>VWZT01012472.1:107695-203964 GCA_013397055.1 Pachycephala philippinensis | reverse complement strand
CCCCGCCCTTGGGGGTTGGTTTTTTTTTTTTTTTTTTTTTTTGGTTTGTTTGATTCTCTTCCTATCTTCCATTAAGAGAAGAAATTGCCATTGAAACAATACAGCAGTTTAAGCCTTTTGTTTGGAAAGCCTGCAGGGGGTTGACTGGACATTGGTTTGAAGGTTGAAAATGCATTTTCAGGCATAGACTCCGGGCAAAGAAACCTATTTTCAGCATGGAGGGTTGCTCTCCATCCTCATAATGGAGAGGATGGAGAGCAACAGTCAGAGTGTAACACTTCCAGTGCACACCACTGGTCCCATTCACTGGGCTTTCTCAGCTCTGCTCAGGGCAACAGCTCAAACTCCAGCTCCAGCTTGCACTAAAAGTTCAACATAAATATGTACAGTTTGCACAGAAGTTTCCAGAGTTGGATCTTTTTGCAGGTATAAACAGAAAATGGTAACTGTTCCATTAAAGATGCAAACTTCTTACCTCTCTAACATGCACCCAACACCGAAGAGTGAAAACATAACTCATACATTCCTAATTCCCCCTTTCAAAAGGCTTATACTTTGTCCTGATAGAATGATAGCTGAAGCTCTGAGAGTCACGTACCACAGACTCTGAAATGAAAGAAGCAGGTATAGGATGAAATCTCTAATACTGATTTACTGCCTCTAGCACAAAGTTGCCAATCATACTGCAAAGCTGCTATTTTACGTAGGTTATGAGGTTTTAAACTCTATGAACTTGGAAAGGTATATCAACATCAAAGGTTACCCTGTCCAATATCCATATTTTCATCCATTCACATACATTCTAGCTCTTCTCTTAAATTTTTTAAAAATCATGTCTAAATGAAAGATGGCAACAGTCAGCCTCAAACATAATCCCTTTCAAAAAAGTCCTTTTCTGCCTCAAGCACTCTTCTGCTTAAAATTGCAAAATAAATACATAAATAAAGCAAAGTCCTTACAGGTCTGAAGACCTTCTTGTCAGTCACAGGGCACTTTACATGCACAAGCAGTGCCACGGGCTGTGTGAGCATTAAAGAACACCTTAAAGATCACCGTAACCATCTCAAACCACAAGACCCTTCCTGACCAGCCTTGCCAAGAGGAATGAATATTTGCTGTCCTCTACACTGCCTGAGGACACAGGCCTGCTGTGCATTTGCCAAGTGATAACTTTCAGGATGCTGTAGGAGGAGTAAACCCTTGGGGAGCAGCAATGGTGGTGTGGAAGGGCTGCCTCTCCCTCAGTATGTCGACAGCCTAAAGGACTTTATGCAAAGCCTTACAAGCTTATGAAGGGCACACGAAGGCAGCAGTCACCCAGCACGGTGTGCATGTGCAGCTCATGCCAACGAGGAGCAGACACAAATAAATTTACTTTTTGTTGGCAGATTTTTCTTTCAAGCAGATGTTCAAATATTCACCACTTGGGTCCAATCCTGTGATGTTTTGCACCTATACTTTCTGAAAGCTCACAGAGATATGCTGGAAGCCCCACGGTGATCTCATTACTGCCAGCCTGCATCAGCTTTATCTTTGGCAGCAAGAATGATATTAAAAATATACATTACAGTAATGGGGCATGAGCAGATTTGACTGGAAAACATAATTACTTTTCCTAAAGGCTTGCACACAGTTATTCAGAAGCGTATGGCAAAGTTACTAATTTAAAAAAAAAAAAAACCATATTTCATCCTTGGAAAAAAAGTTCTGCTTCATCTAACTAACACAAGCTCACACAGTGTTTGCAAAGTTATAGACAAATGGGTTTGGAGCTCGAACCTTCCCACACTGTCTGGAGCAACAGCTTATCTTCTGACTCAAGGGACACCTGCATACGTTACAGACTAGGCCTTGATTCTGCTCTCAAAACGAAATAAATTCTAGCATTTTAAGTACTGCAATTTCCCCCCATTATTTCTGAGGTAGAATTCAGACAAAATACAGATTTTTGTTAGAATTTCCATGTACCTGAGTTTCCCTACAAATCCAGAGGAGGAAAAAAGGGAAACTAATACGTTTCTAATTTTAAAATATGAGCTGGTTTGACTTGTGATATACTATCCTTAGCACAGATTTCTATCAGTCCATCCATGCAGGTACAATAGGATCCAAAAGGAAAATTTCTATTATGTTTAATTAAAGTAGCCTACACCTCACTGACAAAAAAATGAAGTCCACTACATGGCACATCACTTGTGCAGGATAATTTATGTGGAGGACTATCAGTCTATGTTTTAAACCTCTAATGATCTGCTCAGAGAGAAGAAAACCAGTCCCCAAATATTACAGAATGTACAGAGTTTTAATTTAACAATTATGTTTGTGGCAAGTTATGACTAGAAAACGTAAAATTGTTTCAGCATATATCCCATTAAAACGGATTCAAATTTCAGCCTAATGTATGAAAGCATCCATCAAGTGCTAATTTCTTTTTGTGAAGATGAAGTGACAGCAACCTGTTGTGTAACAACACAACAAACAGTGCCGAGAAAGGAATTTGGCATGAAATCCATCCTCCTTGAGGGAAAACTGTGGGAGGTGGAAACAAGAATCAAGCCTATTAGCTGATAGCTTTATTCATGGGGTCTGTGCTGTGGTCAAATTTCTCTGTTTGCAGAATCTACTTAGGCACACCAAACTTTTGGGCAAGGCCATGCATTTGACCTCATATTACAGGTACCTTTGCCTGGGACTGATACTCCACTCTGCAAAGAGAAACAGAGATGCTGCAGAGAGCAAACAGGCAAGCAAATAAAGAGACCACAAGAACTCAGCAAGCACAGAGGAAGATAAAATCCAAGGCATGAGACTTAAAACACAGAGAAGATTAAAAAACATAAATGAAGAAGAGGGGAAAGAGGACAGGGGAGGTAACCACAAACTACATGAAGGAAAAATAAACCTGAGAAGATTGGAGATTCACACAATCCCAGGAACTGTTGAATTGCATGAGGGACAAATTAACTGGCCTGCCATCAGAGAGCACAGAAGGAAGAGGTCAGCCAGCTAGGACAAGAAATATGGCCTTAAGACAGAAAGGAAATAATAAAGAAAGAAAAAAAAGTCTTTCTTCACTTAGGTCAGGTGTCACTGTAAAGTTACTTCTGGATAAAATAAGATTTATATATAGGTGAGATAGATGTACAGAGCAAATTGAAGTAGGATACAGCTAATGAAGAGGAACAGACAGATAAGACTTGTGATAGAAAGAAACGGTCAGCAAATGCAACCACTGAAAAGTATTTTCATTAAGTGAACAGTTCTTAGCTGATGCTTTTAGATAAGACTTGTGTGTTGGGCTTGAGGGACTAAGTCTGAAACTACAAGAAGAAAGTTAAATATTAGAAAGCACACAGGGCTTGAGGTCTCTAAAACTACTTTTAATTTGTAAGACTATAAATTTTTTTTAATGAAGATATACTAACAGCCATTTCCAAAGGGGGCAGTGCAAGATGTAAAAACATCAATAAGAAAGGGAATGACACTTACATGGTAGGATAACAGACAACAAAAAATAAACAGGGATATTATGCAATCTGTGTAATGCAAGAGAAGTAAAGAAAGACTGTTTGGGATAGCAGCCCTACAGTCAAAGCTGAATATAGAAGAATAATCCTTACCTATTAAAATGTTCTGCAGGAGTGGTGTGCATTTAATAAAACTTAAGTTCTTGAAGTCAGAGCGATAAAACAATAATATATCTTGTAAGAAAGTGCAATCATTATTTAAATGAAGCTAAATACAGTCAAGGTTCGTAGCTTCACAACAGAGACCTCAAGAAATTCCAAATTTCTTCTGCCATCCTTAGATTTTGAAGTTTTAGCTTATCCAGTTTACCCAGCAGTTACTCCTTTGGAACCTGAGAGCTTTAGTTGCTTATTTAATATTATCAGCAATGAATCTGACAAATACTATCAAAGGAATTAACTACGACAGAAAACTAGGAAGTATGATAAATACAGAAGTATTTAGAGACCATTTAAGAAGGGATGATTTCTGAAGCCAGATAATATAATTATGCTGAAATTCACTACTATGAAAAACAAGGTCATGCACTCAGATAACAAAGTCTTTTATTTAAGACTTCATCAGTTTGAAGAACACCAGGGTTATTACATTATCTGTTGTCTCTGTCGCTGCCAAGGAGGTAAAGTTGACAGAGTCCACGCTACCGCAAATTTTGTCCGAAGTAAAAGAGTTTAATGGAAGATTGAACAACTTTTATATGTTAATATGCGAAAGTGTGTTGAATATCATAAAATGATTGGTCACTCGGACATCCACCCCTTGGGATGATTGGTCCAGTTCTGAGACATCCGTTTCTAGATGTTTTTCTGGTTGAAGCCACAACAGTCCTTGAGAAGTAGGTGCAGGTGCAGAGATTCACAAAACTATAATATTGTTTTAAATTCTTCACATGAGAAAGAGAATCTTCACGAAGTACTGCAAGGGCTGAAGAAATTTCCAGCCTGAGGCCTTTTTTCATACCCATAATCTGTGGTCTAGCAATTTGTACACCCATGAACAACTAGACCCTAAGATACATATAGATATAGACACAGCTGGATAGATAGGAATAGATAGATCTGTATGTGCAACAGATGAAATTTTGTCAATAGAGTAAGAAAATATCAACAAAGAGAGACTCCTGTAGTCACTGGCAGGTTGCAGTAGAGTTCAAATTTGGATAGCTGAGTAGCAGAACCATAACACAATATGTTTCCTGTATTTCCAGTACTATATTAAGTACCCCAGGAGGATAAAAAGAAAGCATCCCACCTGCCCAACTCACATGGCCATGCTAGCAGAAAGACATACGGATACAAGTATTATCACAGATATATTCTGGCCTAGAAAACGTTTCTAAGTCTTATGTGGAGACTCTGCATTCACCTCAAACAGTAGTGGCAGGCCAAAACACACAGTTCCATTTCAGGACACTGCACGATCAGTTTATGAAAGTTATTATGGAATACATATTTATGTATCTATGGCCTCTCAGGGGACAGAAGCATGCAAGTCAGGAGTTCATATCTTATCTTGTACCGCTGAGACAGTAGAGAAATCCATCAGCAGCCTCCTGGGTTTTATGAGGAAAAATATGACACAAAAATATGCACTTTATATATTATAGACTACAGCAGAGCTGAAAGAGTTAATACTGAAGCCCTGTTTCTATTAGGAACTCAGGCATTCAAGGTTTAATATCTCAGATGTTGCAAATTGCGTCTCCTGGAACTTGGCAAGCATCTTGTCAGCTTCAATGTAATTTGTTTTTCCAAACTCAAATTGTTTTTAAAAGATTAAGGTGCTCTAATTTTTTAAAGCATTAAGTAGAAAAGCAGTAATCCTTTACCATTGTGATAATGATTGTCTGCCATAATGTTTATTATTTACTAAAGCTTGACTGCCAAAGAAAAGGAACTCATTTTTCAAAGTCCATTTATTTATGTAGTTGAATTGCTATATTCTGAATTTGGGGCTGAGAAAAGAAGACTGATTACTTCAGCTCTGAAGAACTTGCACAAAAATAAATATGATTCAAGAATTAATAAAATAATATGGGATGAATATTAGCTCCATTCAAGTCCAAGTGGACAAGATTTCATCCTCGGGAGTCTTTTGTCTCTCAAATATTGCTTCAAATCCTTGAGAACTGATTGATTTAGAAGATTATTAAGAACCAGTTTGCCCAGATGTTATAGCAAAGTAAATAAGTTAATAGGTCCTTACAAAAGATTATCTATTACCACAAAAATACACACCAAAGCTAAGTAAAGAAATCTGGGCCTCTGCCTTCTTGATGAAAGTAGGTATGACAGAGTTCTGGGGAGGGGGAAAACCCACCCACCACGATGTTCCAATCAGGCTGATACCACTCCCACTGGAGAAAACCAAGATGACATAGAAAGAGTTTTCAATAGAAAAGAGTAGGAAAAAAACCCATAAATACCTTATGACGAGACTTTTTCTTGCAGTTGGAAATTAGGGCAGAGAGATCAAGTGCGTGATAAACATCACCTACAACATGTGACAGAACAAGGAGCTCAAGTCACTCATCCTTGTCCAAGACCTTCAACAGTATCCTTGCTTTAAAAATCTGGGATCTCTCTTGCCTTCAGTAGAAGGGTTCATCACAGCAAAGGATGTGCTGAACCTGCTGCTTTCTGCCCCAGCAGAGGGAAAAGAGAGCACACACCTGGAGATACACTGTCAGTGACCCAGAGGCCCTGACCAGAAGCACATCCTTACTGTTGGCTCACTTGGTATCTCTGCTCGAAAAGCTCTTTAGAGATGTGTTCTCCTGGCTATGCACATTTATCTGTGCCTTTTACCACTTTCTCCATTACAGAATTCAAACTGAAAACGAAAGCTTAGCTTATAAGAATATTTACAAGTTTGCACTTGTAAATGCCACCCTACTGCATCACTCCTGCAGCTAGTCTGTGGCTTGATTGTTAATTGAACACTGGAAGGTGGCAGAAGGATTGAACACTGGAAGGTGGCAGAAGGATTGTTCCCTCATGAATCTGAAGCTCATAGCCAGAACTATCAATCCATAATCCATACCTACCCCTTCCCTGGGTAAATACACACATTTGTGTATGTACAGGTTTGTGTGGATATAGTCCCACACATACACACACACACACACACACACATCTGTCTGGGGACAGGCATGTGAAATAGAAAAAAGGAAAATGGAAGTAAGAAAATCAGGTCAGTAGTGACATCCAAAGCAAAGAGGGTATTTTAAACAAAGTTGTTTTCTCACCACACTGAATGGTGACTCAAAAACTGACTCCTGGATTTATCATACAATTCCTGGGAAAATACAAATTTACTCAAGTTTGATGTAACTTGATAGTATGCATGTGCATTTTGATAGACACATACACATATATTCCTGCATAAAATGTTGCAAATCTAGCACTGACATGGATAGGAGAATCACTGTTGCAACTGTTCAGGCATCATACAGAACAGCAGGATTGTATTGATGCCTAAAGAGGCCAACCTAGAAACAGAGACTAGACAGGAGGAAGGGAATAAAGGTGGATATTTATTTGAAAGGCCTTCAGAGGCACACCCTGGGCAGGCCAAAGGCTACACCCAAGATGGACCCCGAGTCACAAGTTCTTCACACTTTTATAGGTTTGGTCCATTTACATATCAGCATAAATTTGCCAATTAAACTTTAGCTAATGATGTAATTTCCCCTCAGCCTGCCCCCCGTCTCAAGATGCTGGGTTACACATTTTGGGCCTAGGAGGGGCTGGGTGTCCTTGGAGAGCAGCCTGGAGAGGCTTTGTTCTGTCTGTCTCAGCATGAGAGAGCAGCAGCTCCCAGGCTACAGGACACTGCAGAGTTACACACTGGGAATGCAGAATTTGAAAAATATAAAAGCTAAAACCTAAGGCATCAGTATTAGTAGCTATGCTAACAAGTAAAAAATGTTGGCACATGTCTTGGCCATTGATTTTAAGTTTGGCTATATCTAAGTAGGATTTATTGGTCTAAGTATAAACTTACCTGGAAATCCAATGTAAATTAGTAGAGCACACAGTTTGTTTCTGTTCTGCCCATGTGTCATGCCTTCATTCCCTTCTGTGGCTTTTGGAAGAGGAAAACAGAGGAGGGCAGTCCTTTTGAAACAGTTTGAATAAGCACATTTTTATGTCACCATTTGCAGGCTTCTGGGAGAGAGATTCCCCTCCCATGCAGGGCGACACTTTTGGGACAAGAGGCACGGAGCATTTCCCCCCCAGGTTTCCTCATGCCCTGCCTTTGCGAGCACATTTCAGCCCTTCAGTTAGCTGTGTCAGATGAGATAGCACATGGCTGAGCTCTGTGCAAATTGCCTCTCACAGCAGCCTCTTACCACGCTCAAACATCACCCTCCCTCACCTCCCATTGTTCTCTGTTTCTTTTCATTAAGTCTATTCAGCAATTCTCTCTAAAATCTGTGTCTTGGCTGTCTGTCAGCTGATTCCTTCCTGTCCCTCTCAACAAGCACAAGACATTACTCACCTGTCTGTGCTGCACAGCTGAAACAGAAAAGCTATCAGTCAAGTGAGAAGGCTGCAGCACACTCCTATACCATTGTTTTGCTTTCCCTTAGCGACTCTGTACTCCTATTCCACAGAAAGATTTATTTCCCAAATTAATTAAAAGTACACAGCCTGTCTTCATTCTGAAACTCTCACCAGCTATTTACTCCGTTCCAAACCCAGAGACAGATGGAGCTGTTTGCCCCCAGCTGTAGATAAACCACTACAAACATAAAACTCTTCCTCCCCCTCTGCAGCATCTCTGGTCCCTTGTGCCCCCCAGACAGATTGAAGGGTCTACTGCAGCTGTGTGAAAACTCTAGACCATTGGTTCTCCTGCTCTTTTTAAAATGAAAGACGACCTGGGATTTTGAGCAGTGTGTGTCTTGTTTTCTGGGTCTTGCCTAAATAAGGTACACTAGGCTCAGTAAGGTGTACTCAAAAATATGAATTTGTAACATAAACTTTGATTTACTCAGTTTTGGTTACTCCAACACCTGTTCTCCTTGTACTCAAGCCTTTCTGCCCAGAGACCTCCGCCTCTGTTCTTGGGATGGAGTCAATGACAGGATTCCCCAGTCCTCACACTTCCTTTTGTTCAGAGATGTGACCTTACACCACTGAAACTGTGCTGTGAGAAATGAACAAGCAGAACAACTCTTTACCAGCTTCCAAAACCCAAACAAAATTATTTTCTACTCCACCTACCTACCAAGTTAAAAAATGGGGAGAGCATTTCTTTTCTTGGGGTCAGTAAACAGCAATAAATAGCCACTGCAGTTTGCAATTCTCATTTAGCATAACTACAGATACTTAGTCTTAGTTGAGGAAAAGCTATGCATACACACTCTGCCAAATACAACAGGGCACACCTTTCAGCCAAGCCAAGTGCCATAAATTTTCCAGAAAAACCCTACTTGTTAATAAAACCCAAAAGAGTAACAACAACCAAAACTACTCTATGGCATTGTTACACAATTCTTGTTTGAAATTCCACTGATATAACCTGTGGTGGATTAAGAACAACCAAAAAACATAATCTTGGGGTGGATTTTAAACTGTTTTATTCCTGTAATTTAAAAACAACTAGGACATCATACAGCTTTCACAACCTTTACGTGGGCCTGAATCCTTCTCTCTGACTACTGAGCATTACTAATTAACAAAACTTGAACTTTCATTTAGTAACCGATTATGAATTGCTCAATGTACTGATGCCTCTCGAGTCCTGCTTTTGAACTCCAATGTCTGTGCACCTTGGGAAACTGCTACATGCAGTCTTGAGCTTCCCCATTCCATCCTATTTGCCAAGGAAGGCCCAAAACCTGTCTCGGATGAATAATTGTGGTAATAACTGAAATAAACTGAAATGTCTTGTTTTTATCACTGCTTGAATTACTACCACAGAAAATGAGGAGCCTTGGGAAAAAAAAAGATGTTAGAAGCATCTGTCTGATGCAAAAATCAAAGTTCCTTCAATGTTTTAAGTAAAGTGACAGCAGCTCAAAAATGGCTATAAATTTTCAGTACCATACTTTTTAAATCAATAGGATTTAAAATGCATGACTAATTGGGCTGATACAAATTCCCCTTTTGAATTTACATATGTAAATGTTTGCAGAATTATCCAAGTAGTTATGCCACCCTCAGTTACATGATACACATCATATAGGATCTGGATAAGATAGAAACATTGATAAATCAGTGATCAATCTTTACAACAAGCTTCTCTTTTCCAGTAATCCTACTACAACCACGGGTACCAGAAAAAAATCAGAACAAAGCACCACCACTCCTTCCATCTGAGCGTGTCAAAGGCACACAGTGCATAAATACCATGTGGTATTTTCAGAGCAAGGCAAGACCTGTCAGCTTTTTCTCAACCTCCGCCCTGACAGAGCTGACAGCGTGTTGTCACCACCAAAGTGCTTTCAGAAGCCCCATCACCTTCCCTCTCTCTCCCAGACAGGACTGCAGCACTGAAAGTCTTTGTGCCACACACATCTCCAGGCTGAGGAGACAGACTCGATATCAGAAGCTGTGTTTGATGCAGAAAGAGCAATAATTGAAATTTTCACCCTTGTTTAAACAGCGAGAGCAGTGGGGATGGCTGAGAAGAGAGCAGCAGGAATTCCCTTCCATGCCCTGTGTAAGGTTTCAGAGGAAATACTGCAGGAATATCCACCATAATTCCAACAGCTCTGGGGCCTGCTAACTTGTTTGCACCTCCCTGAAGCTGCTGTACACCACATTCAGCCTCTCTGACCATGTAGTTTCCAGTTTGCTCCTCAAGGGGCAGTTTTACAGCCCTTTCTGAAACACCTGCACTGAGGGGATGCTTTCCAACGCATCTTCATTCTTTCTACTCAATATAAGGGGAGTTGGATACTGGAAAAATTACTCCCCTCAGCTTTCTTTAGATCTTAGTGCATTGATCAGAAATCTACTGAAATTAGTAGGTCTCTTTTCAGTTGTTATCAACAAACATGGGGCCAGACTTAGAAAAAAGGATATGAAAAAAGCAACAATTATCTCTTTTTATTAGACCCTATCATAATCATCTCAGCAGAAGAAATAATCATTTACATGAGAGGACAAATTAATATCTAAATAATAAACTCTCCATGCTCTAGAGTCATCTCTTCACAAGTGAGCCCTCTATGCACAATGTAAGACTGCTGAGTCGATGACTTTGAATAATCACAAGTGACCTGAAATAACAAATAACAGCAAAGTAACACAGAGAACTGAATCTTTACCATTGTCTCCCACAGCGACTAGAATCCATTGTTCCACACTGTAAAATGTTGTTTGTGTAGTTAATAATTTTATCTTGACTAACTTTAAAGTTCACATTCATAGGCTTTTTTGATTAATCAAATGGCTTTGACAGCCAGAAGCTTCTTTCCAGTATTAGAGAGAAAGTAGTGGGTGCCAATTTATGATTATTCAAACTAGTAATCTCCTGTGTCTCTGGCTGCTATTATTCCCTTGCCTGTGACCCAGCCACTTAACGAAGTGAAATTAATTTACAGTAATAGGAAATTCTCAGAACTACATGAAAGCACAAGTATTAATATGAAAAGAACAAATGGCTATTTCATGCAAGGTTGACCACAAGCATTGTAAAGAAATTTGAAAGGACTTTATACCTTTTTAAATAGGTATGGTATTAGCTGGAACAATATACTGCAGTAAATATGATAAATCAAACACCCCTTCCAATCAGAAAGCACCAACACAATTTTCTCCTTTTGTCACACAGCAGAATTTTCTCATTTGCATATAAATCTATGACACACGTATATTTTATAAAGGTAAAAGCATGATCTCATCATCCTTCAAATCCCTTTTAACTCTTCTATCATAATACCAATGACAAACTCCCAACAGCAAAGCAGTTACAGGGAGGTTGACATTTATTTTGCTTACTCATCCTTTACAAATGTATGTATCGGTGTCCATTAGCACTGAAATAAATATGGGTTTATCTTAAATGGCAAAACAAAGCTCCCATTTTTGTCCAAAGATATTGTTTATCTATAAAATTCTATAAAAGTGTGCAAATGTAACTCAAATCCCTCGCATTTTTTTATTTCCTTTCATATAGGGAAGTATCACTTTTCTAAATTTTGCTTTAACATCCTTTCCCCACCTCTGCCCTAAGAAAACAAGAGGGTGTGGAAGCAGAGAGGAAGAGGTTTGCAAGAGTCACAGCAGCTGGGACTGTGGTTTTTCCCCTCAAAATAAATATCTTTATTTGAGGCAAACAGTTCGGATCATTTGCTAGCTAGCTCTAATATTTGTTTTGTTCTCCCTCGTATACTCTGTATTCTTATACTAATTTGTCAAGCCTTCTTAGGTCCCCTGGGGGCAAGAATGGTTTTCAATGCAGCAGTTAACACGATGATCCTTCAGTGTGTCTGGGGGCTGTGGGACAAAAGCCACCACTCCAGTGAGTGTTGGTGTATTTACATGCTCCCACTGCACACAGATGGTGGGGATGCTCGCAACACACTGAGAACATCCTTTGACATTTCTCATCACCCTCTTCCCCAACCAACAATCTGATTTCTGGTGCATTGTCACATGCTGCAGCTCCTCCCCTTTCTGTTTTGCTTTTGCCTCATCCCAGGATGAACCTTTTCCCTTCAAAAAACCTAAAGTGGCAACAGGATGCTGTGGTGACACTTCTGCTTCAAGGGGTGGCTTTTCTATTTTGTCGGAAGTTTCATATTATCTCCAGGTGAAATCAACCTATCACTGCACAAGTCTTGGCTTTACAATTACCACGGTCGGAAAACGAGCTGTTTCCCACTGTTAGCAAAAATCTGTGCCAACTGCTAACCCTGGATGGATCTCTTTTTTCTCCAAGAGACTGTGAATTTACAGAATCACAGAATGACTAGGTTGGAAGAGACCTTCAAGACCACCGAGTCCAACCCATGCCCTAACACCTCAACTAAACCATGGCACTGAGCAACACATCCAACCTTTTTTTAAACACATCCAGTGAATGTGACTTCACCACCTCCCTGGGTAGACCATTCCAGTACTTTATCACTCTTTCTGTAAAAAACTTTTCCCTAATATCCAACCCATATTTTCCTTGGTGCAGCTTAAGGCTGTGTCCTCTTGTTCTGTCAGTTGTTGCCTGGAAAAACAGACCAACCCCCACCTGACCACAACTACCTTTATTGAGATATCTCATGGAAACCAGGCTTACTTCCTACCACACCTGAGATCTTTATGCAAGGTGTGGGCTGCTACCCGAGGTGTTATCAGCAGATGTAACAGCTCCAAGCTTTCTTCTGCATTTATCCTCACGTGCACACTGCTGTTAAGGACAGAATCCAACCCGCATCGGCAAGTGGAAGGGCACTGGTACTCCTTGGCAAACACAATGCAAACTCCAGCCTCTTTCAGGTCCTTAAGCAAACCGACTCTGATTGACAGACAGCCACTGAGACATACATGAAGAAAAGGCTTTACAAGATAGAAAATGATTCATATCTAATGATAATTCACAGACTTCTCTCCCTCTCCTCCTCTATTCATTTACTTGTTCAAATAAACTGAAAAGCTCCTCAGTCTACTTGATATTACAAATTCATCCTTTCAAAAACTGCTTTTCAAAACTGCGATTTAATTTCTTTTCTGGCAGTGCATCTAAATCTTCTGTAACCCAAACATAGTACACACACATTTCCTCACTAAAGCTGAATGGGATGAGTTAGTTTGGCAATGTGTTCAAAGCACTCTTTCCTCAGGAATCCTAATAGATAAAAATGAAGAATCTTCAACTGCTAGATGATGGAAGCTCAGAAAAATATACGCAATGAAAAATATTTCAGTATTATGAATAAATACAAAAAGACAAAACAGAATCTTAAAGGAGTTAGCTGATGGGTAGTTTAAACCAGTAATCTCAATTTTTAACAAATCTCAAAAAGCCCGAAAAATCCAAAGTATTAACAGTTCTAAAACATACAAATATAAAACAATTAAGGGGTGATGTAGGGAATTATATACCGTGGATCAATCACGTCAGGTAATAATTTATCAGTGACTGGTCAGCAAATAATTAAAGAATGTATTGGGGCTTTCTGAGGTGATTTGGCCTTTTTTTTTATTTTCCTTTAACGGGGTTACTGATAAGATTCAGAAAAAGCAATTACTGATACAAATTCTTCAACTATATACAAAATTTGTTTTTTTCAGAGAGATTTTATATGGCTTTAGGAGAACAAACAGTGGAAGGATTAGTGACTGGTTAACTCCCCTTGCCCTACCACTGTGCTAATTCTGATTAAAAGTGTGGAATAATTTAGACACCCTGCAATAACCACAAAGGCTAGATTACCTTTTGCTACCCCTCAGCATTATATGTTGTGAAGTTAGAAAGTATCAAGGCCAACTCAGAGATAGTTAGAAATGCTCTAGCCCACACATCCCTCACCATTTGCCTGTCCAGCACAGAGGTGTTACTGGATTCACAGCAGCTTCAGGAAATATTTAAATCAGTATTTGCAAATGTACTTTTTGACACTTATACTTAGAAAAAACATGTGCTTTGTTCACCAAACAATCCATGTTTTTGTCACGTGAAGACTACAGGTTACAGGGAGGAAACTCAGTTGAATTATTACACTTTAGAGAAAAAGTAAATTTGCACATTCATAAATATGCCTAAAAATACTAATTGCAAATTGAAGCTCCATTCCAAAGCACAGCGCATTCATCAGGGAAAAAAATTAAATCTAAACTGGTAGTCTTCAATTTACCTTCTTCACTCAGGGTATCAGAAAGCATCTGTCTCTTCTAAAAAAAAAAAAATGACTGTAGAGGCAGTAGCTTGGAGTATTTTTACTGTGAATCTTGGTATATTTAAGCAAAATATAACCTTATAAAAATAAGCAACTGTCCTGAGATTAATAGATATTACTTTAAACCCCTTGACCTTCACAGATTTCACTTGTAACCTTGAACAGGTGATTCAATATCCAATACTTGGTTGGCCAGAGCAAAAGAGCATAAAAATGCTTTCTTAGATCATAAGGTGCTGTGTGAATAAAATTTATTTTTCTAAGGGCTCAGAAACCGTAAGTGCAAAACCTCAAAAAGTACACAAGACATAGATGCATGCTAGAAAGTTCTCATTTCAAATATAAATATAGAAATCTTAAATCAAACTCAATATTTAAAAAAAAAAAATTCTTCAGCTCTAGCAGCTGAAGCAGTCTGGAAATCTATATGTATAAAAGTTAAAAATATCTAACTCCTGTTATGATTTGCCTTATGAATTCCCCATATAATTGTATCTCAGCATCTGAAGGTTGATCAGAAGAATCATGAGACACAGAAGACTGGAAAGCCCCAGAAAAGCCAAGGTACTTTCTGAGCAGCCTGCAAAAAAACAACACTGGACTGAAGAAAAGAGGATCCCAAATCATGAAAATACGTGAAACTCAACTGCTTGTGGACACAGCTCCTCTGCAGGCAGTTGCATACCATTTCTAATGGGTAAAGTGTAATGTATTTAGAAATCCATCTATAATTTTGGGGGGTTAATGGTTTAAACCTTCCCGCAAAATTCAGGCACTGCCTGAATATCAGCGAGTCTGGAGCTTCGTAAAACTCTGAGACTGTGACTTAGCTGTGCAGAGAAATGGTAACTCAGATCCTGCTAAGGAAAGCGAGTGTCAGGGTGTGAACCTCTAAGCAGCAAGTGTAGGTAAGGTCTGCCCCTCAAGTTTACTGCCTTGGCCATACACAGGCTGGGCATTAATATATTGTAATAAAATATCTTGCTTTTAACATGTAACTAACTCAATCCATGACATTTGCAACACATAGTAACAACAGGCAAAAAAATCTATTAAGGGATGGAATTATTGTTTCTTTACCCTCTCCCTTCCTCCTCCCCCTCCTCAGCATTTACCCAACTGCTGTAGAACGCTTAAGGTTGGAAAAGGCCTTTAAGATCATCAAGTCCAAATACTTCATTTTTAAAAGGGCTAAATTATGGGGCAGATTTTTGGAATGGACACTTCTTGTGAGCTTCTTGAGTTACAAAGTTTGCATTCAGACATGAATTTGCAGCCTCTTTTTCAGTGGGGTTTGGGTGTTTCCTGCTCTAGGTGTTCCAATAGCGTTCCTTCAAGAGCATTCATCTAAAGCTATTTTTGTGCAAAGAGATAATCAGAAGAATGCGTAAAAAAGGATATTTCAAAAAACCAACACATTCAATATATGTGTACTCAAATCCACAGCTAGAATATTATTTTCATAAAAATGTCGCTTATAAGAATTACTGAACAGAAAGACTTCAGAGAAAAATCAAGAACACCTGAAAAATCTTCTGGAAGTGGACTTCTACATATTTAAACACAATCTGAACAAGTCTCTCTCTTTGCCAAAAGGAATGCACGAATTCTCTGTGAATTTACTCATGGCAGGAAATGAAAACAGACCTTTTGTGTTTCCCTGCAGACTTGGCAGCAGAAACTCACAGCCAATTCACACTTGAATGACTCCAGAGCTGATCCAAAGCTTGCAGTCCCTCTAGCACTCCCAATGTGCTCTAAAGAAAAGCTGAGCGTCCCATAATTAAGTACATAGACAAAGGGGATGTCTGATATCTAAAAGCGACAGGACGGGCAGGACATGTTGATACAGGATACAGTCGCAGAACTTATTAGGATCACTAACAGCTTAATTTCGGGAAAGACGTAAAAAGAAAAAAGAACCTGCAAAATTCTTCTGTTTGGATGAATCATCTGGAAGTGGAAAAAAACTGTGTGACATTTTCTCTGATAAAGTAACCACTCAGACTTGTTGGTCTGCAGCTTTTGAATAGGTCTATGAATGTTTTTACATTATGAGATGGTTAAGATTTATCACCTGTATGCTTCCTACTCTGAAACTGATGCATTATAGCAGTTGCAAGACCATGGAAAATTTACAGCTTGATTACTCAGAAGTATAAGTGAATACAGAAATTATATATGTGCATTACTGATTTTTATATAAAAATATTCCTCTAAATGTGAGTTCTTGCCTTTCTCCAAAACTCTGTATTCATCATTAACTAAAAAATCATCTTTATGACTTCAATATTTTGACAAAACGTGACTTCATTCTCCTTGTGAACAGAAAAACAGCATGATAAAACTCCTGTAACATACTGACCTCTTCACACCTGACTGCAGTCAAAAACAGTCTTGGTCAATATGGATCATTTAGCACATGTGTAGTAATATTAAGATCTTTGCTGGCTGAAATTATATCAAATCAGTTGCTGTGAATAAGTATCTACATTTTAACATATTTTTAAATCGTACAAGGAGAAGCTAAGTAGAGTCCGGGTATGATGGTTTCTTGCTAGGATCTGTAGACTGTCTGTTTTACAAACAAAAATGAAATTCATTCAATAATCATCTTTGTACAGTATTTCCTGTGACCCCCCAGCACTGTATGTCAGTGCTCTGGTACTGGGGCTATCTACAATTCACAAATAGAGCTGGAGCGAGCTCACTGATTCCAAAAGGCACAGAGTATATTTAAAATTACTCAAACACTATCCCAGTAATTCCACTCTGTCCAGCTGATGCTGAGGCAGTAAAAAGCAATGTCTAAAACTGAATAATCTTCTGGTTCCATTGCCATGGTGTTGCTGAATGCCCTCTCCTACGAATGTCATCATACTTGGAGTACCAACCTCTACTGCTGTCAGCACAGGATTTTGGGAAACAAGCTGAAGTCTGAGACAGGACAGATGATGCCTAAAGAGGCCAACCTAAAAACAGACACGAGACAGGAGTAAGGGAATAAAGGTGGATATTTATTTGAAAGGCCTTCAGAGGTACACCCTGGGCAGGCCAAAGGCTACACCCAAGATGGACCCCGAGTCACAAGTTCTTCACACTTTTATAGCTTTGGTCCATTTGCATATCAACCCAATTTCACCAATTAAACTTTAGCTAATGATGTAATTTCCCCTCAGCTTGCCCCCCTTCTCAAGATGCTGAGTTACACATTTTGGGCCTAGGCCGGGCTGGGTGTCCTTGCAGAGCAGCCTGGAGAGGCTTTGTTCTGTCTGTCTCAGCATGAGAGAGCAGCAGCTCCCAGGCTACAGGACACTGCAGAGTTACACACTGGGAATACAGAATTTGAAAAATATAAAAGTTATAACCTAAGGCATCACAGACATTTCTGCTATTGGGTAGCACAGCTTCCAAACTCCTGTGCTGTCCCTTTATGAGGCAAGGCCACCAGTTTCCTGGTAGACTGTACATACAGAGTTTTGTGGGTGTCCCGGATTGGTTCCACACTTCCACAGTGTGCTGTGGAAATTCAGAGTAGTGACAGTGGAGCCAAGGACACAGGCAAAGACAGGAAGATGGAGTGTTTTTCCAAGGTCAGAGATAGTCAGTGTTGGACATAAGAAGAATGATAGTTGTATCTACTAACAAAGTGGTTTAGGTTTTTTCTAGTTTCTTTTCCATTTGTTTAGTTTTGTTTTGATTTTTTGTGCCATTTCCTTTTCTTTATGGTTTCACCAGTCCATCCAAAAAGCCCTAAAAGTAGTTACAATTAAGTGCCAATTTCTGACCCATAAACATTGGTTTTAAATAACAAATGACATTCAGTTTGAATGACACTGTAAATGCCTTTTGGTCTTAACTGCCCAGTTCTTTAGTTCACAGGAAAATATTGTCCTTTCACTTGAACAGAAAGGGGGCAGTTTTCAAAAGACTGCTCAGGAAAATATCACTAATGACTCATAATATTAAACCTCTTTTAAAGCCAAGGATATTTCCTTGATGCACAATTAGGTTTTTTATGCATTTCATGCAGACCTATTTAGTGTCTAAGATACTTTGACCCCAATACTTTGTTTTTTGTAAGCGATTTTCATGAAATGATCATTACTGTAAACTGATCATTACTGAATATCCCATGTCATCAGGTGTCTAAGCAGAGATCAGAGATACAGAGATCTGTATAGCACCCAGCACCACCTAATGACTTTTCATTTAGGTAAGAAAGCTAAATGGGGTAATGAGCAACATTTTATTTCTAACAACAATTTTTCCCGGCATTAGAAAAATTAGTCTTTCCTTCTTGTGCACTTCTAAGAGACGTATCTCTGCCAACTCCGGGTATGTAAAATTAGGTGTCTCACCCAAGCAGCTCACTTACAAAGCCAAGTCAATAGAAACAGACATACAACTCCAGAGTGACTTATCTTATTAAAGGCAGCTCTAATGAATCACCCGTTGAAGGTGTTTCTCTGCTAATTACAGAAGAAACCTCGCTGATAAGTTTAGAGAAGGCCAGACTACTGTGAATTTCCCTTGTTTGCCCATCCCTTGTTTATTATGGCTCCAACCAAGACTGCCAAGTCATGACCGTCATGACCAACGTGACCAGTAGAAGCAATAAATATAGTTCTCCCAAACTCTTTTCCATTATGGCTCTTCTCTTTTTCCACTTTTAATGACATCACCTCTGGCTCTGCATTGCAGCCCCTAAGGTGCAGACCCAGTAAAGGCCAAGGGGGCAGTGCTAACCGATGGCAAGAAGAAACCAACCACCAGAGACTTCTAGAGGGACTTGTAATGCAGGGGCAAAAAGGTCTCTCAAAATTAGCACAAAACATGAAGATCATTTAGAACAGGTATTTGCATATTTATGCAATGCCCAGTAGAGAAATCTTTAAGCAGTCTTGAAATACTCAGAGTTGGTTGTTGAAGCTAAGATACAACAACAACAACAACAAAACAAAAAAAAAAAAAAAAAAAAAAAAAAAAAAAAAAACCAAAGGAAAAAGCTGTCTAATTTGAGATTTCACAAAGTGGACAGCTTTTCATTACACCATGTTTTCGTGGGTGTGAATCACACTATTAAGGAACAACTGTGGTATGAATCATACAATGGAAATTTCACTGTAACTCATTTCTTGTGACCGCCTGCACTACAAAGGATACAGAAGAAATGTATTCCTGCCTGAACCACACCAGAACTTCCAGCCATGCCCTTGATCCAGAAATTAATCAGGATTAATTCTGAGTTAGTTATCTCTCAGTCCTGTTTATGAAGATATCTCTCTGTTCATTTTCGGCTAAATGCACACTTAGGTACTTTCCTGAACAAGAATCTCCTTTTTAACTGAAATTCCTAGGTTTACGTATTTATGTGTTAATACAGCAGAAAATGCAAAAATACATGTAATATGAAAACCTGAATCATAAACATCTAAAAACATAAACTCCTTATTAAATACTGATTTAAATTTAAAAGTGCCATATTGTATAATTCAAAGGCTCTATATTTGCTAACTTGAAATATATCTACTTAAGAATGTAACGTTAAACATGTATTAAAAATGCAACAGTCTCATGGAAAAGAAATAAATCATACTGTTGTAAATCATGTAAAATATATACTAAGCCAAATTAAGGAACAAAAATTTTAGTGTTAAAAGGCTAAAAATAAGGAGTCTTAAAAAAGGCTTCAACATTAAAATTCCACTAAAAAGGGTAACACAAGAAGATTTATGAAGAAAGCTGTGAAACTTTATCTCTTTTTGTGTCCCTCAAGACATGTCCCCCCCTTCCACTTCGTAGCCTTTCTGCAGTTTCTCTCCTTTTCTTGACCATCTCTGTAAAGGCAGAAGGATTTCCAAACAGATGCCTCCACAAAGCTCTACTTGGATTAGAGTGCTATTTTTTTAAATCCTATTACAGAACAAATAAAAGTGAATCATATACATAGGTAATGGTGCTATTAACATTTAAAGTCTACCAGGTAATACAATGCCATGTAAGCCTCAAAAGAAAATACCATCTTGCAAAACTGGATTTGAGATGCTCTATGACAGCACAATTTCTCTAATACCATTAACGGCTTGTGCAGTATCTCTTCCTGCCAGCAAGAAAGTAAATATTTCAGGATTTCATAACATCTATGCTAAAATTTTGAGAGCAACTTGGACCGTGTGACATACCTTTAACACAATAGTTTTCTCATGTAATAGGTCCATAAAATAATTGGCTAATGCACCAATTAAATATATTGATGTTTCCACTCCAGGAGACTGTTACAAAGGAAGTTTTGATGAGTAATAAACCTCTCATATGAAAACTCAGGTTTTGTTTCTTAGTTTGTGTTCAAAACTCTTTTATTTCAAGACTAATTGCAAAAGAAAAAGAAAAGCTCCCCCATTTATCCCTAGTATAACGTAACAGTAGGATTCTTCTTCATAGTAATTAAAGATCACCTTTCTTTTCAGAAAAGATTTTGCTGAGGAAGACAGAGAGGGGGTTATGTTTTATGTGATTAGGGATAGCAAACGTTTTATTTATGTGACACTTGAAAATGCTTTGTACTTTCATGAAAATACACTTTTTTGTGATTGGTGCAAAATTTGGTTTTTATACATGAACAGATACGCCTTATATGCAAGGAAAGTTATACGCTGCTGTAATTTCTATTATTAAATTCCTTTTGTTACAGTTCAGTTAATAATGGTGGGGGTTTTGTTCGGTTTTTCTGGCAGACAGGTTTAAAATGCATAAAACAGTTTCAACTAATTGAAATGGTATTTTCTTAAGAAAAGTTTTTCTGAAAACAACTTTAAAAAATAATGAAAAATTCAATTTTAGGTCAACTGACAAAAGTCATTCAAACCAAGAGATTTGTTTGTGTCCTAAAATGTTGCTGCTTTTCTCCTTTTCACAAAACGTTCTTTTGAAATGAGAGAGAAGTCAAAACACTGCATTTAAAAAACATCAAAGCATTTTCTTTTCTCTGAAATACTCTTTTATTTTGAAATGACCAATAATGCCTGTATTTTATGCAGAGGGATAGACTGTAAAATGGTTGGAGGTGACACTTCAGTACAGGTCTTACTTGGACTTAGCTACAAAAAATGCATAAATTAAAATAACAATAAAAGTCCATCAAGCAGCTTACAACAGGGCTTTGGAAAGTGAAATAAATCCCTCCTACTCCTGCCCCATCTCTATTTGTGCTGAGCTTAGCCATAGCGTAATACTGGCATTTGTACTGCATTAAACAAGAGGGGAGAATTCAGAATAATTATCAGAGAATCAAGGAATAGCCTGAGCTGGAAGGGACCCACAGGAATCATCCAAGTCCAACTCCTGCAGAGGACAGCCCCAAGGACCACATCACACCTTGTGCCTGAGAGCACTATCCAAAACCTTCTTGAGCTCAGCCAGCCTTGGAGCTGTGACCACTGCCCTGGGAGCCTGTTCCAGTGCCTGACCACCCTCTGGGTGAAGAACCATTTCCTGATATCCAGCCTCAACCTCCCCTGGCACAGCCTCAGGCCATTCCCTCGGCTCCTGTCACTGTCACCACAGAGCAGAGATCAGAGCCTGCCCCTCCTCTGCCCCTCACGAGGAAGCTGTAACTGCAGTGAGGTCTCCCCTCAGTCTCCTCCTCTCCGGGCTGAACAGACCAAGGGACCTCAGCTGCTCCTCACACGGCTTCCCCTCAAGGCCCTTCACCATCCTCATGGCCTCCTTTGGACACTCTTTAATGCCTTTATAGCCTTCTTAAATTTTGGTGCCCAAAACTGCCCCCACGACTTGAGGTGAGGCTGCCCCAGAGCAGAGCAGAGCAGGACAATCTCTCCCCTGCCCAGCCAGCGATGCCCGATGCCCCCCAGGACAGGGTTGGCCCTCCTGGCTGCCACTGTCCATTAGATACTGTGAGAAAAGCATTTGAAAAATACCTTGTACTGAGTTTCGTCTATTAATGAATTGATGTAATTACAAATCAACTGAAGGCCTCTGTAACAAACTTCTGGACTTGATATAAATTGCAAAATAGTATCAATATTAATTCAAAAGGCTGAAAAATACAAATTCGGTAACTGAAGACATAACAACCAGATGATAAGACCAGGCCAGGCCACAACATTTTAAACAGTGGCACTACAACCTCCACAGAAAACCTGAAATGGATCAGCATTTCACCCCTGTAACCTTGTTCTTTTTGCAATGGTATTCCAGTCACTCACTTTGGCACAAATTACTATTAATTTTCTTTTCTTTATAAAAAAAAAAAAAAGGTTTTACTAAAGGCTTCAAAGAGTTAAGCCAAAATTTAGCTATTTTAAATGTCCTCTTTTTCATTTTCTCCTTGTCACTTGTGTATTTGTTTATTTAGCATCTCTTGCCAGATTAGAATTTTCAGTGCTGGTACCTCATTAGGCTGTAAGAACTTCAAGGAAAAAAAAAAAACAAATTGCAAGATAAAAAAGTTACAGTTTTTTGACCCATATTTATGACTGAAAACTGCAATATCATATCATCAATGGTTCTGGAGAAAGGAAAGAATAGGTTGCACTACTGTTGGCTCTATAGTAAAAGTCAGTGTTTTTTTTAGGGAAAAGCTTACCAGAATTTCCTCTGTATTATTCTGTAGATCATTACTCCTATACAACTCCTTAATGAAAGTATAAGATAAATGCACCATTTTTAAACTCCTCAGAAGGTGTTCTCACCTGCTGGGTTTCATTTCAGAAGCCTCAAGTAACTGTTGATAGGCAAGGAAGTGTTTGCTCTTTGAGTTTTACCTTATATTTTGTTAGTGCTCGTGCTTTAATAATTTCCAGGGATGAAATTTCACCATCCTATACCTTTGTAACCTGAGAACTTCGTAACCTGAGAACTTCAAGAAGCTTCACACTACAAAAAATGAATAGACCTCTTAATTTGTTTCTTCAAATGAGGCTTTAAACTGCTGCGAAACATTTCCTTTCCCAAGGGTTAGCACAAATTCTGCCCCAAGCATGTAGGAAACGAAACCAAACCTTTCAAAACATAGATCTTCTAAAGAGAAAATGTCGCATTTTGCCTAGCAATAAACAAAATCCCTTGTCTGTCAGTGACAGGAAGAAAGATTTTGTTGTATCTATTAGCACATACAGATTTAGAATTAATATTAGCACTTTTATTGCACCGGAAACATGAAACTCACAAAAATTTACGCAGCTTCATTACTAAAGTTGAAGCTATGACTTTTTAATGTACGTTACAAAAATTATTTACTCTGATATCGTCTTTTCCTTCCTGTGATGGATTAGTGGCTTCATTCCAACAGCAGAGGAAACTCAAGCACTACCAACATTGGCAGTTTTCCTTTCCTGCCAAGGCTTTGCTAATTCCAGAGCAGGCAGAACTATATTTTGTGTCCCTGCAGACCAAAAGCATCCACGTTACATAAAAACAATGATCACAAATATTTAGGAGGTTCTGAATGTATTTCAGATTTCTTTGCTCAAAGATATGAGAGCCAAAACAAGAGCTGGGAAAAGTAAGAGAAAGCAAGAAGAATAAAAAGCATGAGGATACAACAAAAGAGAATGGCAAAGGTTCTTTCCACTTTATTGAGTCTTAGGATGCTCTGATGCTTATAAACATCAGGTATATTTAAAAAGGATAACTTGTCCTATAGAGGTCACATAGGGCACCAGCAGAGATAGGAGAGGTGCTCTTTAGCATCAAGCTGAGCTTTCCTTTCCTATGCTGGAAGTTCAAATTTACTGCTTTTACTGCTGAAGGGCCCCTATTAGTAGCCAAGATATTTAGCAAATTCTTGCAAGCAAAGATTCCTACTGATATATAACTGCCAGCAAAATTTTACTACCCATATTTCCCACCAAATGTTCAAAAAGTTATATTTATCTAAAATTATCCTTCACGTAGTTGAATGATAGGTCTTAATGCTTTACTACTTCACTGCAGCAAATATGAAATAAGTGAAGGGATTCAACATTATTCATTGAGTAATTTTTAAGAGGGCTTTTACTGTGCATCACATGCATCAAACTGGATAGGCCTGAATTTGTAGTTTCTTTCTGCTTAACCATCGGATCAGAAAATGACAATTTTTTTTTTTACTGTGAAACAATAAATAAAACATTTCTGTTCGCAAAATACATATTCCAGACATTACTTTCAAATCACAAGGAATTAGCTCTCTCCCAAATCTATGTAGGATATATACAAATGAATAATAATTATAGTTATGAGAGGGCTACTGAAAGATTAAAATAATAAAGAGAAGTTACAGATGTTGGGAGCAAAGCTTTTCTTGGGAGTACATTGTATTCCTACCCCAGATAGCCTTAATTAACTTCCTTGGTGCTGTGCATATCCTAGAGCCTTGATTAAATTACTTTATTATCTCACATGAAAATTTAATTTCAACTTTCCCCTCCCTCCTTTCTGAAGTTTGTAAAAATATTATTTTTCTAAAAATGTAACAACTGATTTTAAATAAGAGGCTTGATTTAGCAAATGTTAAAACAACTTGTTTGATTATTTTTCCAGCACGACATTCTTCAAAAAAAGACCCTGACAAAGATTTTCAGCTTTAATTTAATGACACAGCTTGATGAAAAAGTTAACATCAGAATATTGCCCTACATCTTTAGTGCTGCACACAGTGCTGTTAATCCCTAGTAGGTTGCTCTTGAAAGTTCTTTAATGCCTTGAGATGTTGTGTTGAAAACCTCTGTGTAAGTGCCAAGTGCATTATTGGGAACAAAGTGTGGGATGAACTCGGCAATCGTGCAAATAAAGGCACAGGAATGCAAGCCAGGGAGCCCCTCTCCCCAGGACACAGAAACCAGGAGAGTTTGGTCCCAAGTAGAAGATTCATTCAGATCCCTAAGGCCTTATTTGTGATAAGGACAGACAATCCGGTTGTCTGGTTTACCCCAAATCCTGTGACAAACACTTTATGTGGGTTGGGAGTAGCCAGAGGCCAATCCTCTGCTAAGAAAAAGTCTGAAGCACCAGAATTTGCATCGTACCACTTCTTCAGAGGACTTTTAAGTCCAGCCAAATGTTTGTCCTGATGCCTAAAGAGGCCATCCTAGAAACAGAGACTAGACAGGAGTAAGGGAATAAAGGTGGATATTTATTGGAAAGGCCTTCAGAGGCACACCCTGGGCAGGCCAAAGGCTACACCCAAGATGAACCCCGAGTCATGGGTTCTTCACACTTTTATAGGTTTGGTCCATTTGCATATCAACCCAATTTCACCAATTAAACTTTAGCTAATGATGTAATTTCCCCTCAGCTTGCCACCCTTCTCAAGATGCTGGGTTACACATTTTGGGCCTAGGACGGGCTGGGCGTCCTTGGAGAGCAGCCTGGAGAGGCTTTGTTCTGTCTGTCTCAGCATGAGAGAGCAGCAGCTCCCAGGCTACAGGACACTGCAGAGTTACACACTGGGAATGCAGAATTTGAAAAATATAAAAGCTAAAACCTAAGGCATCAGTCCAGGCACAGTCCCAAGCAGATAATGCTTTGGGAACAAAGGCAGGCACTATGAGGTGGGTGAGGGTCATTTAGTTGCACTGCTGTTCTCATTGGATATAATTCATTTTAACTCCACAGTGAGGGCATGATTTACACTGATCACGAAAGTCATAACCACCAACTCCCACAAGAACAGAACAAATAACAAAAATAAAGGATATATAGTCTTACTAAATCTGGAGAGATTAAAGCACTGCATTATCAGTAGTGATAAGGCTTCTGATGAAGAGGCATTTCCTGTTCTGTCAGAGGAGGTTGCATTTCTTGCTCATCACTGTGAGATACTTCACATCCCCAAATAAAAGACAGATCATCTCCTGAGCTCACCCTAACAAGAGGTACAGTTCACAGTAACACAATTCTGATTTCTGAAAACGGGAAAAAAAATTAAAAGCAGCTTTTTTTGAAAGGGGATTATTTAATCGGTACATCACCTATATGTGCACCTGTAGTATGGAATGTTTCTAGTTACACACTCCGTACTGCGCTGCGAGGGGAGCGAGACAAAAATTAAATGTGTGTCTGAGAATACACGTCTTCATTCGACTCTCAGCAACAATATTTGAAATGGAGAAATGCACAGTCAGGAACAGCATCACGCAAAAAATTGGTGGGAATTGGATCTCCAGAGAATAAAAATCAGTGCCATCACCTATTAATTCTTTGCCTACTCCAACTCACACTACCTTGAAATTCTTTTATGATTAAACAACTCAGAGTAATTTCAGAGTACTGAGACGTGAGTCCAGATTGAGCACCATCACGTTACAAACACAAACAATGAACATAAGCTTAGCAAGTTAAAAACCACAGAAAAAAAAAATGGCACTGCAGGGATCTAGCAGTTTTAGGAGTAAATGGAAGAAGCTAGTTCCTGCTAGAATGGGAATAATTCTTCAATACTATTTGCTAATATTGCAGCTACAGATAAAAAGAGATTATTAAAAAGCTGCCTTGCTGATGTTTCTGCTAGCACAGCATCTGAAACATGGACAAACCTGCCAGCTGCACCACATCCTCACAGCTACCACTGAAAAACATCCTAACATGGTTAGAACACATTCAGGAAAGAAAATGGCTACAAATAGGATGCAAATATGTCCTTGATAAATGGAAATATAATGGACTTTCATTGTGCAGAGGGTGTAGATTGTTTTCTTTTTTTTTCCTCATTGAGTTTATTGAAGTGAAACAGGACAGTCATTCACTCAAACTCTGCAAAATGTCTATTCTAGTGAAGAGCACAATCTTACAAACATTTCTAAGGGCTTTTGCAAAGGAAATGTTAAATAACATCTACTGTACTTTGGAGACTTGTGACTCGTACTCCACCTCCAACAATCCTTGGTTTCTGTTATAATTAGGAAATACTATTTGTTTTCGTGGTAGTGCCTCGAGACCCTATTCCCTGGCACAAGGCACGACAGGAATATGTCGGTGACCTTCTTAGTGTAAGCTCACCAAAAGTATTCTAAAAATAGAAATGGCAATATTTCTGTCTACCACTTCTTGGAGGAAACATAAGTAGCACAAGAGTCTCTGCACATATTAACAAGTTTATAAATGTACTCAGTGCTGAAGATGCTGTGCACTTCAGAGCAGGGAGAACTTCACAGCATATGGCAGTCTGTAAAAATCCTGTTAATAGTGACCACAAGCCTCTTTGTGCTGGGAACAAACGCTGGTCTGGGCTTGAAAAGGCAGCCCAAATCCATAAACTACAGCTGTGCTCTACCTGATTCACTTCGCCTGAGCCATTTGCTGTCTCTGTCCCCACTTCCCCACTGAAGAGGCAGGAATCTCTGTCAGGCAGTGAGGACACTGAGAGTAATTAGGAACTCTGAGGGAAGGCGGGCTGTGAGGAGTGTGTGCACAGAATTATCTTACTGGGCAGATGATCTAAGCAGAGACTACAGAATTCTTAACACTACTCCATTCTGTTTGTTTCCAGGCCTCTTCCACTGTGCAAAATCTCCTGTTTTAAAGGGAAAAAAACCCCAGTTTCTCTGTGCTGTTTAAGTAACTTTGATTCTTGCAAAATACCAGCCCAGGACAGCTTTTAAGTCCCCCTGAGCAGTGGGAAGTCAGATCTCACAAGGCAGCTGAGAGTCTCCCACAAGGAACAGAGGGGATGCCAGCGGATCAGAGCAATGGCAGAGCCATAGCAACCAGTGATCTTAACGGGAACACTGCACCCCTTGTAATTGCCAGCCTTAATTGTAACACAGCCAACACTTGAAAGAGTAAAATCTCTGACCTTAGCATTTGTTTATTTCTACTGCTTTAGAGTTTGCTGGAAAAAACTTCCAACATTTTTGTGTTCTCACAAGTCGGATTTACAAAGGGAAAAATGAGAAAGGGAAAAACAGAATATAGTAATAAATTTAATTTTAAAAAACCCCAAAAACCAGAAAAAAAACCCCAAACCAACCCAAACTAAAAAACCTAGAGAGCAAAGCTCTGGCTCAGTAAAATATTCTTATTGTTGATTTCTAACAAGCTGCAAGTTTTTATTTAAGTGAACAAAAGCAGCACGTCCCCATCACTGCTACTTAAGTCTTTTATAAGTCTACACTATGCCCAAAGCCTAAGCAGGTGCTCATGTTATATAAATATCATTTTTCTCTCAACTCCTGACAACAACGAGTTTTCTAAAGAACACGTAAAGGCATTCTAAAACTCTGCATAAAAGTGTTCTTATCTGACTTCACAGCCATTATACAGAAATATATTGGTTTCAAGTTAACCAAAAGATATCTGTCCACCAGCCAAAACTGTCAGCGTTAAACTGGTGTAAGAACACCCTCACACTGGTAGCCCAGTATAGAAAACAAAGGCAACAGACAGAATTCAGAGTTTCTTATGGACAATGCTAAAAGACGAAGATGTAAATTACAAAGGGACATAAAAAGTTCACACATTTTCACATGTTCATTAGCTAGAGAATTTCTTTTTTTCCATTTTTATCCTACAGAGTCAAAATACAATGATGACTTGCAACCTTAGAAGTAATGGGGGGTATAAATATGTTCATAGCTCATATCAGTTTTAATAAAAATAATTTTCTGTGGAAATTACATTCTGAACAAATAAAGATAAGAATTAATGGGTTCTTTCTAATATTGCAAGAACTATTTTCTGAACATTCTGTTTTCTCATAAAGAAAACAGAATGTGTTAATAAAAGAGAACAAAAACTCCATGTTGTGAACACTCCTAAATGGAAGTGAAAACTTTTAGATGTGAGAGTACAATATTTCACCTATGCAGATAATTTACAAATCTCTTGGACATATATTTAGGTTTATTTTAAATGGAGTACTTTCCCCATAAGATTTCATCTCCTCCTGCTACTTATCCCCTTTACATTTGTGCTCTTACTATAATGGGATTCAGTAGCACAAGTGGGTTAAATTCTTATAAAATAAAATCCAATTTCATGGAAATTTTCCTGGTAATTAAAGCAAGAACAAGGAGAAATACAGAAAATGCATTGTTTGTGGCATGCAAAGAAAATGTGTCTGCCTGGAACATTACACAATCAACAGCTCTAATGTAATTCAGAGACTGAAGAATTGAGGGGAACAAGAGAATAAACAAGCCGTAAATTCTCACAGCCTAATGCAAAAATAATAATGAAAAAGTAAATTTGATTCTTTGATTTCAACTGAATTTAAAAGAATGGTGACATTTAAAAGTCACCCTGTGAAGAAATAAATGCAATTCTATGAAATACTGTTAGTTTAACTTGTATCTTATTCTTGTATCTGGAAAAGAAAATTAATCATATTAGGCATGTTTATGTTCTGTTTGGTTTTTTCTAATGCTGTGCTGGATGGCAAAGAATTCAGGGATATTGATTTGTTTTAAAACAAACTGTTCAATTTAAAATTAAAAAAAAAAAAAAGAAAGAAAGAAAAAAAAAGAGCACAAAACATTTCTATTCATCGTGGGGTTTTTCTAAAAGTTTGAGCTATCCAAAGCACACACTGTCAGCCACATGCTGACATGTTATTAGTTATTATGATTTATTTATGACCAATAAAACTTGGTCTCCAGTTTTATTAGTCAAAAAGTACATCCTGCATTTACAGAAACACCGCTGCCTGGAGAGTAACATCACGTTGAATGAAAAGAAGCCTGCTTATTCTTCAGCACTGTGACGGTGGCAGGTCATGCCCTACCCCTGTGCCATTAAAAATAATACCTTCAAACAACTGGCAGCCTGCTTGGCTGAATATTGTGTGTAAACGTTGCATCATCAAAATCTCTGGACTTTGCTTGTCAATTTTGTGCAACACAGACTCAAAAACTGAACAACCAACTGTCTGTGCAGCATCAGAAAAGTGCCAGCACATCGCCATTCATGGCACAAATCAGGAGTGAAAGAGACAATTGATGAAAGATAAGATGAGATGCATGCAGAATGAAACCACCTTAGGTAAAGCAATATAAGTTTTTTTAGGCAAACAGCTAAGTTTAGGTAGAAGGCTAAAATGGGAACAATGCCAGGATGATGGACTTAAACACTATATTTGAGTCAAAGGAAAATATTGATATTCCTTCAAGGAAAACAAACCAAAGACATCTAGATAAACAGCCAAACTTCAAGATGCTTATTAAGTTCAACTTTTACATCACCTTAAGTCCACTGTCATAAATTTACTGTTTATTTATTGTGTGCTGAGGGGGAAATAATCTCTCCAGTATCAAACTTCAGGGCAAAATAGCTGTAATGTCTGTCTCATCAGTCTGGATATATATTAGAGAGATTCACTACCCCAGTACATATGGAAAGAAAAACCCACACTAAAATCTCTGATGCTTTGTCATTTGCATCTGTTGTTTTGCAGGGGACTTCTGTTCTACAAACTAACTTTAATTCTCTTAAAAATACCATTTTTTAAGTTAATGAATTCAAGAAACTCCCTTGTCCAAGTTTTCACCTCTTAACTGACAGCAAAGCCAATTTATCAAAATAGGAGAAAAAGAAAAAGTAGGTTATATAAGCTTCTAAGTAGCATTTAGTCTAAGAACTTATAAAGATGCCAGAACCAGGGTTCTGGCATCTTTATAAACCATTATTAACCATGTGCATTTAGTATGAGCAGAATTTCGGCTTCCAAATGAACACAAATAACAGCCATTCTGCATAGAAATCCTGTTTTACAAGACACTTTGGAGCTGTGTGAGACCAGACCATAAAAATTATTAACCAGAAACCATGCTCAATTTAATGTTTTTCCAATTAGAAATTTAGATTATATTACAGTTGGTCATATTCTACACCGTAACAGAACTGTATTTATTTTAACTGAAGAACAGTAGCAAAGGACAACTCAGTCCTCAGAGAATGACTCTTTTATCAGTAGAATCCACACTTTCAACCCTGTGTCTACTGTAGGAAATGTGGGCTTAGGGACTTTTCCCACATGGAATGCTGTGAAAATCCAGCTTCTAAAAAATCCAAAAGGTGATAATAAAGTTAATTCCCTCTTCTCAGTTCTTAGCTCAGACAGGAAACCACTCGACTTGGTATCTTACCAGCATCAAAGAAAACCCCAAATTGTCAGGGGGGGTCACAAAGGGACACACCAAATCCAAAATACATGGTAGCAGACACAGCAGGTTTGTCCCTTGGAAAGCTTCACAACCAGTTCTGCTGGAGACACAAGGAATCAGTTTCTGCAGGGGTGATCAGCTGTAACACAGCATGGCAAAAGACTCTGAGCCAGCCCAATGGAACAGAAAGGGAGAGTAAAACCTTCTGGCTCTTTAGCTCAGGAAGAACAGTACAGCTGGGTTTCCCTTTCCTTACTTTATTACCAGAAGAAAATGCATAAAATAGGAGCTATGTGGTTACTATGCCTGAAAAGTTGTCCAAAAATTCTCTCCAAGGTAGACAGTAAAAGCAGAGCAGAAATGAATCTACCTGAAAGGTCATTGAGAAGACTCGTAAAATAGATCCTGAGAGCATCTATAAGCTCAGATATATGACAACTGTGTTGCTGCTCTCAAGATTTAAACTAATGGTGCTGAGTAGTCCATGTATTAAAATAAGAAGTATACATTAAAGTTTAAAAATAGATAACAATTAAATCTAAAGTAGCTCATTGTGCAGTGATGTTTATAAATGCAATTCCAAACCCACAGTCTGTAAAAACATTATTCGAACAAGAAAAAAAAAAAAACTTTCTTTTTTAAACATCAAAATCAGAAAAAAAAAAAGGCAAATACAACCCAAAATAAAAGACAGTAGATACACCAGTGTGCCAGTGTCATGAGAAAACTGATCCATCTTTCAAGTGCAGAGCTGGCTTCAAAGTCAAGCCTGTTCTGAGCCTGGGATTGGCCCAGAATAGAACCACTAAAACGTCAATTATCTTACCTATTATAATTATCACGTAACAGATAATTGACGTTTTAGTGGTCCTCTTCTGGTAGATTATAGAAAACATTAACTTTGCCTCATCCATAAACAATTTACTGTGAAATTGGGGGTTCTAGTCTGCTTCAACCTGCAGCAACAACTTCTGCTAAATGTCAGTAAGTGTTACATGAATCTGTCAGAAGGAAGGAGCAGACCTGATAGAAGAGACATCCTCACAGTGAATAACTGTACATAAGACTTCCATTTGAGTTACTGTACACAGGGCTGTCTTTGGGTTTGGGCTTTCTTGGGGGAGAGAGACAAGGGGAAAACACCAATGCAGGATTGTTAACCATTTCTGCAACCTTTTTGTTAGTAGAGTACAATATTTTAAGTAATTTCACATAAAACATGATACTTTCTAAATTTCTAATGACCTAAAATAGTTCCAGTATGATAATTTTTCAGCGAAGAAAGTTGAAAGAAGTCAGCCGTGTCAGTCAATTGACTCATCCACATGAGAAGAGGCTAAGTAGAATGCAGCTTTTCAGCTGGAAAAAGATATGACTGAGAGGATGTAGGATAACCGCTCTGAAATTTTAAACAGCCTGGAACAGGTGATAGGAAATTATTATTCACAATTCAAGAACCAGACAGAGCCAAACGATGTTATCAGCCTGTAGTTTAAAAAAAAACCCAAACCACTTCTCCACACAAAGCACGTTAAAGCGTGTAACTCACCTCCAAAGAATGAGTAGAAATCTAAAGATCTGCCTTCAAGCCCGGAGGAGGCACATTCACAACTGCTACCTCCACCATCCACACAGCTTTTCACCCATCAGAGTCGCCTGTTTAAGCCATGAGCAGCCAGTTTCTCCAGGAGAATGTTGTGGGAAACAGTGTCTTAACTGAAGTCCAGGTAGACAACATCCACAGCCTTTCCCTCATCAACAAAGCTTCATTAACAGAGGTCAGGTGGCCAGGCAGGATTTGCCTCTCCTAAACTTGTGCTGACTGGATCCCATCCCCTCGTTGTCCTGTAGTGACTGTAAGGAAACTTGTCCTTCTGCTGCTCAAAATAAACTCATTCTGAGGGTGAAGAGAGGAGCACCCTCTCCAAGCCTCTGGATCAGATTCCCTGTATGACTGCTCCCATGCACAGGGGAAACAGAGCAAGCACACCCAGCATCAGCTCTCCCCTCAGCGCTGAGCCTGGGGAGCGCGAGCACCGATCAACAGATGGCAGCCCTCATTTGCATCTCGTCAAGATTCATGGCCACAATTTTCCATGATTAAACTATCAGAAAGATGTAACAAGCTCTTTAATTGCGAGAGAGGAAGGGGAAAAGAAATTATCATGCTTGGCCTCCATGTTTGTGACAGCCTGAATGACGTGCTTACATGATAGTTATTTAACAGCATCATTACTTCCAGGGTGTGGCTGGAAGCTCAGGGCCGAATCCAAGAACACCCCATGAATACAGAGCACCCCAGAGACAGAAGACAGAGCCCACAGTCTGCAGGCACAGCCCTGCTGCAGCCTGACTCTGGCCATAGGGCAGCCCACTCTGCAGCCTTCATGCTTCTCCTCACTTTGACATTTTGCATCTGCTCGGGACGATTTTGATGCACCATTCCTGCCCCTGCTAAATCCAGGTGCTGGAACCAGCTTGGCTGCATAAGTCTGCCAGACCCTGCTTAACAGAGCCCAAGAAGGAATCTCCAGCCAGTGCCACGGCCGTACTTGACGGTGTGTCAATGCCTGGTCACATCATTCCTCTCCTTTTCTCTTGCACCTTTTCTCTGCAGGAGGCATTCGCGTGCTCAGAAGAACTTTAGCATGAAAGACTCACCACACTTAGCGATGAAAGTCTGTCTCTAAGTCTCTCTCGAAGTGTGTGTTTCTAATTCTATTCTTAATTCATATTTCAGGCTTCATTTGAATTTTTCTCCTGTTTTTAAACATAAGCTTAAAGCAAAATCGGAAATGTCGTAAGAAAAGCTCTGAAAGAAACGAAAAGTCTCTTAAGTATATCAGTCATGGGGATCTATGAAGATGAGGAATAACAGGTTTCAAGACTGAGGAGAATTTTTAATTACATGTATTTGAAAAGCTCACTGGTAAGGATCTCAGGTATTGGCAAAGAACATAAACCAGTGTATCAGTATATGATATGCATAGGAAACTATATATAGATAATGAATATAAAACACCTATTATATAATATTATACATTAGGCATTTTATATTTATTATGTATGTGATATAATAGTTAATTCCAAAAAATGTTATAAACCTATTATTTTTATATTTTTCCAACTATCAATGATATTCTGATACCATTTCATCACCTTAGCAAAGCTCCCTTAGAAACTAAGCTTAGTTACTCCAAAGTCTCCTGATGAACGCAGAAGGAAAGGAGTAACACAATTTGTATGGCAATTATCTTGTACTCAAGAGATTTAACTTCACTACTTCTAACTGATAAACATCTAATTTTAGAAAAAATTCCTTTATTTCCATTTTGCCTTATTTTCCTCACTGTAAAATACACAGGACACATATTAACTATGCATAAAACAAACAATTGCATAGTAAGTTCTTTCACCTGTCATCTTAACTCACCTGACATGGTAACAATGCGTAGATAATTTGCATGATGTTATATTCTAATTGTGTATTTCTGCCTTTTCCTAACTAACACCCACCTTGCATTTGAATAGAAGCAAGTTTAGCTTAATAAGTCTCATGCCATTCATTAACTGAGTGCTAAGAGATGCAATTGTCTTTTATTTTAATGCAAACAAAGCATACGAAAAATAACATATGCAAAGAGACCGCGTCCATGAAAAGTTTATGCCTACAAAATAGTTACAGATGAAAGGAAAACTGCAGACATTTTCCAACACCAGGTCTCATACAGTTCAACTTCTTAAACAAGAAATATTTACTTTTATCAGGAAAGCATCAGAATCCCTAGCAGCATATCTGGCACTGCTGGAGACTCGGGTTTGTGTGCTTGGTCACCAGTACCACTCCACATTTTCAGCTGCTCAAAGAAGCAGAGGCCACTAGACCAGCTTTTCCCCCCTGATATTCTAATGCTGCCTTTGTCAGGGGAACTAAATGTTTATTGCAAAAGAGGATATAAACTGCCTACCCTCCCTGACATTTATTGAACCAATACTCAACATTAGATTTCCTCTCTGGCATCTTAGAGTAAGATAAATAGGGATTAAAATGGCAGCAGAGCAGCAGAGGAACAGTGGATTTTTATTTATGCATTCATACTCCCAGAGCTAAGAATAAAGACGTACCAGAAAACAAGGTGCACAATGAAAAGTTAACATTGCCATCAAACTATAGGATTTCTAAAAGAAAAGGGATAAATCAGGCTCTCTCTAAAAGCTGAAACTCACTCGATAATCCCTAATACAAGGTTCCCAGTACAGAGCTGCTAAAGGAATTTCATACAACAAATGAACTTGAGCAATAAGATTGTGTTGGTAGCAGCATTTGCAAGGAAATATGAAGAAACAATTCAAAAGAAAAAATTATCTTATACCTATCTTAGTATCACAGAAATTACCCTGACTCTTTTAATCAGATTTTTTTTATTTCCTCCTAAATTACCAAGCCTGCTTTTCTCAGCTCCTGTCTCTGCACCAGGAATCCCACAGCTTTCATTTACACTGTCTTTTGACAAAAACATGTCTGTCCAGGACTGTTGGCCTTTTCCTCCTGAAATCCACGTAGATTTCTTTTCTCCACAGAAATGAAGTGGCCTGAGGAGTTTCTGCCTCCTATAAGAGAAATGCACCCTAGGTCTGTGTCTTCCTATAGTCCCAGAGAACATTTCCCTTTTCTCTACCATGCAATACTTAGATTTTTTCCCCCTGCCACACACTGGAGTTATGTTGAACTTCGCTATTTTCAGAAAATTCAAAATGTTATCAAATACTTGTTAAAATGGGTTTGAAGAGTAACGAGAATCAATCAACACGTTGAGGCAATATTCAATTAACAATAACACATACTGCACAATGGGGAAGCGTACACATAACTAAAGCATTTGTTGGAATATATCACTTGTTCTGAGTCATTTACAACACAAACTGACTGAGCAACTGAAAAGGTACTTCTTTCTGATGAGTACTTGAACTTAAGATATGAATATTTTAATCTGCCTGCCACACATACTGGAAGATTAACTCTCTGGTTTTGCATCCCTGGAAAACAAGGATTTCATAATTGTTTTTCATTTATAACTTTGCCAAAAGATACTTCTCTTTAAGCTTCTGACACAAATATGTGATGATACATATGTGTCTCCAATCAGCGGGTTGACTGTTAGAAAATATGCAGTTGTAGGAAAAATAATGTTTTAAGAGTCGCTGTTATCCTAAGAATCTCCAGACTATCACCATAATTTGTCATTTTACAGATTGTTTCTTAGCCTTAAATCTTCAGGAAAAGACAAAGATATGGGAGGTTATGATCTTTGCATCCAGAAACCCCATGAGACTGCTCAAAGGATCTTGAAGTGCTGCAGTCAACTTCATCCTCAGCCTTCAGCTCCACCATGTCTGGAGCAAGTGGGTCCACAGAGGACAACTCATAAGCCCACTGTCCACAAGTATTTTTCAGGAGAGTACCTGGATAAAGAGGATCCTTCCAATGACATCAGTGCGTAGGTGGGAATTACATCTACAGAAGGTGCTACAGATGTGTGAGGGGATGGTGACACACCTCAAATGATTGCTTTCATTTGGGTTTTCTCATTTGTACAGGTCGCTGTCCCCAAACACAAGTTCTGCAATCACAGCTTTATCGACCTGGGAACACACGAGGCCATGAAAGGAAAGATTCTCCTTTCCCCATTCAGTTTTAAATCCAGTCAGTGAAGGTCATCACACTCCCCACTTGGGCTTCTTGTCCCAGAGGTCCCGTTACTGACAGGATTCCCCCTTTTCTTTGACTTCGACATAATCGGTTTTGAACTTGCAGTTTTGTCATGTGCAGCCTAACACAGATCTGAAATCAGAAGAGTGATTTCACTCAAACGTAACCACACTAATTCCACTGCATGCTTACTTCAATCTTCATTGCTTTAAAACATCATTGTCTAATTAAATTTGAATTAAAAGGGAATAAAAGTACAGAACACCTTATTCTGTTTCAAGCAGCATTACCCACCAGAATATGGTGGACTTCAAGTCAGATCTTCTAGGATAACTAAATATTTCTGAGTTGCTGATACACATTAATCTGATTGGGGTCCCTGCTTACTTCAGCTGGTGGCTGTATAATCTTTTCCTTCAAATAACTTTAAAGAATTGCTGACACACACAATAATTCTCATGCTCTGTACTCTTTTATAGATTATGCTCATTTAAAAAGTATTTTATAACATCACAAGCATTATACAGGTCCTTTTCTATGGATCCTGCCTTCCCCAGTGAAGAGCAGTGGTCAATAATCAACTCAGAACACTGCTACTGTAAATTCTTTTTGACTGTAAAAAATTCATGCCATACAAAGAAGTTACCAAGCACTCTTTTTAGTGAGCAAAGCTTTTAACTCTCTACTGGTGAATAATGGAGAAAAATAGAGGGCAAAAGAAACACTGCAGAGATTTTGTTACTATTATTATGGTATTACTGGTCATTTAAAGATAAAATCTAATTTTAAAACTCCAATTCTAAGAGTAGCTCTAAGTGGCCTACATATTAATAGCCATAAAGGGGCTACTCTGCCTGCTGCAGGCTGGCGTGGAGCCACTGCTCCTCCCTGCCCACAGCCCTCGGACAAGGAAAGGCTCCCTGCCTTGGAATCAGCCTCCCTGCTGCAGTGCTGCTCCATTCCAGGCAGAGCAGCACTTCCAGTCTCAAAACACAATCAGGTCACAGCCTAGTTCGGTATCTTGGTATAATGAGGTATTTTTCTGTAGTTTCAGTATATTCTGTACCTGAACTAAATCTTGTTAAAGCCAGCAGAAAAGTCCATCCCGTCGCTATTAATGAGTTTGTACCACATGCTTTGAAACCTCTGCAGATACAGCCTATCACAACTAAAGCCAGATGATAATGTTTCTCAAGTGAAACTGAATCTGGATGAAAATTAAAGAAATAGCAACATTTGTTTAGATAAATGAGGCTTGCTCAGATTTTGACACAATATATATTTTCAGTATGCTGCACTAATCAATAGCATCTAATTAGTAAAACGAAAAGAGCCAAGTCTACCTAAGGAGAAACAGTTCTCGTGCTACCATTTATTTGAAAAGTCAGCCTGGAAAAAAACAACTGCTTTGAGCTTTATAAATATTGAGATGGAATTGAATAAAACACAGATATTATTTTTATTCCGCATATGATAATGAATGAAGCTATCAGAGATGTTTTTGTCTAAATACAAGCAGCTAACCAATGGCATTTGAACTTATTACTCATAACACAAGCAAACAATTTTTATGTTCCACAACCCATAATAAACAGAATCCACATAATTTTCTTTATAACCATGGTTGTTACTTTTCCAAATGCCTTTTGCATAAATGATTTGCCAAAACACTTCCGTCGAAAAAAACAAACAAACAAAACCCCAAATACCAGAAATAAGCCAAAACACTGTCCCTCAGCTAAGACTAGGTCTCCAAATGAGTCTAAAAAAATGGAAATATTTTCTCCAAAATGAAAAGGCAAAGACAAGTCGAACTAGTTTAGTTCTGTGGTTGTCAATATTTTTCACCGGAAAGGGTTCCAAGTCAGAAGTGGTCTCATATGAAACAACAACAACAACAACAACCACACAAAAACAAACCCAAAAACCAGACCTAAAACAATCAGCCAACCAATCTCAAACAATCCAAACTAAAAAGCCCCCACACCTATGAATACGGGATCAAATTCAAAATTACAGCATGAAAATAAGCCACCTTACACACCTCTCTTAGTCAGCAAGTTAATAGGACTGGGTAATTCTATTTTGAGATCAATTCCATATATTTATAATCTCCATAATGGAATAATAAGAGGAGGTATAGAGTGGAAAGGAGACAACCTATTAAAAATGTGGTGCATGCGACAGGACTATGACAGCCAGTGCTCAAAGAGAAAAGTGTGAGCAGATAGGGGAATCAGCCACATTTTCTGCAGTGTGTTAAAAATAGCCAGGTGGAACATGCCAGATTTTTAATATATACTTTTTCATCTGATGCATGTTCCCTCAGCAGTCACTGCAAACCGCCCTCCACTAGATATTTACAACAATGTTGATTTTCTCTAGGACTTTTCTGCTATTAATAATCCCCACTCCCCCAAAGAAACCCTAAACCAAACGAAGGGTTGCAAAATGAAGAGACAGGCAATCACACCACTGTATTATGCTGCTCAGGCTCCCAAAGAAGAGTCCAGGAAATTTACTATCAAAACTTATTTTCCAGACTTCCAGTCATTTAAAGGCTTCATATATTACTCTGGACTTCCTTTCAAAATTATTTTTATAATTTCCTTCATTTCTTTACAGCATAACTCTTCCCCTTTGTTTATTTCTTGGTGTATAAATCCAACTTTATTTACATATATATACTGCATCTATTACTGACTGCCATCCTGCAGGCATTACTGTGCTGCATTTTAAAATTCAATCAAGGCAATCCATTTAGGTGCACAGTTGTGTTCCCTATAATTGGAATAAATCTATGGGAAAAGGTACTTCCCATAGATACACTGTGCTATCATGCATCAGCCAAATACCTGTAGACATTACCCTTGAACACAAACAATCTTTATGCATTTATTTTTAAGCCCTACTGTTTCTGTGATATGAATCTCTAGGTGTGAGTCAAATTTTCCTGCATGGGAGATGTTTTTGTAGATTCATAATAGAAACTATGTAAATATTGATCACTTTAAAGTCTTTCCTAATAAATTCCTTCTACTTGAGCCTCCCTGTCATGTACTTCTTCAGCTTTCAGCTTATTTCTTCTTTAAACTATTATGAATTCCTGTAGCTATTAAAATTATGAAAAAAACCCCCAAACCATTGGCCACAAGATCCACATACATTTTGACACAGATAGGCCATGCATGCATCACTTCCCAAAATACTTCCACATAAATGACATTTTTGAAGATACACTCTTCTACATGGTAGTGGAATTTAAAACATATCCTGCCTCTGTTAAGCCAAAATGGTAATTTCCCACCACTGCTGCAACTGCACCAACCATTTAACAGTCTGCTAATTTTTAAAATCTCCATCACAGAATGTACTTTCATTAAAATGCAGGAAATTATAACAGTTTATTGGAGAAAGCTATTGCATACCCCAGTGGGAAGCTGCAGATTTTTCACGTTTGTTTGTTCTGCAGAAATGAAATACTTAGTGCTGAAATCACGAAGGTGACTTGGACACCTAAACATACCTTTAGCTGCTAATGTCTGATGTCTTGTAAAACTGATGTTCACAAACCTCTGTCACCAAAAAGCTCGGGAGACCTTCCTTGATTACAGAAGATGGAAATTTAAGCCTCTAGAGAAACTTCCAGTTAAGCACCACACTGTTTTCACATTATTAGCCTTATTTGTTATTATAGAAGAATGGTTTTGGCCTGATTCCCAACCATGTAGGAATTCCGGCAATTTAACACCACCAGCAGCAGATCTGTTCAAAGACAGAATTGCTACTCAACAACCAAAGAGGTTAAACAAGCATAGGTGCCAGAAATGCCTTGAGTAGTATTCTCTCCATCAGGAGAATAAACAAACCAGCACAAAATGCAGGGAAAGGTGACCAAAAACAGAAAAAAAGCCCCGAGAATGAGCATTAATTATTTCAGCAGAGTCTCAGGTCATTGAAAACAAAGAAAATATTATATGTTACTGAATTTGTGCTGTAGGAGAGACAGGACACAGTGCGGGATGCAGCTGGTACCTACAGCACATTCCCAATAAATAGAGTGTTACTTGAGGAGATGTCACTCAGCTGGGCTCACAAGATCTTTTAAATGTCTTGATCCACGTTAATAGCTGATAGCAAACAGTCACTGTCCTCTTTTTAAGCAGTTGGTGATTACAGATGGTGCATTTTAAACTGCTGCTTTCAGAAGCTGGGAACAGATGCAGAGCGCTGCCAGTGCAGTATTAGTTCTGCTGTCCAAATCTACAAATACTCTAATTTTCATCAACAGGACTCTCATTCTCAAAAGTTATTGGTATCTGACAGGGCAGTATGTAACTGATTAAATAAATCTGAAAGCTTTCAACTTCCACAAGTTTCATATCAACTTCATTATTCGTCAATGTGCTTTAAGACAAATAGTGGCAATAAACTATAAAGAAATCTAAAAGGCATCTCTTTGTTTCACTACTTTGGTAGAGCCAAGTAGTCTTAACATTCTTTAAATGTATAAGCATTTTAACAGCAGAAAAACCTTGCAATTTCAAAATCTTCCGGACAAATGTTCTGGGTGTGATTGAGGCAAGGGCAATATTTGAAACATTTATATCTGACAGCCTCATTTTCAAAGCCATCAATTTTGCATTATAACTGTAAGATTTAGAGTCCCTGATGGTGAAAAGATCAATATGAAATTACAAATTGTCACAACTTGCATGTGTGCACACCCCCCCGCCTCGGAAACCGCTAATCTGACAACAGGAGCACAGCCCTTTCACAAACCATTTCCCATTAAACACCACGCTCGCAAGGCTCAATTAGTTCAGCACAGCATTCAGGAAAGGAAAGAATATTTTTAGACATACTCTTTTCTACCTGAATGCATGCACCAAATTACATGTTATAATTAGTCACTAATTGATGAGGTAATTCACAGTATAATGCAGTGACATTTGAGAAACAGTACCTACAACACATTGGTTTGAGGGAGTATTTTCCTGTGACAAGCACCCAAAAAGTAAACAAAACAAGTGATGTACAATACAATTCAGGACTTTGCTGCAGTGAGCCCAGAATCACCTCAGACAAAACTTGTGAAGAACCTAAAGAATGAAAATTACTGCAGAATATTAAAGAGATTTGAGCACATGAGAGTTGGTACAGTGGTAGCAAGAGCTCCCAGCCATTCACATGAAGTACAGAATTGTACTTCCAGGAGAGACCAAATAATATTTCAGTTACCAAAACACTGTTTTGTCTTTCCAGCATTGAAAATTACCAGCACGGAGGTTCTCCGGAAACTTTTGACTGAACTCTGGGTCTTCATAGGAATTTTTGTTTGTACAAATTATTGATCTTTTACAGTGAACTTCAAGTCCTCATTTAAATTCTATTAGCTAATAAAAAGTGAAAATTTTCCAAAGCATGTTTGGGAGAGGGAAAACCACCTTGACTTAACAGATTATTCCCCGTTACATCCTCTTGGGAAGTTTTAACAAAGACATACTGACATACCAAAGTGAGTTTTCTTCAGAACCTCTCCAGGTTTTGAAAAGTGTTCCCAAATATTAAATTCAGTCCTGCTTCACTGCACAAACACAGCAGAAAAACATTGTTTCCCAGGCTGCATTCACATGCAATTTCCATGATGTTAAGCAGAAAATTTCCCAGCATCATGGGAGATTTCCATCGTCAGGTAGGAACACAAATCCAAACTTCAGCCCTGATTAAATTTCTAATCTGGTACATAAAATATGTCTGATTCTGAAAATACCTGCTTTTCCAAGATGAAGGTGTATGTCTCAGAGTAACATACTGGGAATTTAGCCACCATTCATTTAGTTCTGATTCACCAGCATCTCTACCAGTTGAAATCCCACTGACTTTTAATTGAGAAGCATTTTCAGGTTGCAAGTTTACTAAGTTATCCAAGTATCAGCAGAATAAAATTATCTTGGGCTTTAGTACTATTTCTGGATTTGGAGTATCAGAACTTGACCCCATATCTCAATCAGATAAAACCAAGTGCAGCAAATGAAAGTTCTGCACAAGAAAAGTCTATAGGGATCAAAAGAAAATATAAGTAGAGCAAATAGGCAAATGAGTCCTTTTTTTGTAATTTTTAACTTAAGGCAAAATTCCATGGCTTTTGTACTAAAAAAGCACCAGCACAAAAATGTTCTAAATTAGGTTTTCATTAAAGACTAAAGCACAACTTACCAGAGCACCTTTCAGGACACTCATTTTAAAGGCTTTTAAACCAAATTATGTTTATATTACACATACAGTTTGTCTCAAATGCCTTAACAGGATTTATATCTCAAATCTTAGATTAAGGAAACTTCACAACCTCTACAACTGCTTCCTGAAATTTTTGTGTAAATTTAGCAACAAGCCTGTCAAATTCCTGCCGACAGCAATGACTTTTGATCACTGCTGCAGTGGCTGTGGAGAGCTGAAACTGGGAGTTTCTGAGTAAACTCAGTTTCTTCTTTTTTTAAAGAACTCAACCAAACAAAAAGCCAACACCTAACACCACAGAAATAATTTGAGCAATTTTTAAAACTCATTAAGAAAAAAATGGTATTTTTTGTCAATAGCTGAGTTCTTATGTTTTCCTAAAGATGAAACAAACATAGAAAATCTGCTGGAAAAAGATTTCTACGGACTATCAAGAAGGTAATGGTGTAACTTGGAATTGTAAGGGAAACACTACAAAAAAATCTGTTGTTCATTAAGATTGAGTCATTCCAGCTATCAAAAATGAACAGGTTTTCATACTTGGACATAAAAGTAGAGTTCAAGAAAGAGAACTGCAACAGGCAGCTTAATGGTACTGTAAAAAGTAAAAACCAACCAACCAAAAAGCTCCACAATAAACCCCGGAAGTCTGTCAATACCAGGACAGTTTCAAGGATAATTTCATTAATGGACCATCACATGTTGCAAATGGAGTAGGCAACCATTATCCAAACTATTTCTTTCAAAACAGCTATCGAGGGATAACAGGAAAAGCAAGTTAGATATACAATGTCTAAATGGGTCAATTTTCAGACAGTGTTGATAACGTGAAATCAGAAGTATATACACCACAGATGTGATTCACCTCACTATCCCAAAATCATTGAATTTCAAGATTGAAAAGCTCTATTTTCCCATTTCAGCTAGTGCTCTGCACTGCACAAGTTTCACTCTACAGACCTTTTTCTAGTGTTTTGTCAATTCCAGTTATAAAAGTCTCGGGTGAATTGGTTTATAATATTTCCCTAAGATGACTCTTTCAGTACCTAATACATCTCTGCCATAAAGGGGTTTTTGCCATACAGTTACATTTCTCCCTTGCTTGTTTTTGTCCTATGGGAATAGTTCTCTGACTTGAACATAGATCTGCATGTGCTTGCATTTAAACATTGCATTAAGATTCTGGCACAAAAAAACCTTCATATATGCAACAAAATGAGGTAATGAAACAAAGCTGGCTGGGAGGGGGGAAAAAAGATTGCATTATTAAAGAACAATTCACCAGCATGATAAAGTTCAAGTATGTAAAGATAAAAATGCTGCTCTATTTAGCCTTGAACAGAGAAATCCATTTTTTACATCTAACGACAGCAATGAATTTACTTAATTCCACCAGTACAAGCAAATTCGTATAAAGCATCAGGAAAAATGATTTAAATTATGCTTCAGTTTGCTTTATAAAAGGAAGACAATGCTTTGTGAACCAGAGATTACTATCTGCTTAGAGTCAATGGCTATCCATGAGGATAAAAAATTATACAAAGAAATAATATATCTGCATTTCTTTGAGGAGTGGCATAGAATATTCTTCTTCACACTTACTATAAATGCATACAAAATACTAGACTACAATTTTGCAAGTTCTGTTCCACACTTATGCACAGGGTTCACACAAAACCATGCCATTAGCTATTTGATTATTCATTTATTCATTTTTATTTTTAAAAAATTGACTATCTTTTTATTTTAATTATTTTTCATGCATTTTAGCGGGACTTGCTAAATAATTTGATTACAGCAAAGAGAGTGTTGCATTTAATCAATATTGAAAGTTGAGCAGCAGATGTGAACAAAGAAAAGATGACATTAGAGGAAGCCATAACAGTAAAAATACACTGCGACTTCATTTCAGACTTTCATAAACACATTGCAGGGAGGGAATCTGTACAACACTCCAATTGCATTTGCTCATGTGCTTAGATTCAACAGGCTCTTTAATTAACATTTTTAATATATTTTTAGATATGGATAATCATAAACAAGTCTCTGTAAAAAAGTCTACAAGCTTCTCTTTGGGTGTTCAGAACTTCGTTTTCTGTTTCTGGAAAAACAGTACAAATATTTGTCTGAAAACAAATTAGCCACAAATGTTGCAAAATTTGGACTGAATATTAGAGCTATGAGTAATGCTCTGCGCGTTCGACCAGCCACTCTTTGGATAACATAACATTAACTCAGATTTCAAAGCCAAATCTTTCAGCTCCAGAACAAGTGATTGATTGCAGCTATTTATTCTCAGCATCAGCTTAGCTTTGTGGAATACACAGGAACATTTTCTACTGGAGCAGAAACACGCAAAATGAGTTTCACAGCTAAATAATGTCCTGGGTGCAAATAAACACGTTGATATGGAGAGAGCTCTGGAGAACGGCTCAGTGCCATCCCTGGTACAAACGGACCCGGGCACATGGAAGTTAGAAAACCTAAATTATTGTGCAGATATGTTAATGTACAAACATACAGGAACAAGTGAAGTGGAAGGGTCATATTTAGTGAGCTGAGCACAGATCATAAAAACAAAAGCTTGAAATCACTTATGCTGCATTATTGTGATTAATGATTTTGCTACAGTATTGCAGCAGCCCTGACAAAGATGCAATTACCTCTTTTGAAGAATGAAGTTGAAAAGACTTGCTCCTAAAGGGCAGTGCACACAGTCTCGTGCTTAATTAAGACTCTTAGTGAACGGTTTCATTACCTTACTAAACACCATGCTTAGTCCCACTAATTTTCCCACATTTCCATTGTTACAGAGTAAATTACAATTAAGAAATCGACTAACCCACGTTAATTAAAGATGGTTGTCATGTAAAGTCTTTTAACCACCTCAAACCAACCCTCTGAATCTTCAAACACCCAAAACTTAGAAACATTATGAAAATTAGATAGGAAAGACTGTGGAGGTTTCTTAATTCTCCCTCTGACAGTCATTACAGTTTTGTCCACCGTTCCTGGCAGGACCACCGTAATTTATTTTTCAGCCTAATAGTCTTAATTTTTATTTTGCAGCCCCCTATCTCTCGCTCTTCAAACACTTTCCCTATTACCTTTCCTTCTATCTACCAAACACAAAGCTGTGGAAAGTCTCCGGGCAAAAAACTAAATTGCATTTCAAATTCCACAGTCTGCAGTATATGTAAGTGAATACAAATAATTCTACAAGCCCAGTCTATTAAGGAAAAGAGATGTCTTCTAAATTAGTATAGAATCATCCCACATATAAAATATTTACTTATTTAATAACCACTGGTGATCTATACAGACAGTCCCCTTAACCATCAGCTTGTATAGATGGGCCCTGTGCACCAAGAATATATAGAAGTATATGTTAAATATTATGTATTTGCACCAAACAGAGCCATAAAAAGGAAGCTTGGGTCAATTGTTACTTGTGAACAGCAGCACTACATTGAACCACTGCCTCAGTGCCTTTCAGGATAGTGCAGGGGGGGATGAAGGCCCCTGGCAAAGCATGCCCAGGAAAACACTTAAGCTCAGTGTGGGAGAAGGCAGACGAAAGCACTCCAGGCTGACCGTATCACAGAATCTGTCCTCCCTGTCTTTTTTTCAGAACTATCTCCACAGGACACCAGCCTTTTTACATTCTCTGAGTGGTGTTAAATGCACATGATGAGCACCTGAATTTGTATTATTAACAAGCTAAGTGTTAACTTTTTTTCTTTTTTTTTTCTAAGACATAAGTATACATAGAAATGTTTAAAAGCACTAATACGCAAAAGGCTACATTAAAGGTGAAAGCCTTTAGAAACCATGTTAAAGAAATCCCCAAACCCAGACAAAACCATCTAATTTTACTGAACTCCTCAAAGTTAATCAAAGCATTAGGCTAAATCTTGGAAAGTGATTTTCATCAGAAAAAGCCTATGTCTTAAAGCTTATAATAGTCCCCAGACAGAACCCATGGTGTATCTCTCTTTGCTTGGTTACTTATGTTGTTTATAGGTAAAACTTGGTTTACAAGTTTGGAAAAAATCCATTTAGTCACAATCACCAAAGCATGGAAAATTTTGGTTTTAATTCAGATGAAAGGAGAATAGGGAATTGAAGAAGAGACTCATTTTCTTCCATTCTTGTCAGAATTATTTATCATTAATTTAACAGTAATGGTAGAGCAAAAAAAGAGATTCCCACAAATACCCCAACCCAGCAATTCCCAAAAGATTACAGAATGATAAGCAAGCCAGATTCAAAGCCATCAGTGATGAGAGGGAGCACATCCCTAACTGCAGAGTCCAGCTGACATCAGTTTCATTGTACTACACAAGTGTGATGGAGTGGACACTGCTTTGGGGAATTTGGTGGCAGATCCAAAGTTGTATCTTCCCTCTGACACTGGAGAAGTTGCGTGTCCGATCTGGTGAGAGCTCATCTAGAGCTCAAAGAGAGAGGCAGCTACTCCAGCTATCCCAAAGAAATACACGTTGAGGTTTACAAGTGGAAGCCAATCCATCCCTAGCAAATTCCAACGATTAAGCTGATTTGATTTACTCTTGCTCAGCCAAGCCTGTCGGATATCCTTGAAACATTCTCCAAATGTTACCTAACTAGGAGGTACTACTCAAATTGTGTAAGATTTGAGTTCTGATTAATGGAATTCAATCCAAACAATCCAATTTTGTTTCCTGAGTTCAGATTCTTCTGAGAAAGTAACGTAGATCTTTCAGCAATGTTTTCAACTGACATTTTATGATTGACAATATTTTAAAAAGATAATTAAAAACATTTTAGAAGCATGAAATTGTGCAATTCCTTTAAATAAAACTTAGGTTTTATTTACTCTAGAAAGTATTAACTCACATAAGAAAATATTAACGTTCCATTGTGTTGGGTTATACAAGTGTTAAACTGGTCAGTCCCCACTAAAAATATTCTCCATGAGAAGATGTTACTGTAATGAAATGTTCCAACTTTAATGGTTAGTTAAAAATTATTATGTTCCCCTGCCCACACTTTCTCATATAAGTCACACTATCCACCTAAAAAGGAAGAGATGCTTTTTGTATTCTACTTCATTATAATACTTTTAAGTTCATCAAAAATATTATTTCTGCAAGGGCACTCTGATGTTGTAAAAATTATTTAAAAAATTTAAGTTTGTCCCATTCAGAAATGGAATCTGGGTTACGTGATTAGGAAAGACACAATTTCAGATGTGAGGCAACACATCTGAAAATAGATTAAATCTATTATGTTTTAAGATGTGGACAAAGGCTGCTGCTCTGGCTCCTCTTTCTCCATCAGGTGGAAGCACCTGTGTTCTGTGCCACCCACGGAGCTGTGCAGACCTACTGAGGCTGGACTCGATTTGCTCCTGCAAAGTCAATGCACTTGATAAAATTTAATGTCAAGTCTCACTCTCAAAGCATGATTTTAGAAAAGTATAGTACTTTGAAATAAAAAGCTAGAAGACTGGAAGGCAAAGAGCAATTTCGATTTGATTATCGGTTGCTGTAGCTAATATTAATACTTCAAAATTACTGACTTAACCTCTTCCAACTGATTTAATAATCAAAATCATTTGTCTTGAAATTCCTCTCAAGACTGGCTGCAGACATGCTAAGCTGTCAGCAGAGCATTCAGATCAGGATATCTGTTCTTAATTGCAGGTTTGATGCACAGACCCATTGCTGGCCAAGACTCAGCCCACCAGCAATGGTGGTGGCACCACTGGGATAACTCATTTAGGAAGGGAAGGAAAACTGCACAACTGCAGCTGGAGACAGGACTGGGAATATGTGAGAAAACAACTCTGTAGACACCAGTGTCAGTGGAAAAGGAAAGGGACGAGCAATCCATACAAGAGTAACCAACATCTGAGAAAACACTTGTGAAGAAAAAGATGTACAGGTGGAGCAGTATCAACAGATGATATTGAACGGTGCCATGAAGGAAACAGTGCTGTTTTAAAGAAGTCACAAGCTGGGTTGCTTGGGATTTGGGCATCTGTGTGGTGGGGCAGCACTGGGCACCAGAGAAGCATAGTACCCACAGTGGAATTCCACTGCCCTGAGAGATGAACCTTTCCTGACAAAACCAGCATTGGACCGCTCCTGGTCTCTGGGCAGTATTGGCTAACCCAGTTTCCTAAGAAGGATGAATTTACAATGCAGAGCAGCCAGCAGTGGCTGGGGGGAGCAGGGGGCACTCTGTAATGTTAAAATTGCCAGCAGCTCTGGCCGGTGACTGCTCGGGACAGACAGGCATTAGAGGAAACAATTAAAATAAGGAACCCTTGTATTAGGGCAAATTGACTGAATTGATTTTTTGTACTAGATGAAAACCACGGGGAAGTTTCTGTGATGTGTTTCAACAGTGAGTGAACAACATGTTTTAATACTGAGAGTCCTGCCTTGCAAAGAGGGAATCTGGCGTGAGGCTGTGCTGCACAGTGGACGCCAGAGCACGGAGCTCCAAGCTAATGCAGATGGAAACACAAGCTCAGTAACACGAGAATAATCCCACCTGGAGGGTGCAATTGCAATGTCCCTTGGGACCATCTACAGAGCTTTCCACTCCACGGTAGGAACATGCCACAGCTTGCTCCCAGGTCAAGGTGAAGAGACTACGTTATGTGTTCAAAATCACTCAAGTATACTAGAGAAATCGAATTTCCCAGAAATGTAGGTGTGTCAGCATGAGAGAGCAGGCCCAGTCTGCGCTGGGATTCAATCTGAAAACAAAACATTAGAACTGATCAGGTCTATGTAATCCAAACCCAAATCTGCTCTAGCCACTCTCCCCAGAAATTTCACAGCCTGTGCTGTTCAAAGACTGTGCTCACTTTCTGGGAAGTGGGTATTGCCATTAGAAACACACTCACCAGCAGAGCCCAAGAAGGTAACACAAGACAATACTGTCTCATAGCCTTAATTAATCTGTATGTACCAGAATTCTTCTACCAATAGAAATTGTCATAAATTAGATGAGATTTTACCTATTACCACCACAACTGTTTTCACTAAGCTATGTCTGCTGAGGACTTTTAAGAACCAGATTTAAATAATGGTTTAGATGTCATTCAGTCTCAATTATTACTACAAAATAATATATGGCATTTTGTTTTCCACAGCTTGAATTCATGGAAAAAAATACAGTCCTTTAGCTTACCCACAGTAATTGCCATTACCCAGGGATACTTCCATAAACATGGATTGCCTCTGCAGCCATGACACTGATTCTACACCCATCCCTTACTGCAGCCATACAACTAAAACTAAATCTCCATATTTTTTAACATTACATGTTGTTGATTTATCTAAGCAATGCCTCCCTGACAAAGCTCCGAAGAGCTAATGAGCCGTAGAAAACACCTCAGGTTAGGCTGTTTTCAAATTTCATCAAGTGAGATAAAGCACAGGAAGAGTACATGTGTGCTGAGCCTTCCAAAGTCCAGATAAGGCATTAATAAACTTTATCAAATTCCGATTATGGCTGTCTCATTATGGATATTGTTACACTTCCAACAGATACCACCACTGGTAAATTAAATGCCAGAAGTGCAATGTTTGAGTTTGCTCACCTGAGTGAGCAATGATAAGTAACAAAAGGCAACAGACACAATCTCCCTATTTTTCCAGTGTTCACTGGACCAAAGCAAATTTGTAGATGTTTAAGTTCTCTATTTATTTCTAACAAGTACATGTCACTTTTTAGGAGGCAAAAATGCACAAAATACAGAATTTTATTATCTAAATTCTTCAAGCACTTCACCTGAAAGCCCAAGTGCCACCTCTAATCATAAAACAGCATACACTAAGCAAATTCTTTTGCCAAAATCTCTTACATTCTTTATTATTACATCGTATTAGGAAACTGCTGATCCAACAGCAGCTATTTTGCTGCAGAATGGATAAATTCTTAAGTAGGCACAGATGTGTCATGCAGAAAATATTAGCAAAATACTTTACTATTATGATATACGTGCAAAGACAGAAGGAAATGCATCCTTATTAAGCAGTCTTGTTCATCCCAGGCAACACGAGCTGTGTAAAACATTAAGGTACCTGCCTGTACACAGACATTTTCATAAGCAGGTCAAGCCATGTGATTGCTCCCAGCATTTTATTCTGCTGTTAATTTGGCTGTGTGACCCCGGGAAGTCAGCCTGTCTTCTCTGCATTGCTGTAATGACACTGAGAGACAGAGATGGGAACTGGTAAATGACTCTAGATCTACAGATTAAAAAGTTCTACACACAAAAAAAAATAAGGTATTTTTAGCTGTTTCTGCACATGAGTGGAATGCTGGTTGACAGCAGCGTGGCAGAGCCAAGGGAAGTGGATCTTCACTGACGAGTGAAAAGTGGCATTGCAGTGACTGACAGAGTTATGTGGGACATGCCAAAACTATTAGAGGAGTTAACACAGGTATCATGCAAAACAAATACAGTGGCCTGTAAAATAGCAAGGAAGAAAACAATGAGCAATAAACTTAAGCGAACTTAGCAAGGTTCCCATTAAACAAAACCCCTAAGGCAGCACCAAAATGGGCAGGAGAGGAAATACAAAAAAGAAAAGATTATATTTCCAACATCATGTAGCAGGTAAGTAAGACAAACAGAGCCTAGACCTTATGGCTCTAGAACAAGAGCCTACCAAACCAGATTTCTCCTTTGCCCAAAAGCTCATTAGCTTTCACAGAGTCATTAAAAGGACACAAAATCAAAAGCCATGTATATATATATATATAAAAGAGATTTTCCCTTTAAGTGACAAAAAGTGTTTCATGAACTATCAAGAATAAAGACAGGTTAAAACGTCATTTTATTGTAGCTGATCTCTCAAAAAAAACCCCAACCAATCAACCAACCAACCAAAAACAACATTCAAAACCCTCCCTGGGTGCTTTTGCTTTCTTCCACAACAATTTAGACATTTTCTAGTGAGAGGGCCCTTAGGTATGTCCAGTTACTGCTGCTTCAATTTTAGCACCTCCAACACTTACTGGTAACACTTAGGTTTAATTAAAGCATGAGGCCTAATGAATGTTTAGGGGAATGTAATACTTAAATAGTGTCATTCAAGGACAACTTTGTTTTCCAAGGTGGCAATCAGTCTTACTCCAATCAAAATAAAATCAATAAAGTGGAACTCAGCAAATCAGACACAGCATTAATAATTGCAACAGTACTTATCCTGTGTTAATAATGAAAAAGAGTTAGCAATGGTCAACTATGTGAATGAATCTGAATAAAACCCCCTCCAATGCCATCCCTATACAGAAAATCATTGCTTGTTACACTTCTGGAACATAAGGAGCACGTTCACTTATCCTTTGCTCCAAACAGTGCAAGAACACACCAACTCCCACACATTTATCTCTTCTTGATCTGCAATGACAATTTCCTGCAGAAGGGGACAGAAACCTGCCAATACCTCTTGGGGAGATGACTGGTGGGCTGTGAGCATCTTTTCCGTTTAATTATTTCAGCAAACAGATGTTACCTCAGTCACTGGGCTGCTCTGTCCTGGTGCTACTCGAGGCTCCTGGCTCTGCAGGTGATGAGATGGCTGCAGAATGTGGCAGAGGAACGTGAACTGAATCCTAAACAGGACAGGGCTGTTGCTAAAGCTTACAAACAGTGTGGGTGCTGAGCAGAGTATCAGCAGCACAAACACACCTCTGTCTTCCAGCTGTCTAGCAGAACACAGGGCCCCCCTTTTTTATGAGGCACTGATTTTTAATTGTTTTATTACTGTAGGAATATTGGGAGAATTACTCCACACAACATGAGCTTCGTAGCATTGGCTTTCTATTCAACACACTTTCCTCCTCAACTTTATTCATGATGTTCTAGTTAGATCTCTGACATTTCTTGCAGAAGCTTTTTTATTAAGGACTTATAACAATCATAAAAATCTGCTCTGGGCAGAAAGTCAGCATATAAAGGCTCAGTGAGGGAATACTCACACCATTTAAAGTGAATTTAGTATTTGTAAAGGCACTGAAAATGAAAGAACCCTCAATACCTTCAGTAATTTTATAGTTCCAACAATAACACTAATACAAAACGTCTCCTCTCACTTTTCCCTCTCCTCCTTCCCTTTTTACTTCCCTCTCAGTATTCTTCCACAACAGTAAAGCACAGCCCCTTCCCAGAGTGGGAAGATAATTCAGGGTGACGGGCACTTCATCACTCAGGCTTTCTGCTGAACCTATCATTGAGGAAGGATCCTTCTCCATCCTAAAGAGCCTCAGCCACAAGGAGCAGAGAGAGGTGCCTCAGTTCATCTGTGTGAAATCTCTCAGAGGCTGTAGCTGCTGCCTGTCCCAGAGCTCTGATGTTACACACAAGGGAGAGCCTTCTGCTGCAAGAATCAGAGTGTAAAGAAAAAGGGTTTTCAAAGGCCCAGTCAGGACCCTGAACAGGTCCCCAGGTTCCTCTTGAGACATTGAGTCTCTTTTTAACATTTAAAATAAGCCTCTCAAGTATTTAGATTGAGTTTTTCTTAAACATTTAAACATTAAGAATTTAGCTAAAAGAGTAGCTAGAATGGGAAGCAAACACAGCAGAATCTAAAACAATAGGTTTGATGATTAAGCAAAGAAACTGAAGCCGGAATAAATTCCTCAGGCCTGGGAACTGATTATTGGTTATCTGATGTTGTACAGCTGGGCTGTAACAAGAATCTGCAGAGGAAGAAGCAGGCAGTTATTGATGACCCCATTCAAAACTTGTTTTGGGAAAGGAACAGGGAGTTCTCCAAGGCCATAGGTATTGCTAAAAACTAAGAAGGTAAAAAGGTCATAGCGAGGAAGAAGAGTTACTTCAACCAAAGAAGGACCCCCCTCATAATTATGAGACCGCCAACCCATTTCCTAGAGAGAACTACGCATGCTTAATGACTTTGTGGCTAATTTCCATACGGAGCGAGAATGGGAGCGGTCCATGGTATCTGTATTTTGAATATTTAGAACTTGCATGGATAAATAAGGCTTTAGATTGCTTTGTAACCTCGGAGCTGTACTTTTGGAGCTATCCACACAGCTTCCCGGCACTGGAATAAACATACCCTTTCTAACCCAAACGAGTTAGAGAGTCTTCGTCCTTCCTAATCGGGTATCGATATTAGATCGATATCCGTTCTTTAGTAAACCACTCTTGTGTCCTATTAATTACTATTAATAATCCTATTAATTACTGCTTACGTGGTTTAGCTCCACTCTACATCCTGCCACAATCCTTTCTCAACTGTTTTATCCTTTAAAAAAACCCTGAAAGCACAAAAAACATTAAAAAACCCACACCCTGACAGTACTATCGTGCAAGAAGTCACACAACCCTGTGCCACGAATCGCATGCAGGCCATCAGAGCACTCTTCCAATGTTCTGCAAAGATTTGCTTAATCAGTTTGTCCAGTCTAAAAAAAAAGAAGAAACTCTACAGGCAGAAAGATAGCATTCATAAAATATTTGGTATGTGCACAACCAGGTATACAATTCCCAGCACTAAGAATTTCCAACAAAATTGTGAGAATACACGGAAAATGTATTGCATTAAAAGGATGAATTTGATTGTTCTTGCAGAAGTCAAAGTTAGGACATTGTAATTTGCCAAGCAAATGGTCCTCAGCACCTAGTACCAGGTCTGACTGCATGAAAAAAACTGAAAAAAATGCTTAAAATCCAGTTTGAAAACCCTGGTTGGGACTGAAGGATATGTTTTGATGAATATATTATGTTTTAAATCTCCTCACACAATGTATGTTTTAAAATTTCATCTTTTATGAGCTAAAACAATTACTAGAAAATCAAACATTTTATTTCACTTAGCTCCAATTAATGGCATTTCATAATAATTATATAAACTTAATCTATCTAGTTACACAGCACCCAGAACTGTGAGGAATAACTGATTTTAAAAGTCTTAGAGTGTGAATATTATTAATTGATCACTTAAAGAGTGTTATTAGAGGTTCCTTTCTAAAGAGTCCAGTACTACTTCATGGGGAAAATCTCTATTTTAATGGAGACTATTAAATAAACTAAGAATATTGCGATTTTTATGGTTTAATGAAAAGTGAAGAAATACAAACATTTTGGCTGCCATAATTTATTGCATTATTTTAATCTACTATATCCGTTGCATGAAAAATGGTGACTTTGAAGAATTAAGCACTTTTGTTGTTTTGCATCCCAACTTTATTATCCTCTCTTAGCCCAAAAAGAAGATAACCAGGATCAGACAACAGATTATACATAAACAGAAGTAAACAACAAATGGGCATAAATCAGATTATTGGGATGCAAATCAAGGAAGTGATTCATAGTATAAACCTTGGAAATAAAAAACCATTTTATGCCTTCAAGGCATTCTACTTATTTCCATTATATTTTCCAGAGTATTTTATAAAGAGAAGTTTTGATACATCTCTGTCAGCAAAATTACTGTAGGGAGAGCAGGTCACATCCAGCATCACTCAGTTTTCATTATAATGCTTCATTCCTTTTGCTATACCCTATCAGCCCCGGGGAGAGAACTGCTGACACCCTCAGGAATGGTTTTTACAGACTCTCCATGCTCACAAACCTCTTCATACAACCCCAAATTTGTGTGGATGTGTTCAGAGCCCAGCACCTCACCTGCTATTAGGTAATTCCTCTCGTTTGCTGCCAGCAGCTGGTGAGCAGCTCCTCCCTGTAAGCCTCTGGTGTGCTCTGGAACAGCCTCTGCCATGTCCTCATGTGAGCCAGTACCCACTGCTCCCTCTGCTCTTTGGGTGCTGCTATTGCACCTGACTACCAAACAGCTGCCTCCAGATGTTTTTATTGGGATCAATATATTCCACAGGAAAATGGCAGAACTTGAGATGGAAAACGCTTCAATTCTGCCATAAAAAGCTGTCAAGGGAGGTACAAGAATGAAGGAAATGAAAAATTCAAAAGCCAGAGAGGGCCATGAAGACCTGGATGTTGCTTTATACAGATAGAGTTCAGTTTCCTTGCAAGCACCTTTTTCCAGCCTGCAAACCCCAGCACAGGCAGTGGCTACTGCAGCAGCTCCCCAACGCAACCTGTGTCCCTGTGCAGTCTGCAGCTCCCCCTGCCACTCGTGCCAACACTTTGAAGCCACCAGCAGCCCAGAAGTGCACTGAAAAACGTTGGTAACATCTTCACTCCTGCCTTTATGTCCAGAAATCAGAAGGGCAAATAGATACCATTATCACACCACTCTGCTCATAGAAAAGTCCAACTAATTTGTGCCCTTAGGCCTTAATGCCAGTGGGGGATATTCTGACTCCCTGCCACAGAGAGATTCTCAAATTATCATCATAAGGTACAAAAAGCACCCTTACAAGCCTCAGAGTCTACAGCTGACACCAACATACCCTTTCCTTGCCTCCCATGACAGACACCCTCCAGCCCATGACAAACAGCAGTGATGGCAGTGTGGACTGAGGCACACATTTATCCCAGAAGGTCTGAAAATGCATCACAGAAAGTTCTCAGGTCTCCAGGAGATGAATGAGGTTCCATTAAAATGAGGAAGGGAGAAGGATCACTGCTCAGCACCATCCTTAGTGGATGTCTTTATACAAAGATGCCATGTAGGGATGTTCAAGACATCCAAGGAAAAACAAGGTTTTCCTTAGGAGCGCTAAGCCCAGGCAGCTCCTGACACCTGAACTAGAAACACACAGCACTGTGCACCTCCCAGGCCAGAACAGACTGCTGGGCCTGTCCCCAAGAGGGAAAACTGCAGCTGGGAGTAGCAGATGCCTCTAGGAGAAAGGATGGATGCTGTCAAAAGGGCAGAGAGCATCACCTGATGTGGCACTGTAAGTGATTTTCTCTCATTTTTCTCCTGAAGGGTCCAACCCACAGCAGATGCCATTAGTACAATATTGTTATGCCTTTCATGTTTGAGTGCATGCACTTTTAAACGTTCTAAGGTCTTCATTTTTCTTTTTTATAAAAAGCAAACAATACCTTCTGATCAACTGCTACTGACAAAATAATGAAGTGCCCAAATTTGCACTGATGAATACTTTGTTGAGATAATTTTTTTGTTGTCAGAGCTCAAGAAAGAAAAGTACAATCAATTTAATCACAGGCTAGTAGTGGGACTGGAGAAGGAAATAAAAATGATGGGGAAAACCACTGTTAGAAGGAAAACAATAATCATAAATTAATGAATCAGGGGAGTATTTTGGACTCATAGCTATTTTCTACACATTTGTTAACATTTTTCCAAAGATACAATTTTGCATTTACAAAATATCTGTTAATAGAAGCAGTCTTCTAGTTTTAGAGGATTCCTCCCTCACCCTAAGGATATTTTGTGAGATTTTCTGAAATAGAAGGAATACTTATGCTATGTTCCACAATTGACCAGAAAACTTCCAAGTCTTAGTTTTAACCTGTTTCTCTACTACTAAAAAACCCGTAAGTGCAAGGCTGACAATACTGGGTGTTTTTATAACACATACACACATACATTTGTGCTTCTAAGTGGGTGGCAGAGACTTCCAAATGCACAGAACTTTCCAATTTCCCATGAAGCTCATCAGTGGCCGGCAAAGAGCCGGAGAAGGGCAGCTGGGAATGAACAATCCCAAGGTTTAACACACAGGGGAAAACCACTTCTATGTAGCACCCACAATGATGAGATGTCACATATTTAGACTGAAAGCAGTGTTCTGAAACCAAGCATTTTTTCTGGTGCTCCTGGGTTTAGCACCTCCCAGAGCTGAGCTCACAGATCTCACAGCACGGGAAGCTGGCACGGACACCTGCAAGCTAAATGCTGACAGGGGCTGCCCTGCTGGACCACTCCCTGCATTACACATTTTCTCACATCTTCACACAAATAGCAAATTTTAAAGTTCATCTCTGTTTTAAATCAGACTGTTAAACAGGTTTGGCCGTCAGTTCTTATGCAATACTATTGTGATGCAGCAGAACAAAGCGGAGTTGTAGATGAGCTTTTCTTTTGCAGAGGACACAAAAAAATCATTGAGAATTGAATTTTCTCACCATCTTTGAAGTCCAGATTATGGAATAACTTTTGCTGTCTCAGGCACAGGTAGCAAGTTTATAAATACATCAGAAAGAGGATAAAAAGGAGGGTCAGTATGATTCAGTGACTGAATTACAAGCTTGCTGAAAAGGCCAGTTGCATGGTTCAGTGCACGAGGTGCTCAGTAATTAGATAGCAACTGTCTGAGGCCAAACAGAACGAGGAAAAAAGTGCAGCTACCTCACCCACCTATGGTTTTATCAGAGACATTGTTTAACACCGACCTTGCAGGCCAGTCTCTGCTGTGCTGCCCTGTGATGGGTGTGTACAATTTGCTAAAAGGCATAAGAGCAAGGGATCTTCTAGGGACAGAGGCAGGTGAGCCACCAGCAGCCAAATGCTCACGGTGATACCTGCGGGACAGAGCAATTATCGGGAAATATGGAGGGAGGCATGAAACAAGATAACAGGGGAAACACAACAAAGAAACAGGATGCCACACGCTGCATCACAGACCAGATCTGTCACACATCAGAGATCCCACACCACTGTCCCCTGCAACATCTTCCTGCCCTTTCCCTGACAGGGATGCCCCTCCAACATGCTGTAGAGAGAATGTTCAGACTGTTATGTGATCTCTATTTCTCATTCTCCCTCTAATCAGTGATTCTGCACTGATCCTTCACTTCCCACCACTATCAGCCTCTCTCAAATTTCTTCAAACATCCCTCAGCAGGACCTGCTGTGCCCCTTCCTCTCAATTGTACAGGATCCTGTGTGAGTTTGAGGTTCTCCCTCCTTAGTTATCTAATGATGCTGAACTCTCCCTTCAAGGGGTTTTTACATGGGTGCACACCTTTCTTGTGTCACCCCAAACCTCTTGGATGAGAATCATATCTCAGTGTGCCCCCACACCCAGGAGGGCCAACCCTGTCCTGGGGTGCATCAGGCACAGCACTGCCAGATGAGCAAGGGAGGGGATTGTCCTCCTCTGCTCTGCACTGGGGCGGCCTCACCTTGACTGCTGGGGGCAGTTTGGGGCACCAAAATATAAGAGACTTAAACCTTTCAGAGAGTGTCCACAGGAGGGCAATAAAAATGGTGAAGCAGCCAGAGGGAAGACTGTATGAGGAGAGGCTGAGGTCCCTTGGTCTGTTCAGCCTGGAGAGGAGGAGACTGAGGGGAGACCTCACTGCAGTCACAGCTTCCTCGTGAGGGGCAGAGGAGGGGCAGGCTCTGATCTCTGCTCTGTGGTGACAGTGACAGGAGCCGAGGGAATGGCCTGAGGCTGTGCCAGGAGAGGTTGAGGCTGGATATCAGGAAAAGGTTCTTCACCCAGAGGGTGGTCAGGCACTGGAACAGGCTCCCAGGGCAGTGGTCACAGCACCAGCCTGACAGAGTGCAAGAAGTATTTGACAATGCTCTCAGGTACACGGGGTGATCCTTGGCACTGGTCCTGTGTAGGGTCAGGAGTTGGACTCGATGGTTCTTGTGGTCACTTCCAGCTCAGGATATTCTATGATCACTTCTCTTCTTCCTTTCTCTTCTGTGCACTCCCTCCCACACTTTAGTCACCCCCATGCACTGTGCACCAGGCAGGAGCTGTGCCCTTCACCATGCTGCCCCAAGAAGGGCTTCGTGCCCCAGGCCAGACCTGCACCAGGCATCTCCCCCAAAGGCAGACCTTCACTGTACATTTGTTCCACATCTTCTGTCTTCCACCTAAAGCAGGAGTTAAAAACATTACTTGCTGCCACAGAAAAAGCTCTAACAAATATCAGCATGTTCGAACTATTCCAGGAGGTGGGGTACCTGTTTTCCCTGAGCCGATGTTCTGATGTTTTCCCAAAGCAAAATACTCTGTCAGAGGTGCTAACAACATCCTCTGGTATTATAAAACTGATCAGTGCAGCCTTCAAAGGTAGCAGTTATAGACAGATAAACTAGGTCCTGCAGTAAGTTTTCAGACTAGGGGAACAAGCTCACAGATGAAGCTATGAAAGAAAAGAATGCAGAGATGGGCAGTGAGCCCTTTCCTCCATATTCTTAACACTGAGGCAAGTGCATTTTAACCCTCAGCTTTTCATAGGGTGGGGAATACAAGCTAGGCGGCACAATCCTTACTAGAATTGAAGCTTAGCTGACAAGTTGGGGGACAAATACTAGAATTCAAAATGTAATCTACTAAAATTTTTGAGGCTGATCTAAATTTTATTAAAATTTACCGAAGTCTATCACTCCAATAAAGAGAAGGATCTTAAACAGATCATGCCACAAACATTTAATAAACAAGACTTGAAATACTTCAATGAAGTCCAAAAGGTAAACTATGTATCCTGTGAGTATAACAAAGCAAACACTGGGCAGAAATTTCAAAAGTTTGGTCCCAAACTGTGTAGGGAAGTCTTTAGAGCCTCCTAATTATTTGCTAAATGCAGAATACTAAAAATGATGTTAAATACTAGCACACTCTAGTGTGCACCTCTGCTACAAATGTTCTCCTGAAGTTCATTGCTCAGCTCAAGTTATACAAAACGACAACTCTGATATTCACCCTTTGCAGTATCTTCCCACTCACACAAAGTTATTACCATTTATATTACACAGAATTGATATAAGCTCACCTCAATTAAAAAATTATTTTTCTGAAGAGCTGGCACTTCTTTTTTTCTTTAGTTTTCTATTGTTTTGGGGTTGACATAATAACATTTCCAGCCAGCAATTAGCAAAGAATGTCTTTGCCAAAAAGCAGTCCTAGAACTTCCCCAGAGCTAAAATTAAAATATATATAATTACTCAGCTAAAGGTTTGAGATATGATTATGTATTAAATTGGTCTTACAAAAGGGATAGTCTATTAGGGAGCAACACAATTAAAATATAAACAATACACAAAACAGGTAATAAAGCATCAATTGGCTTTTCATTTACAGCACATACCTTTTACCTGGTATGTTTTATGCATTTTGTTCCAGTTATGTTTTTTAATAACGCAAATTAATTTATTCCTTTAACAAGGCTTGAAAGAACATTATTTGCATTTTTATGGAGTATTGGTAGGGTAATTTTGCTGGGTTTTTTTAAGATTAACACCACAAAAAAATCTTGTCAAATCTTTCATAAAAGCAATTTTTTTTCCATTTACAAATACAGAAGTCACCACTTCAAGGTCAGCTTCAGTTTTCTAATTCTTATGCAAAATGATCAGAGATTACAAGGGAATCATCTGTACCTAAGTTGAAGCTCTATGCTATAATGCAGAGGCAACAGGGGATAAAAGTTGGCTTTCCAAAGAAAAATAGATTTTGTCATTTTTCTTTAAATGAAAGAATCAGACTTTCAATGGAGTCATAGAATTTCTTGTTACAGAGTTTGCTCCTGAATGAAAATGTACAGAGAAAGATCTTGTAAAAGCATCTATACATAATAAACACGAGCATTCAGCTGGATGAGTGCATGGAAAATTACTACAGAGGTCTAACGTGTGGGATTACACTATATGGTGATAGAGAGATAGGCCCTGATGGCCAGAGAGAGAGAGCCTCTTTCCTGGGCCCAGAGGTGACCCTGGGACTGTATCCAGGTCACTGGGGATGGGCGGAGAGAGGATTGTGACTTGTGGACAAGGCTGGACCTGTGAGAGGTGATGATTGTGATTTATGACCTTATAGGGTGTTGTTTACCTATTACCATAATAGGCAATGTCTGTGCACTGCTCCAGGTAATAGGGGGACACTGTGGTGAACATCTTTCCTGTTTATATGATGTTACATCCTGTTGTGTGTGGGTATTTAGGGAATTAGGGCTGCGTAATAAACGACTTTGCACTTCCAGCCTGTGTGCGGAGTTATTGCCCACGCGTGAACACTGCACTAACGGGCTTCATGTGTCCATACATGAACAGAAACATGTCAGAACGAAGCCAAGGAGGAAACGCTGCTCCATAAGCACGAGCCACCCTTCTGAGCAGCAGAGCACTGGTGGCACGAGCAGGGTCCCTGTCGGGGCAGCACCCCTGTGTCCCCAGGACACCTGCAGCACCCTGGCACAGCTCTCCCAGGCTGCAAGGAGCCTCCGTGGCTGTGGCCCCATGGCAGGCAGCAAACACACCTCGGCACACGCCCTGAGACACAGCAAACGTGGTGTGGCTGCCTGAGCTCAGCGTCGTGGTCAGTGCCCTCCCAGGGACTCTCCTCCTATTTCCTGCCAGTCTTGTTAGGCTTTTTGTCTGCTTACTCTCAACACAGACAAATGTCTAACACAAAACATGGCCAGGCTGCGAGTGAAATGCGCTCTGTGCTGTGATCCTTCTGCTGCCGTGCTACTCGAAACGCAAGGCCTTGGTAGGGGTGAAAATTTCTCCTGCACAAGGTGCAGCAGCACCACACAAGTTTTATAATGTTCTCATTGCCAGCACAGCCAGGGATGGTGCTGAGACAGGTGACACAGAGTAAACAAAGCTCACTTCTTTTACATTCCCTGCACGGTCTACCTCCAATCCCCACCTTGAATGGCCCCATGCCGTTAGCCATTCGCACCATCCAATGTTCAACTCTTTCCCCATTCTGCAGCACATCCCAGCTAAACTTTTGTAGGAACAAGAATACCTCACAAAGCAAAATACAGATAAATATTAATTACAACAAGGGAAAAAGCTCTTGAGAAAGAAAGAGCTGCCATACCAAACAGGAGTTCTTAAAATAAATAATGAGTCAGGAGAAACAAAATATGTTCAAGTTACCAAAATCGTTTCTATATAGACTGCTGTAAAACTTCCCATATGGGATAAACAGATGTTAGCACGTACTAGGCAACAACAGATACCCCTTGCATGACATCCTGCACATTATTTGATTGGATTATATTTTTATTAGACAAAAATAGTGCTTGCTAATATAATATGAGGGAGGAGGATCTATATATTCAAGGAACCAGCTTCTGATGTTTTTAGAACTATTTAGAGCATACTCTATCATTTTGGGCATTTCATATTTTTTGTGCTCACATGCATTTTTAGGCTCAAAATGGTAATTTTCCCCTCACACCTCTCTTAGTAAGCACAAAAGAGACTCCAGCTGCTTTTGTACACCAACTCCAAAGTATCTCTTACATCCAAAGCCCCCACTCCAAAGTGCTCTGTATCCCATTTAATCCTGTATTTGAACCATTTCTTGCAACATACAATAAAAAAAATATAAAATATCCAGAGCTAAGTGTCAGATGCCTTTGCAACACACTGATGATAAAATCAGATAGGAAGTCTGAACTGACAGCTCCTCTAGCCCTTCTTAACCAACAGAAGAGTAAAGAGTAAGCTGAATCAAAATCTAATCAATATTCTCCATGAACACTTACTCCTAGGCTTCCCCGAACACATCAGAGGATGCAGAACATATTAGACTTCTTAATTTTTGAGCAGAGCAATGATTAGATTTCATTGTTGACCACTAGCTTCGTGATCCCCTCCTGGGAATGCACCAAGAAATGAGGTTTAATTATTTTACTATAAAATCATTAATTTCTTTCTTCAGTTTTCAGGTCCTCATCATATTGTCAAAACACCAAATTAAGAAAGATGTGAAACAGGGGTTGGTTTATGCCTTTTGACTGTGCTTGCCCTGGTGGGCCCTTGCTCCCTCATTGCTCCCTGCAGCATTAACCCACCACACTGTGGGGAGCTCCCCCAGGAATGCCACGCCAGCCACTTCCCAAAACATTTTAACAGGAAAGTTTCACTTTAAAGAGAGCCAGGGAAATTACAGCAGCTGTGATGGATTACAGTCAGACCTACATCGTGCCTGAAATACTCATGCCTGCACACAAGGGGAGAGCAGAAGGGGAGCACATAAAGATGTGCCAATCCTTTCCCCCTTATTCCCGAGTGATCCCAAATATTGGCTTCACTGGTAACATCCCAGAGCCTCTGCAGAACTGTGTCTGCACTGACCTGAAGGCAGGTTCTCTGAAACATCACTTCAGTGACTGAGGGAGGACACAGAGCAGGAGAAAAGGCAGGAAACATCATTTGCTACGTCAGAGCAAGGTGCAGTAAAACTGCTTCATTGTACTGACACAATACAAAGGAGTTTGTGGCAGTAATTGGAAAGAGTATTTAAAAGTCTGACTGACTATCAGGCATTGTTGGAGAAACAATTAGCAACGTGGTTTTAAAATGCACCAGAGACTGTTTTGAGTGAACCTCAAAAGAAAAGAAATCCTTTTAAGTTTCAAAATATTTGGATCCCAGGTGTGTTCATCCCAAATTTTTTTCTTCTGCAACAGCTTCATCCCTTTCTTTTTTTGAAGTGGATTCTGTCCTCCTTCCCATCCTCATTCTAACTAGAGCTAATTACCAAAATCATCCTGAAAACTTTTGTTCTCTTCTCCCAATTATGATTCTTCCCTGACTCATTTTTTTTCCTCAATGATGACTGTCTGCACCATCAAAAGAAGCTACACCTAACATTATGTCTCATGACATCAGTAACTGAGAATAACTTACCATCAGTATTATATTTAACAGGTAGTAACACCCTACAAATACAACTGCATGCATCACTTTTGCTCTAGTTATTGTTTAATACTGCCACTTGATCTTAACAAATAAGCCTATGGTAATTAAAAAGAGAAACTGGAAACATTTCTTCCAGAAATGAGTACCATATAATACAAAATACCTTCCATTATACTCTTATTTCTCAAAATTACATTTTTCTGTTCTGCAAAAATCTTTTATTCTTTGCAATCTCCGAAAGAACTGGTGCTGCACCCCTCTCTACACACACCATTTCTGTTGCACTCGTTCACATCTGCTACATCTGTTTCCTAAGACTTGCTCCATTGACTTCTGAGGTTTGGTGAAAGTGAGAAATGGTGTATTTACCCTTTTTAATTAAAAAATATTTGGGCCCACAGATCTAAATATTCATTTTTATTTCAGATCCACATTTTCTCCTTGCAAGAGCATGCCTGCAAACACACACTTGTTCTATTATTAGGGAAATCAGGGGAAAATGCAACTGCTGTTTACAAGCAGAGCAGCAGCAGCATCCACAATTAGGAACCCAACATGGGCAACCTTTGCTTTGGTTGAAAGGAATTGATTGGGATACAACAGCTACAGCGCATCAGTGTGAAAAGCCCAGCAAGATGTTAGGAGCAGCAGCACCCTTCCACACCAAGTGCCAAAACCAGCATTCGTGGAAGCTGGACCAGGGAAAGTGGCTCACACACAGGGACATGCACAGTGTACTTCATGAGTACATTAAAATAACCTTTTTCTATTTACATAATAACTTACATAAGAGGCAAATGTCAGGAAGTCACTTAAAACTCAAATATGTCTGTTTCTGAGCAGCTTAACTGACATGTTGTTGCTATTCCCAGAGTCTGAATTCCTGGAAACCAGGAGGTTGACACAAATGAACAATTTACATTTTTAAGCCAATGTAATTGGATTCATCCGAGATAAAGATTTTGATTAATTGTATTCGGTGCTCTACTTAGAGGAAGTGCATTATGTTACTGTAGCCTCAGCCCTGGATTGTTCATTTATTCTAAAAGGCAAATATTATCTTTTTAAGTGAAACATTTGTTCTGGCTTTAACTTCGGAAGTGAAGGGCCAGGTCTACCAATACTGCTATGTTGGAAGACATGTTGGAAAGCAGCAACTCTGATGTTTCTGCTTCTACCTCAAATCTGGCTAAAATAGGCCAACAAGTTCAAATTTCTAGACTGACAAGTCCCACATGCTTTCATTACATAGTCTTGCTTCCTTCTGAATTTTTAGCATCTTAAAAAGTGTGTGTGTGTTTGTGTGGGCAGGGAGGGGATACTGTTTAAAACGACAAATAGAAGTGTGGAATTACCTTAGATGAAACCATTTTATTTTGGGCAAAACACAATTATTTATTTGGACTGATTTTTTTTTCTTTTAAATGAAATTTTAAAAAGATTCTTTGATTTAATTTGAAGTGATTCTGTATCTGACTTTCAGGCTACAGATCAAGAATTCCCCTGTCAGATGGTCAACTGTGTATTGAACTTGAAATAAAGCTGTAAACAACTAGGGTTTAGGTGAGGTTTGGCATTTTTAAAAATCTACTAATGAGTAATATTTCAGCAACAAGAAGAAAATAGAAGCAGTATGCTTTGGCTGTGTTATCCTCTTCAACAATTACAAGCAGAGTCTTTGTAAAGTAAGAAGGGTCTGAGTTTCTTTCTCCATCAGTGTTTATGTCAATGGCATCCAGAGTTTTTCCACACCTGTCACTTTGGATATTCAGTTTTGCTGTCTGCTTCAAGATGGGTGTTTTGGATAAGGAAGAGCATAAGGGAAAGCCAGGAAGAGGAGCAAAGAAAAATAGTGATGAAGCAGTTGTCCTCCTCAATAGGTAACAGCTTTCTGACAAATAAGGTGTCAGCCCATGCTCATACAGTTCATGTTGAGATTCATTTACCTGACAAATTACTCCCCCAAACTTCTAGCTTCATTATTTCCTTAGATAATTATGCCTGCATTTTTTATTTCTGAAGTGGTTTGTGATGGTAGCGAGCATCTGGCATCGTGTTATACACAACTTTCTATCCAATTAATGTGAGGAAACAAATGTCATTTTAGGGATGTTTTGTTTTCTGTAAAGGTTATGTCCTAGGTAAGCTTCAGGTATAAATGTAAACACACACACACTTTTCATGCACTCGAATCCAGTCCAGTGAATGCAAAATCAGTTGCACAACAGAGTATGTGTAACCTTTTCACCCCTCTATGATTATTATAAAAATGGCACGAGCTCTTCAGAAAGAGTAGCAGGAAAACATTCTTCAGAGAGACTTGATTTCAATAAAAGCCAACAGATTCAAAGCCCTGCACTTACCTCTGCCTGAGGACCTCCCTACACGCCAGGGCATTGCTCTGGAAGCATTTATTACCTTTACAATGCATCTAGTTTTTTGTCTTCTTTTCTCCTCACTAATTTCAGTCCTCTGGTAGAGCTCGTATCCCACTTCTGGTTCCCAAACTGAGGATGGAAAACCTTAAAATGTCTATGGAGATATTCATTATACATAGAGATAATTATGTCCCAGAACTATCTGTGTATGTGCCAGAGGGTATCAAATTCAAGTTTACCTTCACTGCAGATACTCTCTGCACCCAAGTAAAGGTGTCTAAACTAACTCAGCCAGTTGAGGGATGTCTTTGAATCCTTCAGATTTTCAAACCCTTTGTTTCAGATCCTGTATTCACCTTACGACTACATGGACTGAGCAGGTAGTTTAACCAAATTTCTCTTGACAGTTCACAGTTGCAATGAGCCCCTTCTTTGTCTCTTGGAAGGGTATTTTAGAGGTGGCTTCTCCTTCCTCTACATTTCGTCTCAGTTTCAAAAGCGTCCACCTTTCATTTACTTCATTTTGTGGGGGTGGTGGGGTGTTTGTTTCAGCTCATTGTTCAGACTGTGTTTAAAATTGCTTCATGCCACCAGCTGTGTATTTCTATTGCTCTTCCCAAGATAAAAATGTCATCTGTGTAGACCATATGCACTCTGCAACTTTATCAAAAACTTGTACACTAACTGTATGTCACAAAGGAAGATAAAAACAATTCCAGACAATCAAGGAAATTATTGTTTCTTTGGGTATTTCTTTGGGAGTCTTACCTATTTCCTAATAGGTACAGTGGTTGCTCTACCACCCCCTGGATATCCACTCATATCCATCCCCTGAGCTTGCTTGGCAACAGGACCACTACCCCGAGCTGATTATTTTTCAAGTGTCAACTTTGAAAATGACAAAAAACATCCCAAAATTTTGAGGACACAGGAGCAGAGAGCTTTACCTTGGATGTGAACCTCTCTTTATGAAGACATTATCCCTTTTGGGCACCTCAGCTATGCCAGGCCATGCAATATTGAGGCTACCTCCCCCACGCCTCTCTGTACTCCAGCCTGCACTGCTGGACACAAGGGCCAGCCCAGGTACAACTGGTTGCTGCAGCACCACAAGACACCGTGACAGCCCCTCTCTGGGACAGGAGCATTTACAAAGATCAGATTAACAAATCATTCCTCTGACAGAGGAATTCATATTCTCCAGAGCTTTTGTATTCCAGGAGACCTTCACACAACTGAACAATTGCTGAAGAGAGAAGCCTGATAAAAACAAATTTGAATTAATGTTCTAGTAGTGTTAGTGCTAGGGCCGAAGGGTTTCTGACTGGAATTTAGCCAATGTATCTATGTCTGAAGTCTTAACATTTGTAGGAAATGGCACCTAGGATCTCTCATATAATCTACCAGACATGCCAGTGCAGCAAGTCTCCTTTCAGTCCCAGTTCAATACAGCTACCTGACAGTACCTGAGTTCTCCCTGGTGAAGTTCCATACAAATAAACATCCAAATTCAGTGTGTAAGGGTTCTCTACAGACTAATTCCTCGTTAAAGTACTACCTGAGCAGTGGGGCCAGTCAGTTTTCACATCACTGCTTGTGATTGATGCGTCTGTGCCATCAAAACAATTTTACTGCATCACCATAACTTCAACTCAACATAAGAGGAAGAAAATCATCTGTAAAGATGAAAGGTACACTTTAAAGAAATATATAATTTAAAAACTGAGAATAACAAATTGGCTACTGAAAAAAAAATCTTGACCTAAACTCTGCTGTAAGCCAACCTTTGCAGTGATGGGCACTACACACACAAGCTTGCAAATAACAGTAAACTCAACTGGAGCCCAGCTCGAAGAAACTGAAGGGAGGTTTTAAGTGAACTCGACAGCTGTTCATCCAATGTCTTGTTCCTGACAGACGCAATCAGGTACTGTCTGAGCTCCTAAAGATGCCCAGATCTGAAGCTATGATGTTTATTCTCTATTTTCAACTTTCCAAAATACAACTCGTGAGTGCTGCAAGATAGGGCTGTCAATCTCTAAATATAGCAGGGGATTCATACCCTGTTGTCCACTGTCTGGTTTCTGCTTTTCTGCTTACAGATCCATGATATAAATTAAATGCCATGAAACTGCTTATTATCTTTTTGTTTTCCATTCAGATTCTCTGGATGTGTTATTTGCAGCTAATTTTATTTCCCCCACTATTGTCTGAAAAGATGGGAGGCAATTATAGGTACATTTACTAAAACTAGGTATTCTTTTCAATTACGCTCACCCTGGGCTTTGAAAGTTGGCAGTTTGGTCTTTATTATGGGAAAATAATTTTTACAAGGACATATTGAAAAGGAATGAGTATTTGGGGGAGAGGACGGAGGGCTTTTGCTGCTTGTGGCTACCTCATTACATGGTTGAAATTGCAACTATTTGTAATGCTGTCTTTGTACAACACACAGCACCAGTGTCAGCATTGTTCAACATGCTTCGACACAGATTTATTGCCCAGAAAACTTTAATAGTGGTAAATGTTTAATTTATGGCTTCATTTAAAAATATTAATTTAATAGCAAGGCAGATGGATGGAAACTAGTTTCCATTTCCTCTTGTAGGGCTTTATGCAATGTCACGAACGTTGCTGTCTTCAGCTAGGAATATTGGTCTACTGAGGTCAATACAAAATGCAAATTTACTTCAATGATACAAAAATCAATTCTTAAAATCTGTGATGTCCCCAAACCTTTCAAGACAGTTTATTAATGTCAGTTGATGAAGCCCCATAAAGCTGCTGCTTCTCGTAAAGAAGAGAATAAACCAAGGTGGAAGAGTCAAGAGTTCACGGAAGGAAGAAAGAAATGCAAATATGTTCTGCTTTCTTGTGTGGTTGTTTTTACAAGGCAAATGACGGCATGCAGAAGTACAACATAAAATTCAATAGAAACATAATGACCTTAAATGGGATTTTGTCCATCTTTTAAAAATCGAATTTTTTCCACCCATGAAGAAGCATCAAGGGTCACATCAGACACAGCTACCACTGAACATCAAAGGCAGTCTCTCAGTGTGCATCAAACAAATAATTAACATAAAAAGCAAGGACCGACTCATCATATTTTATTGGAGTAAAGGGCATTCAGATAAATCCCTGGAGAAATTTTACACAGCAAAACTGAACTATATTCATTATTCTCCCCATTTACTCATTTCAGTCTTTCAACAAACTCCATGACAACATAAGCCTTTCAATAAAGCCAAAAGCGAATATAAACAAGTGAGTGAGTTTCCATAATGAAGACACCCACACATCCATTGCATGATAAGACAGTGCCCTGTCACAGTTAAATATCACAGAAGTCCCTATGCCTGTGCAGAGCCTATTTAACATTTTTTAGGTTTCCATATCTGTAACTCCTGCATGTATCTTTTGCTTCCCTTGCAACAGGAAGATCTCGAATTCCATTGACGAGAGCGCTGTGGGAACCAGATAGTTTTTCAGAGGATAGTTATAACAGAGATGATTATTCAGTTATCAGCATCAAAAACAGGACTTAAAAGAATACACATTGGTGCCTGCAGAATACTATCTCAGTAGCAGCTTTCATGATCCGTCAGGAAAAGAAACATACCCACTGAAAGCCATGGAAACCACTTCTAGGAAAGAGTCAACAAATCCTTTTTGTCAAGTCCTTGAAGTCTGCCAAGAGCTCTAAGATAATTAGCAAAGGTTTTTTTGACAAGGCAAGGCAATCTAGGAGTTACTGCTTTGGGCTGAGATGAAACAGTTGAGAGCCGATTCTGTGACTGCCACTGGTCTAGTGAACAGTCCTGGGTAACTCAGTGTGCTCTCCTCCATTCCCTCTATTCCATGAAAATTAAAGCCAATTGTGACAGTCTGAGAAACATGCCTGTGTCTGCCCATGAGTTTCTGTGGTTTTTGAACAGCATTTATCCTCAAATCCTTCCAGACCAAATAAAACCTCCATTCTGGAGCAGAAACATATCACCAAGGGAAAAAAGCTTAGAGAACTAGAACATGGTCACTGTTAGGCTGCTGACATCAAACGTTCTTCCAAAAGAAGGCATAATCAAGAAGGAAGCATTGGTCATGATCACCTAAATTATCAGCATACAGCTATATATATAATATATATGTATTTTTATACATATACAAGCTATTCTGTAATACTTTTATCTTTTATCCACCCCTCCCCCAAAAAAACCAAACTTGGCTGAACATTTTGTAGGCCCAGTCAAAACCAGTGCTGACAAAGTGGCCACCACCTGCACCCCAGACAGCCCATTTACAAGTAGCTGAACTGTACCCCAGCTGTGCTGTGTCAGTGCTACAAACCCAGATTTGAAATGCCTTGGTAAGAGTCACAACACAGCAACTGCATTCTGTGTACTGCATTCTCCCCACATCTGTGCAGAGAGATTTACAGTTTTTCATGAGACTTGGGATGCAACAAAAGCCCAAGTGGTCCTTTTTCACACTGTTCAGTGCAGAGCCTGCAACTGAAATACAGAAATACCAGTAAGGAGGTTTATGGCCTGAAAATAATGTGTCTTTTGGTTTCATTGCTGCTGTGGATGAACTCCTAAACAATGCCCCTTATTGACAGAGAACCCCATTGTTGTGTCCCTACAATAAATTAACCCATCGCAGTACTTCAGTGAACGATCAGTCCCTTTACAACCACATTTATTCTACAAAAAGCTAAAATAAGGAATAAGCTGGTAGATTTGGAAGGGCTCTAGACACTGGATACCATCAGTGTGATATATTTTCAGAAGAATTTCTCACAGAAGTAACCAGGGGAATAGAAGAAAGCACTTAACTCCATTTAACTACTACAGGATACAATCGTACCTCTCTACCTCATCTTTACTACAGCACAGCACTTCGAAATAGCCCAATAGAATAAATATTTTGTCCATTATTTAAACAGAGGATAGACATATGGAAGCTCTTCTTTTCCTTGCAGCCAATCCTACCTTAGTTGTGTAAAAACACTTCACAGTCCAACGAGCTAAACAGTGGCAGACAAGCAGCTATAGCTGAAACACAGCTAGCAGAAGCAAGATCCCAATCCTGCAATGTGTTTATCGGCAAAAAGTGACAAAGTCATCACTGTTGGCTCCATGGTTCTCATCTCAAAAGTTGGATGGAGAGAGCATGATATTATAAGGAAGTCGAATTGGGGGAAAAAAAAAAAAAACACCAAACCAAACCACATTTAATTCTAGGCATTGGGTGTGAGAAGGAATGGCAATTAGAACAAATGCCTCACTACTGTAGGGAGGTGCATTTTAATATAATCAAATTATTTCCCTAATTTCAAAAGATAAATGTGTTCTTTATCACTTCATGTTCATTTGGTAAAGTATTACTCCCAATTTAAAGCTGAATTAAAAACATTTGTGGTTTTCTTCTAAGATCTTCAAATGAACATCTGTTTTCCTCAAAGCCTGCTAATAGCAATCGAAGGAGTCTCCAGCTATACTCCCTTTGTTCTCCTTTTTTTCTTCATGAGGGTTTTGCTAGCCTAATTAACTCACATCATCCCATTTCACAAAAATGACAGGCCTCATAAAGCATCAGCAACCGAAAGAGTTATAACCACAAAGAACCAAACTACCCAGAAGGCCCACTGTGAAAAGGTTCGTAAAGACAAATCAGGGATTAAAGCAGGAATACCCTACAGTTTACTGATGGCAGAAGGCTGAGCTCTACACTAAGGATATTTACCTTTGCAACATTACGAAAGAGCTGCACACTGCGAACCTCTCCATCCTAAGAACTGTCTTTAAAAAAATCATACAAAGCTGAATGAAAGCTAAGACTTATTCTGGGAAATAAAATTGCATCCTATAAATCAATGAAAAAGTTGTTTTGAGGTTGGCCAGGTAACCAATGAGCAAAGTGGGACACTATTTTCAAAAAGAATTTTGTTAATTGTCTTAGGGATAACAACCTGCAGCTCCATTCATCAAAAAAAAGTTGGCATTTCAGAATCTTCCCACAGATATCAGAATCCCAAAGGCCAAGCCCTTTTTTTTCCCATCAGCCTCTTGGCCTTTCCTCATCTTGAGTTAGTCACAAACTTCTAAAAGTGGTAGCTGAGCACAAATGAACAGGAGCATGTGACATAGTCTTCCTGAAGCACGTAGTGAGATTTATTCCAAATTGCAGACAAACTCAATTAAATTTTCACAGCTCAACATGCCCTTATTCAGTATTTGGTAGAAAACTGCTGAAATCCATTTTATATCCACATCATTAATTTGTGCTGGGGTTTTTTCTTCACTTTCTGAATCTACTTATTCCCAAAACCCAGACAACGTTGACCCTGCAGGTTGACACCACATTTAATATTTCTATTTTGTTTGTGTCCCAAAACACTGACTGAGGTCCTTCTGCTAGGTGTCATCAGGTCCAAAAGGATCAGACAGCTAAGATCATACACCCACACACTTTTAACATATCCTTTCTTACCCTTAGGGGCTTTACATCTTGGGTCACAAACTAGAATTTGTTGCTACGAGAGTCTGTGGAGGCAAACATTTCCAATAGGCTCACATTAATAAATAAAAGGATAAAAAAAAAATAAATATATATATATAGAGAGAGAGAGAGAGAGTATTCTTGCCTTTTCCCTTTAATATTCCTAATCCAACAGATGGATGCTGAGGAGATGTTGAGCAGTAGAGGGTGGCCAGGCTTGCCTATTGCTCCCTAACATCTCCTCCTGCCACCATCACAGACAGAATGCTGGAAATGTTGGTATGACCCCGTAGAGAATTTAAGTTATTATTATTGTTATTTCTCTGAAAACACATTTCTGAGCTCGGTCATTTATTTTATCCCAATTTCATCACTAGCTCTAGCTTTTCTTCTCAGCTGTAGTCTCCAAAATAACTGCTTTTTTTAATAGCAAACACTTCAGAATCATTTTGCTGTTCTGTCTTATCTTGATATGTGCCATTTTGCCTCTTCCATGCAAAGAACATGTTTGCTGCTAAAGCAGACCTCTTCTACCTGAATGTCCAGCCTGTGACAAACTCTGTGCAGGACTGCAGCTAAAAGAAAACTAAAGGAAGAATAACTTAGGATTTGGAGGCACATCACTGCAGTCAGATGGCAAGAAGCAAGCTTTAAACCAAGCATGATTCCATGGGTTTAAAAAACAGATGAAATGTCTAAATATCATACAAAGTACTACACAGTCAAGGTCAGAAGTGCAGCTGAAGAATGCAAATCAACATTCAGTGCAAGAAGCAGCCCAGCACTCCCCTGCTTGAGAGATGAATATTCTGTATACAGACTGGTTTGAATTCAGCCTTTTGTGACAGACCCAGACACACGCACACACATCATCAACGAACCAGGTAACAATAACAGAAAATTAATCCATCCCCATATTCTCTACTTGACTATTTAGTAAGATCTGGTGAACTTCTGGGAAGAGGCCAGAGCATATTTCTGAATTCAAGCTTGAAAATCTACTCATGGCAAAGAGAATATTTCTACATCTGCATCTAGAAGATACTCTTGTCTAATAAATACATTCCTGCACAGAACGCACCCACGTCCTTGTATTATGACTTAAGAGCTCACTCTCAGTCAATTCAAAGAGAAGGAACAAAGACTACAGAATATTTACCAGATATGTATGCCTAAAGTAGTAATATACAGATGTGTTTGATAATCCTTACCTATTTTCTACTCAAGAATCTAAAGTCTGTGTGGTTAAGGCTCTTCTAAATGCATTTTTTAAATTTAATTCAGTAAAAAAATATGTGGACAAATACACATTATTTAAGTACATGATATCCTACAGAAGGTTTAGTACATGCAGGATGCATATTTAATATGAAAATACTACATTTAAGAATATAATACATTTTAAAGTATTATTTCATATTTTTAAAGTATTATTTCATTATTTCAAGTATATATCATAGTTTATGCATATATCAAAAGCAGTGCTCAAATACCTGTAAGAAAATGATAAATGATATCCAAATGCATTAAGCACATTATTACTTCAGATAAATAACCCTTAAATTATTCTGATTTATTATTCAATGTTGCTAGAAAGCATATTTACAAAAATAAGATAGGGTTTTAAGACATGAAACTGTATATAAATCATTAACCAGACAGCTACACTTTTCTCACTCTGAAACTATTGAACTAGAAGTATTAATGATGGCTTAGAAGTATAACTGATGGTGATTTTTGAAACTTACCATTACGAAGTGAAAAAAATAGAGAAATATGATGTAGAAGCTCATTCACACACTAAGATTTAATATTTGTACCCAATTACTCCTGTACAACTGAATCCCTTAATGAAGCCTCCCCAAATATTGCCAATTTTAGGCCACCTAGGGCATGGAGCTGAAAACAGAGCACAAGTAAATTGTATCTCTTGTACAGCAATTCCTTTTCTTATAGGTTCAAAACCACTTCATAAAGGTGATGATCCCTATTTGACAGAGGGGAACAGAGGAAACAGAAACAAGATAAATTAATTTCCTGAAGTTAGACCTTCTGCCACAGCCTGGGACAGAAAGCTCTGTTTCTGTGTCAGTGACCGACCAGAAAACTTGTGGTGGGAAGATGAATTGTATGGTCTCCTTTTAAATAGAGGTGCAAAGAGCAACCATTGCTTATGCCTGTAGGAATCTGTTTGATCTTCAATACATTTTAAGGAGTAGGTGAGTATCATTACGTGAATTCTTACAAAGTGGAAACTGAGGCACGCAGCATGGCAATGGCCTGCCAAGGTCCAGAGTCAGCCAGCGAGCGAGCCACAGAGCTGGGAACTGAAACCAAGGCAGCTCAGTCCAGCCAAGTGCCAAACATCTCAGCTCAGGGACACTCACCAAGGGCACACAGTGCTGAAATAAAACTCCAGATTGGTTATGTATGCCCTGTTCAAAATTTGGGGTTTTTTTTCTTATGTACTGATTTATTTTTCAAGTCTTTATATTTAAGAAACACAAGTATTTCTTCCCTCCCTGCCCCAAAAAAAACCATACAGAAAGGTGGGATCTCTATGTAACCAGATAGAGAATTCACAAAAAAGTCCTACACTGCAAATGAAGCGTAAGTTTTAAATATTTGAAACCCATGTTCTACCACTGTACTATCTATTACAATGTAATACATTAATCATCTTAATTGCAAGTATCTAATTTCCAATGTAATGCCAATATTCCCATAAGCATGAAATATCTTTCCCTTGATTACTGATTTTAAAATATATATTTTATTGGGTTAACTGATGTCTACGTATCAATAACTCATTCAAATGTGCTGAATAACCTTGCTCTTCCATACTTCTGTTTAGGTCTAACTGGCAGATAATATGGAAAGGAAGATCAATGATGGACAGAAGTGAACTGTTCCCATACCACAGGTTGCCCATGTCTTTAATCATCACTGTTGTCAAAGACAATGTAACTAAGAAAATCTTTAATCATTATTAGTAAACTTGATGAGAGTAGAAAAAAACTAAATTGTAACAGGCAGAACTTGAATGATGGCAACTATCAGTCATTAATGTTTCAAACTGAAAGGCATTTTCCATGTATCATATATTACAACAAATTAAATACGTGTCAGCCAGTCAAATAAAGGACATTGATTCATTGATAGAAGGCCCAAAGACAAATAGTACATCTGAATGAGTCCATCAGTCTTTACAGAGTTATTTAAAACAGAGTCACAGTATTTAATGAAAGGTTGAATTTGTCTTTGGCTGGTTAATGCATGCTGTTCCCAGTTCAAATCAGATGAGAGTTTAAGATAAAGTTATCTGAGGTCATTTCTGTGTTACACCACTTTCCATCTGGCAACTTCCATCCAGTAATATTCTTTTGCATTGTTACTCACTTTGCCTGATCACCTTATGATTAGATAAGTCGCAGACATACTTTATCCTCCCTTTATTCATTTTCTTGGTGTATTTGAAAAAGAAATGTCTTTTCTAGAGCTCACCAATGGGGTCAGTTTGCAGAATGACACAGACAAAGCCACAGTACTTCTATGTTAAGTAAAAGACCTTGAACTTCAAGTGAGAGGAATTCTCAAAAGCCAAGGAAAACTAGTAGAAAGAATTTAAATGACAGAATTGTATCCAGCAAGATGATTAATAAAATGAGATATAATAGAAATACTGCGAGCAACAAAGAATCTGGGGACAGCAGCCTTTGAACTATGTTGTTTGCCTCATAGCACAGTAACAGAACATTTTTCTCACATGACATTAAGTAAACTACAATTTTATTCTAGAAATCATCAAGATCAAGAATTTAATAAGCTTTAAAAAATATCTGACACTAAATCAGACATAAAATATATGTAGAATTAAAAAATTAATTATAATAAATATCTTGGAACTGATTACAAATCGAATGTTGCAGGTCCTCTCTCAAAGAGTATCAGCAAATTTAGCATGGGGGTTTACCTACTCCAGAGTTCTCCTGATTTCCTTTGGCCCATGTGGTGCTGGGCACCAGCAAAGCTTGATTTGATTTAATTTCATTTCCCAGCTTGCTACATCTCTGGGATCTGGTGTGGCCAGGCTGTGGCTACACTGCAAGGACTTCAGAGCACCCAGAGTCAATTCACCCACCCCAGGACATCTGAGGCCATCAGGAAGGGAGGACTGAGATCACAACAATTCATTTCTTGGGTCTCAGCAATTGCTTTATGGGCTCCAGGGAATGCAGGGGTAATTTCAGACGTATGAGCAGCCTGCCACACCGAGCATCTCTCAGGAGGTAATTACTTTTGGTCAATACCAACTTATTTGCTGCAGTCTGGCAAGTGTTTGCCTAAAACCAGCACACTGATAAAAAGTGATTACCTTATTTGCGCATTGTTGGGGCTGGAACACTGTCCCCACTACACCACTGTTGGGAATTCGCTTTCTGAGGGACTTGAGAGCACCAGCAAGGAAGCCTGGGAGCAGTCATGAGAAGAAAAGAATCAAGAGGAGGATTTTCAAGGCCTCTAATTTGAACTCCATTTTTAGGAATGAAAACTTAGCCCTGGGAAATGAATACAGTCTGGCCTAGCAAAAGGTACAGAGTCTGTCTCAGATTTGAGCTAATGTAGATGTCAACATTCAGACCTGAGGCCAGAGGAGCAGAATTTCCTGTGGCCTGATAGAAACTCCAAAGTCTTTGAATGTCCAGGGTCTGTGGGACAAAGGGAATCCAACCCTGTGTTACAGTAATTTTTTATTTCTACCAGTTGTGACAAAAAACCCCAAGCTTTCAGTATGTGACACAAGGGTAAGAGATGTCACAGCACTTCCCTGAGCCTGCAGACAGCACAGAAGAGTAAAGTGGCACTGGGAATTCCCTTGGGCCCTTTCTGAACATACATTTTGGGAACCTACAGCCCTGGAAGCATTGGTATCAGCACAGGAAAAACCTGATCACAGAAATTAGGAGCATCACTTAAGGACGTGTTCTGCTCCAGACCAAGTGCTGGGAGTTCATCCATTCACACCCTCATAGTCATTACTTTTCTTCTACACATGACAGAAAAGTCTTTGTGATGTAGCTCTGCTCTGTAAGGTCCTAGAGTCATCGTCTCATCTAAATTTTCCCTCCTTTATGATTTCCTTGAGTTTTTTTCCAATGGCATTTATCTCTGATTGACAAATGGAGTTGATTTTAACTGTCATGGAGTCAGATTTAACCAATGTTCTAATTGATATATGACCTAAGCTTTTGCTACAATGCACTAAAAAACAACTCATCACAACAAGGTAAACTGCAGCAATGGAATTATAGTGTTCAGCTTTATTAATAGAGGGCTCCATTTCACCTAATTTCTCCTACACAATAACCACATGGCTCAGCATCACAAAACAAGCCCATTGCTAAGTTGGCTTAAGTTAACAGTCCAGCTCCTTGATTTCTTTGGATCAAAAAAAAAAAAAAAAAAATACAAGAATGCAAAGCCTGTGACATTCGCTGACAGAGATAAAGCATCTGAATTGCACTTTATTGTTGAAGGAACACAAAATAATGATAGCCCTACAACAAATCAAGTGATAGAAAGGCCTGAAAGAATGTTCCAAACTGCATGTGTATAAGACAGCTCCATCTCTATGACCCTGCATCCAATTATTCCCTATTGATTTGCTTCTCCCGGGAGAAGCTGAGCTTTGTGGGCAGGCAGGACAACCAACGGGTCGTGGAACAAGTTGAAATAACAAGCCATAAGGTTAAATCAGAGATTAGCTCAGTTTAGTAGAACCTAGCTATCAACTTTCTCTTTAGAAAAAAATACTGTGGTAAAACACTGGTTTAGGACAGTAAAATAAAATCTGTCCAATGACTGTGGCACTCTCTGCACATATTCTGTAGGTAGCTCGATAAAGATATGACAATTTTGTGTTGGTTGCTTGGTTCCTTTCACATCTAAAGGCAGAAAGTGCGATCTGATCCTAAGTATGACTTAAATCATTCATAAATTAATATCAACTTAAATTCTTATTATCAATTTTCTCTAGGAGAGGCATGCCATTAAGAAGAGCTCCTAGAATTTTTCAATCATCTAATTTTCTCAAAAGGAGCATTTTCATGGCTTAAATTGGTTTTGATCCTATAAATAAGGATCGTCCAACCAATTCTGAGATCCAGTCAGACAAAGGAAGTGTGGAAGTCTCTGTCATACTTTGTTAATGTATTATTCCAAACCAGCTATTGAGAACTGCAGAGCCTGAGAAATAAGGATGAACACTGGGATCACTTCAGAGAGGGTGCAATTGTAGACCAAACAAGGTAAAGCAGAACCCAAATTTCAGAGGAAAATAAAATATTGCCCTTACCAAAATTCACGCATTTTATTGGACAGAGCACTTTACTGGCTTATTGATTTCTCTATCAAACCCCTAAATTAAAAGATTTTCTTGCAGTCTTTCTTATAGTCTATGCATATAAATTCATACTCATCCTATTTAACTACAATCAAAGGCAATATGCATTACTTTTATTATATCTAGGGATCGCAAATACACAAAACTAGAAGTTCAGTTCTACATAAACACGTATATAAAACTTGCTTGCAAATTTGAAGAAACTCATTAGTAACCTCTAGCAACATAGCTAATGAACCAGATTTCTATTGGTAGTATTTTTAATAGCTTGTATCATACTTCATTTGCTAATCTTGAAGGAAATTTACTATTTATTGGCAGAACTAGCAGCTAACTCAAACCCTTCTCAGTGAATTACATTTAAAATTCACTATTTGCTTATAAATATTTAAATTAAATACAAACAGGATTCTTGCAAGGCAAACCAAAAAGACTCCCAAAAAACAAATACAAGTCCCTCCATGCTCTCTCCAAACTTATCATTTCCTTTCCATCATAAGTTTGCCTTCTCAATGCCATAGTTACATAATAGAAATATAGATAAAATAGCAGAACAACAGTTCAAGCAATATTCAAATTATGAGAAGCACAAGATTCAAGAGGTTTGTTGAACCCTTTCCCTCCATGACACACGTGTCCTTAAACATCAGTGGATGTCTCCAAATATTCATGTCTCTCTATTAGTGTTAATGTCTTCTACACAAAACAAGTAGCCCTCAATTTTCAGTCTCTGCAGTTTCAGATTTCTATTGAACCCTGAGGGCTTAAGGGTAAAATTCATCCTTGTTTAGAAAGCCTCCACTTAATCCTGCTGACCTACTCGAGAAATGAGATATAATGGTACTATTAAAATTATGAATCTGCAGATGGCATTTCCCCTGATTCTATCAAAATTCTGTGACTCTGCAGCCCCTCTTGATGCTCTTCAGCCTGTTATGAACTTATTTTTCAAGCACCATCAAGAGCCCTCAGCAGCACATTCTGAAATCTCATCTTTATACCTTCTCTTTTGCTACCATCCCATGAGGTCTGATTTTGTCTTTGATGCATAGTCATTTTTTTCCAAATATTTTCTCCCAAATGATTTTTAAGACTTTCAAGGGAATAAGAAAAGAAACAGCTCCTTTCTTGCTCTCAGAAAAAAAATCTGCTGTTGTTTTGAAGGAAAATGCAATAAATACATAAGCATAAGGCTGTTCACATATATGTCTGAGTCTCCTTTGACTAGATATTCCTCTAATTTTAGAAGGAAAAGACAGATGGCCCTCACCTGTGCCCGTAGCGCTCTTGTTTTGGCATCAAGTAACAGGGCTGCCCTCAGAAAAGAGAGCAATGGAGAGCACTTCAAAAGCCTAGTGCAGACCAGGTGCAAAAGTGGCAATTTCCACTTTCCACAGATCTACTGAGAAATTTGCTGCCATTCTACACCTTGTTCAGCCTAACTGTGGTCCTTGACACCAGGAGCCTGGTGACACACCCTGGTGGAGCTAAAGAGACTGAGTGGGGACACAGGGCAAAATGGAAGTATCTGTTTTATCACAAGGTTTGGAAACCTCTCAAACCAAGAACATTTTGAGTGTTGGAACAGAGAAGTTTTAGAGAGAGCACCAAGAAGAAAGCAAGGTCAAACTCAAATGAGGGGACTGGCATCAAAACTCTGGCTACCTTTGCTGCCAGAATTCTGGATCAATAGGCTCTACTTTAACCTTTCCAGAAGCCGTACTGCCAATAAAGAGCAGCAGGAAATGCACAAACCCAGCCATTTTGATACAGCTCCCTTGCACATTAGAGAACTTCATGTACCCTTGTCAAGAGCAACAAAGAGCTGGGGGAGTTTGCATGGGATTTTTTTCAATAACATTTTGACATTCTTTGGGAGATTCAGCTGATGAGCAGAAATTCCCTATTTGAATGAGGACAAGACACATGCAGCACTCTGCTATTCCATTCTCCCTTATTCTTGTCTCACGTGCTGATGATGTTAGGCTGCCCAGCTTTTTAAAAGACAAACCCCATTCCCTTGCCTTCGTTCTTGTGCAGAACCAAGGGAAAACAGCACAAGACTAAGGGACAATATGCACAACAACAAATAGGCAGGTTCAGGAGAAGGACAGCGCTTCGGAATCATTCACTTTCTTCCTAACATTAACATACTGTATGGAAACTGGGTGTTCTTGATAACTGAAGGTTTTCAAAGTTTTCTCAAACACTCATTATATGGATAATTCAAACCCAAGACACTGACAAAAACGTCTGACTCGCCCAGTCATCTAAACTACCCCATCCACTTAGCTTGCCTTGTTCTCATTATTTGCTCTCTGATTTCTTAGGAACATCACTGAATTTTATCCTCACACTTTTCCTGTGATAGAAAAAAGTTATCCCTGAAATATTCATATAATTATGAATTTGCAGTAGATTTACTGCAAACAGATTCTCCATATCCCAAGTCTTCTTCTAGATTAGCAACTGTTTTAGGACTGCTTATATTAACAAGAAAATAATGAGCATTAGCAAAAGCAGTGGCACACATGCTCTGATTTCCCATACTACATTGTCCTTATTAAAGCAATTGAAACATTGCTGTATTCTTATTCTTTAAACTTCATTTAGTCTTTTTAAGAACTTGAGTACCAAAGTACTTTTCTAGCTCACAGATTTTTGTTCTTGGCTTGGTGGGTTGTTTTTGTCTTATTACAAGTCTCCATTGTTAGGTCTCCTGATCCTTCCACAAGCAACTGACAGCGATAAACACTGAAATCCAGAGCCCTTGGAAAGATGCTGCATCTTGGCTGGAACACTTTGCTGAAGTAATGGTGATTCCAATGAACAAACAGGCATATTCATTTGCAAATCAATACCAGAGTGGGAAATTGAGAGGTACCATTATGCTCTAGAACCACTGGTCTCTTGATTTCACTGTTTGCCCACAGCCACTGAGGGTGTTCACAGCTCCAGTGCCGTGGTAAAACTGTGTTCACTTTTAATTAGAGCAGCCAGCATGAAAGCTTCAGTGGTTTAGCAAGGTCTTGTGGGTTTTTGTGGTTTTGGAGAGGCTTCTTTTTAATAATTTTTTGGTCAAAGTGACAAGAATTTACTTGAGCTTTATACATAAGCAAAGCTCCTGGATACAGCATAACTGAGTCATTACCTCTCTGCAAAGATTTATATATACTCTTAATTCTAATTTTAGATTATCAATTGCAACAGTGCAAACATATCTCATTAAGTGCCTATGTAGACCATTTTAACATCAGCAGCACTGTTATTTACTGTAGGATCTCTGAAACACTTTTATTTATCACAAGTAGTGAGTTAAATTTATCACAAAGGGAAACTTCGGAAAGGAGACTGAAATAAAAGGAACAGGAGAAAGACATAAATTCTCTGTCTAGAAAAGCTGAATTTCATTTTTCAAAGTAGCAAAAACCAGAGCAGAGATAAGGATTATGCACACCACGTTGTGGCCATGTCAATGTGACTGCTACACCCCTGACATATGAGGCAGCTGCTATCAGCAACACAAGCACCAGCACCGCCAGGCTGATATAAACACATTCATACATTTCCTACTTTATAGAGCTCAAACACTCCCTTTTACCCTCTCAGTAACTCCTAATTCCATGTAGCCAGCCGGGCCTTTCCTCTGCAGATGCCAGGAGGATGAGACTCAAAATGCCAAAACTGACTGTTCAGCCTCAGGTTATTCACAAATTTGTTGATGCTTTGACACTGCCACTGAGTCATTTCATTCAGGACTGCTTTCCGTATCACCTGGGACTGCACAAATTTCACGTGGAAATCACAAATAGTTGTTTCTGCTCAAGTCACCATTACACTATGGTGTAATTTTGGGACCAAAGCCTGGCTGATGTTATCAGTCACACTGAAGCATTCCTCACGTTCCCTAAGAGACCTCCACGCTTTGCCAGGATACAGCTTTTCCCTGCTCACTCGTAGTAAGGATTTGACCTTTGATTTTATTTTACTTTTTGTGTCTTCATCATTCACAGAAAACTCAGGGCCAATGAGCCTCAGTGAGGTAGTTTTTCCACACTGTTTCTGTTCCATTTTGTCAGCGTTGCAAGTCCCCTGCATGAATAATACCAAATTCCCAAAGGCTTTTAAAGACACAGTTCTTCACCCAGTTTATGCTGCAAGGTGCCAGCATTATTTGCAAATATCAGTAGAGCACATCAGAAATGTGAATGTTCTTAATGAGCTGAAACAGAAAAACCCTGAAGAGCTTGCACTGTCTGGTTCATTTCTGCTCCAATATCTTTATTCTCCTTTTCAGCTGCACAGAACACAAACATTTACTCTCTGTTCATCCATACTTCCAGACACACAAATTCCTTCTTAAGTGACTGACCTGGCCATGGTATAATCTGCAAGTTGTGTGTGTGTGTATATATACAAAATACATACAGTCCACACATATTTATAGATATATATTACATAAACATATATATTTTACTCAAACATGCTCGGCACTAAATATAATACCTACTAATTGGCTCTATTAAGTAATTAATTATTAATTAATTTTATGGGGTTTTAGGGTCCTCCTTTTATTACCATTTTGTCTCCTTGGTATTATTTTTAGCACTTCTGCATGCCACTTCCACCGCTTATTTTCCCTGGATGCTTTCCCCTTATTCACACAGGGGCATTTCCAGTGTTAGGGTGCCTCTTGTTTATGGGAGCCATCAGGGGTGAATCTGTCTTGAACTGCATACTTTTATTAAGAATTCATAACTGTATCCAGGCTGAAATGCTCTATTTGCTAGGTGATTCTCTACCCTCAATCAAGATGCATTCAGAACTGACATTGATTTTTAAAATACCTTGAATGCTGGTACAGTTTAGAAAATCAACACTGTGGTGTGTGTAATGGGTTTTGTTTGGAGGGCTTTTTAATGTGCATCTCAAAGTATTCTCTATACTCTTTAATAATTTTATGGAAAAACCTGTTAGGGAACCTATAACATTTTCAAGTCAATATACTTCCATTAAACACACAAAGTCATTGTCATACGTCAAGGCTTAAGTTTTTTCCCTTTACAGTATTATCTAAAAATAATTTTAATGTGATTTTTTCCTTTGGAAAGCTGGAAGCAAAATATGAATTTTGTATCAAGACCAATCACTCAAGGTGCTTTCCTAAAGAGTGTCCTTGGAACCCAGTTGCTATTTGCACACGCATTAATAAAGTGCAAAGCTTTTAAATCTGATTGCTTCAAGTTAAATGGATGGGTCAGTGCCAAACAAATTGATCTCTTTCACAGTGCATAGTATATAGCAAACTATAACTCCCTAAAAATGAAAGGACTCAATTCAATAAATAAAATAGAGATTTTTAAAGCTTCCTGAGCACCTCTTTAAATCTCTGTAGGCCTGTATGTGCAAGCTGCATTGTTTACCTGAAACTAAAGCCAACACACACTATTCAAAGAGAGTTTTAATATTTGACACAGCACGCAGGGGTTAAAGGCTGCATGTCTGACAAAAGGATCACTGGAGTGACAGGACAATCAGTTCTGCCAAATGGAACAACCAGGGGTCAATGGTGGCAAAGACATACCTGGCAGTATCAAATGAAAGGATGACCTTTTGGGCAAGTTCTTGGTTTGACATTTAGAACTTCAATCCCTGTTTCAGGTGAACTCAGTAAATTGCCTACTTTCTCTGTAACCCCATGCCCCAGCTGGTAAAAAAGGGACTAATGACCCTCTGCCTCCACATTTAATGTTCTGTAATGATAATCATTAGGTACCGGTCTCAACAGAAAGAGATCAGCCTTGGAAATGGATCTCTGAATAAAAGCTATGAAAACATATCTTAACAAAACCCTGAACAGCCAGTGAACAAAAACAATGGCGAAACCAGCAAATCGTGTACAGAAGCCTGATTATATTTCCTTCTCTGCAAATTTCAGCATGAAGACTTACCCAGTAAAAAGGTATCACTAAAAACTAAAACTATCAGAAATTATCCTTAGGACACAAAGTCCTTCCCCACAGAGGATGCTGTCAGAGTCACTTTTATTCCCTTAGCCCTATGCAAAGGAAATGCCCCAAAACTTGAAAAACTCTGTTTTCTCTCTCAAGAAATTCTGCACATAACAGAACAACCAGCAACAAAACCATGTAATTTCTACTGTCTACATATACAATATACAGCTCTGACTGCAGGACAGCACACAAAGCAGCTGCACATCTGGTAAGAACTGCAAAGACAAACAGAGCTGATTCCTGATTTGTCACACTGGAGCTCACACAGTGCCCACCCAAAAACGGTGATGTAGACCCCAGCCCACACAAAGTGCTCCCACTGCCTGTCCCTTCATTCCACACATACAATGCCTTCCAGCCTTTGGAACCTTTGAAGACATCTTCCACACAGCTGCCCTCCTAAAAATATCTCACTACACACCTCTAAAGTAGTTTCTGCTTACCCTGTTTCTCTTCCCCGAGACCAGAAAGTGTTTTAGACCTGTTCTTTCTCACTCTCTTCAAGTCTTTACACCTATCACCCCATTCTTCCTCTCCCTTCCACCTGCAGACCCTTGACATAGCTCACTTGACTGAAACTGTTCCTACTGACATTCACTTTTTTAGCCACACTCAAAATTGTTACTGTCTCCTGTTGGACTTGCCAGATGATTTAAATAAAACTGATCACATTTCTTCTTGATAAAACTCCTCTTCCCAGCAGCTCACTCCTGGCTTTCCTCCTATGACACTCCAGCAGTCTCTCCAGGAGATACTTTCTGTGAAATTCTTCAAGTTCCCAAGGAGGGTCCCACACCCGTTCACTCTGTAATCTTCTTTCTTTACATTAACTCCATCCAGCAAGCAAAACAGCAAAAAAATCCACCATCATTCATATGCTGATGAGTCTTGATCTAATTCTCTGTGAGACATTTTTCACATTCTGGTCAGTCTGAATTAGTAGGGAGGATCTTGCTTTCAAGATATCCTCACAAGCTTCATGTGGATAAGGAGATTTCTCAACCCTCTCCCTTAAGAGGAAGAAAATCCTTTTTCTCAGTCAAAATGGACAGCCAGAACATCAGACCTGCCAATTTGGACTATAACACAAGAGTCAACTTTGACTCTTACTTCTCATCCAGGATAAGCCCAAAATCTCAGAGATTCTTTAGACATAATCTTTCTAATAAACAGGACTTTTCACCCATCTGTAATGCAGAAATTCCTTTCCCAGCTCTGATGATATTACATATTGATTACTTCCAAGTTCATCTTTCTGACCTTAAGAATCACAAGCTCCTCTCATATCTCAGTGAAACTTCTGCTGCAAAGAGGATCTCTAACCTCTTTCTTTGATCATTTCACCCAACTCTTCGTATTGCTTCAACAGCTCCCTTGTTACCTGTCACATCAAAGATATGCTAACAATCTTCACTTCCAATATCGCACAATTTTTATTCCAATCTTTCAGGTTATCGCTAATTCATCATGAAGATCCTGGCCTTGGTGTCAACGTCCTTCACCTACCCTTATTTATCAAAACATTTCCCCAAATATTTTAAAATGCTTATTATACTTTAGTTTAGTTCAGTTGAATTCCTTTTATTTTCAAATTGCTAGTTTCTAAGATCCTGGAATGAAGACACTATTTGTGTCACAGAACAACATTCATCATCAATCCCTTTTACTCCCCAGATGTCCCTATCTGTCATTTCTTGCACTCTGCAAATTCTTTAGGGACACAAATTCATACAGCACCCAGTAAAACAACATCCCATTTCATAACAAGCCACTGGAGTACAACAAGCATAAGCACAGCAGTTATAATAGCACCAGGAAAAATAATTATTAGCATAGGACTGCACTGCCTTTCCAAAACAGCTCTTAAACCCTTGCTGGTTTTGCAGTATTTGCCACCCTCCAAGGTACCAAGGGAAATGAAGTGACACCTGGCGCTCTGAGCTGACGACACTCCGCGCTATTCCTTTGACACAGAACACTCTTTGCCTCAGGAAAAAACAATCTCCTTGCACAGTTCCCACACTGTCTCGAGTTATAAGCTTAATTTAATCAGATCTAACTTGTCCTTGATGAACAAGGCTCCCAAACATTTCTCCCCTTGCAGGGAGCTCCCCTGACCCTCTATTTTGGATTTTTTGGAACTCTACCCTTTGAACTGTGAAGGAATAGGGATAACATTCAGCATTGCCTCCTACACCAACAAGGCTCACCCTCACCCCTACGCTGGGTGCTGCCTGACTGGCACAGAACTGGAAGAGAAACACAGCACCAGTCCTAGGATGCCTTCCTTGGGATTAATCTTAAACCCACATAAATCTCACCTGAGCTCTTCTCTCACACACAGACAGCACTAAACACTGTGCTGTCAGCAATTAGTAAAGGCTCAAATAGATTTTTTAATTGGTTTGAAACTAAAAATAAGTCTTGGGTAAATATAATTTTATTTCACCTGCTAAAAGTTGCTAAAAACCTCCCATGAAAAGATGCCAAGCAGGTGCAAACTATTATAAGCAATTATTACTCATCCCTTCTAAGGATAATGGCCTTCTTCTGTGACCTCTGGGACAACAAACAAAATGAATCAGTGATTTTCCCAATCCAGCACACCCGGTCTAGAAGTGCATTTTAGGGGAGAGATGATTGTGCAGAGTCCTGCACTCCAAGTCAGTCCCCGTGCTCAGAAACATGGACAAAGTCAGCCTGTACCTTTGGTGTGTACATGCTGGTGTTGCAAGTTCAAAAATCTAATATTGAATAATTACAGTATGTATGTTCTAATCCTCAAAGCCAAGCTTCCCCAGAACAGTCAGCTGAACAAGTCACTAAATTTATATGAAAAAGTAAAACTGGAAGATGGTAAATAGCTTTTTTATGGCCATTACTTTTTCTGGTTTTTGTAAGGCAAACACATTTTCTCATGTACCTGTGCTGCTTCTGCCAGTGCCTTACAATAGGCAAACACTGCTATAGTGATGAAATGCAGCTGCAGGAGCCTACTTTAAAATTAATCATCCATAATTAATTAGTAATGTCTCCTTTCTGGTAAATTATACCTAAATTGCAGAAAATTATCCTTGCTGAGAATGATAAAGTCATCTACAGATCTGCAGTATTTCAGAGAAACATTTTGCATATATTTATATCTTTTAATGACCACAGATATGTCAGACTATTCAATTCCACTCTGCACTATGCTAAAAATACATATATACATATGAACTTTATCTTTAAATTGCACAGTATTTGAGGGGTCACCCAAACAACCTGAGGTGAAATAATTTGGAAAATAGATCCATGAAGGAGTAGGTGGAGGTGGGGTTAGTTTTTGATAGCCTTGTTCTTTTAATGCCCACTAGATTTGTCCTGTCTCAGCTCTTGGAAAATCCAGCACTGAGTGCTTTAAAGGCAGTACTAAAGGAAGTGGATTGTCTGTGTCCCAGTACAACACTTCTGTGCTTCCAAATCATTAATAGATCCTGTTCCTTCAAAAAAAACCCCAAACATAAATGCAGCCTCTCCTGACAGCTAGAATCTTCCCTATCTTGAGGTTAAATGTCTTCAGAGTCCTACATCAGCAAATGAAAAATAACAAAAAAAAAAAATAGTTTAAAAAATTGGTTTGTTAAAAAAAAATAGTGAAGCTCACAACAGAAATAAATGTTAATTTAAGACATTTTAACCATTTTTTCAGCTAGATGTTTGGCAGAGTTTCATTTGGACTTGACGTCCTTATGTGTGGACAGCAGCAAAATTTTGAAATGAGTCACGTTTTAGCAACTGAACACCTGCAATGAAACAAGGACCCAAAAGTGCACTGAGGATGAAGCATTTGGAGCAGGAAGAATGCCTCGTTCCTGTACATACAGATTTAATGACATTTAAAAATACATGATCCTCTATGCATACGTGCCTGGTCATCAGATTCAGAACATGAGCTGAGAAATCAGGTTCCTTCAGACCAGACATCATTGCTGACACTGAGAGACCTGGTAAAACTGCCCGTAAAGCAGCATTTAGACCCCAAAGGGCTTTGTCTACCTCTGGCCACTGTATCCAATTTCCATATTTTTTTTTCTTAATCGACCCATAAAGCCTCACAAAACTGCTATCAGTTATTGTTAGAGACACACAAAACTGGATGCAAGCCTCCTGTCATCTCTCATGATTTCAACATTCAGGTTCAAAATCTCATGTAACATTCTAGTGGAGTTAAAAAAAAAGTAATTTAAAATTATTGTCACTTCTACCTGCAGTAGTAAAAGGAATGCCATTTAAATGAAGCTATGTAAGCAATTCATAAAGTCATTTTTTCCCCCCTCTTCACAGTGTCTACAAATCCAAGTAATTGAGCGTTCCAAACACATTTGATTTGGATCCCTGTGAGAATAACTCCATCCCTTGGATTAGTCATAGTGAAGCAAAATGTAGGAGGGTTTGTGTTTTGGGAGGTTTTTTGGCCCAGTGGAAAGAAACTTGCTTCAAAGCCAATTTATCCCAAAATGGGAGGGCTTTGTTTTCACTTAGGTTTTAGCAATTCAATGAGGTTTGCTTGGGCTTTAATTATAATTATTATTCTCTTTAAGCACAAAGAGTCTTAGCATATTGAAAATGTCAACAATAGCAGACAAGATTTTAGCTCTAAGGAAGAAATAGAATACCAGAGGAGGATTTAGAAGAAATAAGGCGGGCATAATTTAACTTGAACTATTGAAAGAAGAATGTATTATTTCTACAGTTCTGTTACCAGCACTCACAAATCACTAGCAGCTCTTTAAACATAGAAATTGCCTTCTAAAAACAGAAGAGGCATATTATTTTTCCCAAAATTATTCAACAATATTTCGAGATGTTTATATACTGCATATAAAACAAAGATATGGACTAATATGTTGAATGTTTGCAACATAAAAAAAAAAAAAAAGAGAGAGGGAGAGAGATGAAGTGCTAAGTGGCAGAAAATTAATATTGAACTTTTTTCCTGTTGAATTCTGAGAAGTGAATGTCCCTGGAAAACCATTTCATACAATTGCTTGTGGGTGCAAACTGTTCGAGATGCCATAAATAATTCATTCAGCTCCAGTCAAGTAATAGCATGTCACCAACTGCAGAAGGGAAAAGGAAAAGGCTGGAGCAGCATTCTCTAACAAGTGCCAACTGAGAGTGCTCTGGGAGGAAGGAGCTCTTCAATGACCAGGATTGAAGGAAGGCCACAAATCACTGTGAAATGATCCCAAAAGCCCAAACCAAAAGCAGGATATCTATATTTATTTTAAAGAATCAGTCAGAACACTTAGCAGGAACTAGGGTGAAAGAGAAACAGAGCTTTCCAATGAGGACACTGAGATGGTTACATAAACAGGGCAGAGATAAATTACAGCTGTTTAACACACTTGGTGTTATACTGGAAATTTTTAGCTTCAGCTCAAATTGCAATTGCTGTGATTCACGTAACCCTGCTGCACTGATACAGCAGTTTTGCATTAATTTTTAAAGGAATTAATTGGCTCTCTTTTATTATGCTTTTTTTTAAAACTTACTATCCTAGGCATGCAAAGAGTTCTGCTTTAGGCTGCTGTGCTGCAGGGATATGCATCCAGCCTTCCTGCAGTCAGCTCACTATCTCACAGGCAAGGCAGGCTCACAAGGAACTACAGCATTTTCAGAGATCCACCTCAACAAAAACATTTTTCACTTCAGCTGCCAAAAACACAGGTAATGCTGAGTTAAAGCTTTTGTAAAGCTGATAATGCCTTCTTTTTTTAAGTCAATAACTACATGCAACTGGGTAACAGCCTCCATTTCACTGGTTTTCAAAAGTAAAGGTTGTATATAAATACTGCAAAGAAGGAAGACTGAAGTCTATGAAGCAATTGATGTCACCTATATTTACAAAGGCAAATCCTATTAAAACACATATCCCAAATAACCCATGTGTTCTGTGAAGAACCAAGAAACCAAACCCTCCACAGAGGTCAGGAACTGCACATCTGCCACAGGAAACTTGAGAAGTGTTGAACTACGAGATCTTTTCCTCCTCTTCAGATAGGTTGTATATGAAAAGTACAAAGTGGAAATTTATTCACACAACAAATGTTTCCTGGTAGCTCTTCAGAAGGGCTCCTGGGTCATCTAGAACATCCTGCACACCAGTCCAGGTCAGACTGCTGGCCTGATTTACCAAAGAGTTTTATCTGGTGAACTCTTGAACACCCCACAGAACGATGCCTCCCTGAACTCTCTTGCCCAGCACTCCCACTGTCTGACTGACCTCCCTGTTAGAAAGCATTCCCTGTTTAGCTTCAGGTCATTACTTCCTGTTAGACAACCCATAATCACCTTAAATAATTCCTCCTCCTCCTCCTCCTCCGCTCGTGTTTCCTCTCAAGCACCTGGCAGCTGCATTCCCTCAGGCAGGCTGCATATAGTGTGTTCCTGAGGCCTCTCCTCAGAGGTCATGCTCTCCCATCCTTTTATCATTTTTGTCACCTCTTTAAACTTTTTTTCCATTTATTCATTTCACTGTACAGCCCTTAATGATAAAAGCAATCCATACAAATAACACTTCTACTTGCAATTGGAAAAACATATCCATTGCTAAGTGAAAGAGGCAGGTGAAACCTCACTGTCTCAAGGAGGGAGCCTTTTGAATCTCAGATTCCTGTGTCTGGGCCAAAGAAACAAACAGAAAAGCTAAAAGTGCTAAATCTTCCCACTTCTGGATTATTAGTTTTTCTTCTCTTCTTTCTATATATCACCTTGCAAGAGGATCATGTAGCTTTCAAAATATAAAACTGTTTTTCTGCCACACATACACCTGTTACAATTGAGACAAATATATCTGGGGTTTTTGCTGGTGGACAAGGGAACATTTTTCTCAACTGTTTAAGGAGGGGCACTCTCTAGATTAGGTTTGCTTCAGTCTCAAAGTGTCCTTTTAATGCAAAGATAGTTAACATTTTATAAATGCATTTACCTTCCCTGTTCTACATAAAGGCTGATTTCAAGTCTATAGCAATACCATTGAAAAGATTTTTTTTCCTTCTCCTCCTTTCCATTCTTACAGTCAAAGCAGTTTCATAGCAAAACACTAAACCTTGAAAACTTATGAAATGTCAATAATTTCTGCTGCAGTAACTTTGACACATGACAGAACCAGGCACTGAGACGTTAAGATAGTTAAATGAAAACTACGCCTAAATAAAAATTAGAGAAATTGAACTCTTCTAGGATTCAAAAGTTTTTCATGTATGAGATGGCAGAGTCCCCTAACTCTGTACATCCAAAATCAGATGAGATCTCTCTGGCCCACCCAAGAGATGGTAAGGGAGACTGAAACCCAGATCTGTAGATTTAGCAGGAAAAATGTATCACTTGCAGTATCAAATCAGGCCAAATAGATCTTGTAGCAGCTTCCAATGGCTGATAGCTATGACTTGTGCTAAGAAAAATCTGTTACAACTGTCGATTTCAGGTTTCACAATCCAAACACTGCTCTTATTTTTGTTCTGCGTTCCACCAGAGTGTTGGTGTTCACCACCTGGTTTTTATGAAGATATTCTATTAGCCAACACACTTTAATAAAAATCTGGTTGAAGTTTGGCAGATATTTTTTCCCTCCTACAAAAGATCAACTCAGCAAAACTGAAAATCTTAGTAAGAAACCTCTTTCACATGAAATTTTCCATTTCCACAAACAGAGCTTTAAAACCTCTTTGTTCTTCAGTTTTTATTCCTAACTTGAGTTAAAAAAAAAGAAAAAGAAAAAAAGAAAAGAAAATAAATAGGTTCAAAACCTAAAAATAAAATATTTTCATTTTCTTCTAGTGTTGCTACTTACATTTTTTTCAGAGGGCTATTTTTTCCCCCGGAATTGAAAAGAACCTCAAACAATTTCCAAGGTGCAGAGCGAGATTGATAACAACAGCAGTCAGTACAGAGCTATATGGCACCTACAGCATGAAATACCAACTGTGGAATTGAGTAAACCCATCGAAGGCACTTACTGCCACACGTAGTGAATGATGCATTTCAGTAAAATACATAAAAATGTGTATTTCATTTAGGTGCAGGTTGTTATTCTAGACTCCCTGAAAATGTGCTGTAGATAATTAGTTGCACTTATTGACTGAGATATTGAACAACTGCAGTCATTGTAACTCTCCACAAAATATAAGTTCAGCCTCTGCCCAGGAAAGATTCTCCCCTGCACTGTGCACCTCATACCTCAAGCCTTTTGAGAGTTCTCTTCGAAGATTTAAATTTTCTTTTATAAAGCTTTTCTGAATCAATCAAGATTCAATATAGGAAGATTGCCAAATAAATTACTTTTCCGTTCTGCCCACTGTTAAACTCCTGCAGGGAGCTGGAAATATATCAGGGTCATTAGTCTTAATGCCTATAATACACAGTGCTTTAAGGTGAAGTGAGTAGTAAAAGAGTTTAATGCAGTTTAATACTGGCCTCTACCCTCGAGAATTCTCAGGGTTCTGACAGGGCACTCATTTGACTCATTAAACAATCCTGGAGCCCTGTGTCCCCAAGGGACACACCTTCCACCCACCTGGGGTCTGAATAAAACATTTCCTTTCAAAACCTGGTGCTTTGTTAGAACTCCCTGGAAAGCCCAGCAATGTGCGTTTCTGCTGGAGGTCTCCTATGAAAACAACTGATGGAGATGTGGAGAGCTGTGCACACTCTGAGAGCACACACTCCCTCATTCCTCTGCTGGAAATACCTGTGTGCACAAACCTGAGGAGAATTTATCCCTGTGCTTAGTCTTTTCCAAACTACCTGTTTGCCTCATTTATTTAGGATAAAATTTACCCTGTTATTTAAAAAATCACTGATGAACACAAATGTGGATAATTTACTAATGCTGTTATGGTAAAAAAAAAAACCCAAATGAGCTAATTTGAGTTGATTTTTTTTTAATTTAACAGGCTTTGATGCAGCAAAACTGATAATTGGAAACAAGTCCCACCCACATTTTAATTTCTTGGTTCAGTCATATCCCTGGTTAGTTAAAAAAAAAAATTAAAACCCCTGCTTTATTGCAAATTCTTAGCTAATGAATACACAAACTTAAACTGAGGCTCAAACTCTCATTCTCAACTCTGACATATAAAGCACTGTAAAATAATTCATTATTTAATATTAAGAAAGCTGGATAAAACTAATTAATGCCAAAACTTAGCCCACAGCACAACATTAATTAAAAGTTTGCCCAACAGCTACCTCCCTGTCCTAATTAGCATCGCTGATTTCAAGAAACCACTAAGAAAAAAAGACAAACATAGAATTCCAACTTCATATTTCATAAAAATCTCTTTGATTCGACTTTCAAACATCAAAAATGTGCCCTTTTAACATGAATTTGGAGATTTTCACAGCAAAGACAGCTCTCTTGGGCACATGTTTCATTTCTAATAGACTATTGCAGATTTTCTGGTCACTTGTTAACAGTGGTTGAAATCCAGGACAAAAGTATTGATACAGAAGACAACCAGACAAAGATAATTACATCCCACAGAGCTGTATGTTATATGATATAGATGATATTATTATCTGGCCCATGCTGCCCCATTTCCATTAACCACAACGCAAGCATTCCATGGAGCATGTGATATTTCAATTCCCTGGCACTAGAGTCTGACAACCTTATTTGACATTAAACAACCAGCACTGTCAAAAGGGCAAAACATGGGTCATAATACATTTCTGAAATGTTGATGATAAAAAAAAAACTGTGCACTGACCTCATTAATAAAAGTCTGGGCTCCCCGTGGGCTGAGGAGTAAGATAGCCCTTCGCAACGTGTCCCGATAGCGGTTCAGCTCCTCCGTTTTCATGGTGGTAAAAAGGTTGGAAAATACTCTGCTGATGTTCCTGTCCACTTTTTGTAATGATACATCAAGTCCCAGTCTTGAGGCCTGATCGAGAAATCCCTGCAGTCCACGGATATCTGTAAAACAGGAGGAGGGGAAAATAAAA
>VWZT01012472.1:92318-106915 GCA_013397055.1 Pachycephala philippinensis | reverse complement strand
GTTTATCCTTAAAAAGAATACCCCATTCTTGGTCCATGATAGCAGTTGTGGGAAGACTGCAGAATTCATGAGAGAAATATATTTCACAGCAGCAGATTTCCGGGCGGGTCTGTTGCTAGTGGCAGTTTGAAACACCACACTGGAGCAGAAGAAAAAACCTGTTTTTCTTTCAAATATGGAAGAGACTTAAGAACTGCAATTCTGACCTAAAATCACATGTGTTATCCTTTGTGCGAGTTGGGAGATTATTAGGGGGAGGTGCTGGAGGGAAAGGGAGGGTTTTGTTTTAATTTTTATCATTATCATTCTTTTTATTACCTTTAATTCTGTTAGTAATAAACTTCTTTGTATTCTTTAAAGTTTTGAGCCTGCTTTGCCCTTCTTCTAATTCTTATCTCACAAAAAAGTAAATGATGCAAACTAAACCACCACATCCACACAGCCATCTTGCACAGCTCCCTTTCACAGTCAGTGCCAACAGGGAAACTCCATCAATTACATCTCCCTGATGGCTGACAATGACTCTTAGGAAGAGCCAGTTCATTTATTTGGGTGGCTCTGCAAACCTCCCCAGAGGCTCAAGGATACGGGGTTTCATACTGCACAAACAAGACAGTCCCAGCCCAAGAGCATCACAGCTCAAATGCAGAAATCCAGGAGCAGATAAATAAGCAGGTGATAAATCACTCACCCCTAAACTTCTCTCCTACCACAACCTCATACAGCTGCTTTTGCCAAGAAAAAATTACAATATCCAGAACATACTCAGCCCTTCTTTTGACTTCCCCTTTTTTTTCCTGATCTGTAAATAACCTACCTAACCAGAGGTTTACCATTTATCCATAAACTCGTAAGAGAATACACAAAGCCCCAGTCTATTGGAATATATTATAGTGCTAAAAAAAAAAAAAAATAAGTTGTTCAAGAAGAGAAATCATGCAAACAAGCCCCTTCACAACATGTTCCTTTAAGCTCTGTGCCTCAACTTCAGGATGATTTAAAAAAATATATTTCCTTAACCACATTTTAGGGCATTAACATGGAGGAACACATTTCGTATGTTCATGCTGAAATCTGCTTGTTCAAACTGTACTCTGTCTTCATGACTCTCAGCATTTGTGTGTAATAAATGTCTGAGTTTTTATTTTGTAGTGATATTTAGAACAAGAAAAATGTCAAAGCTTGTATTGAACCAGGTTGCTCTCAAAATTAGCAGTGACTCGATCACAGCTGTACCATGTCCTTAGAAGCCCTTAACTTTATGGGAAACATGTCTAACTTGTCCTGAATAAGAAAATATTGAAGCCTCTCACATTCATTTCTCACACTTTTGTCATTAAATTTCAGCTCGTGGGTGAAGCCGAATTGTGTAAGTTAGAGCACATTTACTGCTCCCATAGTGAAACCTTCTCTGCAGAAAACTTCACTCTAATTCTAACAATCTCTCCAATCTACATTGTAACAGCTGGGGATAGTTTTGGGTTTTGCTAAATCCTGAAGTAACCATGCTGTGACACTGCTAAAGCCCAAGGATGGAACCCAGCTCAGCTGAAGCCAGTAGCACTCCCTGCTGCCCCACCTGAGTGGGCTCTTAGACCATCACTAAACATGGTGTTTTATGGCCACAGAATATAGACGTGAAGTCCTTTTTATCCCCCTTAAAAATTGCCATATGAAAACTGATATAAGCAGCATCTTGTGAGGATAGACCAGTTTAGCTCATGTACAACTGCAATAGCTTCACATCTCCATCCAAACATGAGAATGCTTCTTAATGTGATTAATTCAGCTTCAGAAATCATCAGAATTGCAGATAGACATGAGAAATAGTAGAAACTAAGCTTGGGTTGTGACAAGCACAGCGGACTGCCTACTGACTTCTTAATTTTGGTTTAGTTGATGTGATTGTCCAGCCAGCCACACCATCAGGAAAGGTGCACTCACGAGGGCTGTGCTGATCTTTTGCTGCTCAATTCAGGCAAGTCTGCAGCAGCTTTGTCACACTGTCATAAACCTTAGACTTGCTTACCATCCAAAATCTCGAGTCAGGGTGGAAAGGAAGGGGTTTATTGTCACACAGGCATTTCTGGAAAGCAACAGAGGTCTTTAGCACGTGTATAACTGCTAAATATTGCAGGTGTGCTGAAATGATGACAGTGACAAACAACCATCATTTACAGGTTAAGGCATTTCACTAAAGTTGTCAAAGTTTGGATTTTGTTAATTTAAATTCATTAGACAGCATTCATTACTACACCTATGCAGAGTTTATGGATATGTGAAACACAAAACACAAAGATTTTTCTTTTAATGATGCTTAGTCCTTCAAAATTACTGCAGTGCTTGACAAGCAGTGAGAAGCTTCCGTTTCTCATGGTTTAGTAATGACTTGTCTTCTTGTGCAAGCCTCCCAAGAAAAGCTGTTTACAGAAGATTAACTGTGCTGATATTGCTCTGGGGGTTTTTTGCCTCATGTTTTCAGCTGACCTGATGAACTACTGGTTAGAAATGTTCTTGTAGACCAGTGCAAAACTGGAAGGGCATTTTATACTCCCTTATAAACCTTTCCCCCAAGGAACACGGACTATTTTCCTGTTTGAGAAATGGAAAGGATTCTGAGTTTTTCTAGCTTCCAAATCAGTTTTTCCTGATTTACTTTTGAAAGCAAAATCTGAGATGGATGAGATTGTCCAAGCTCAACCGTGCAAGCACTATCTGTGAGTTTTTCACAGATATAAGTGAATGTGAATTTATTCAGTGTTGGCAATTAAAAAGAACTGTGTGATGATATCTTCCTGAATGCTGACATGCCTGCTCCTACTTGACACTGGGAAAAAGGAGGCTTGGTGGGAATTCAAAGGTGGAAGTGGGAACTGAAGAGAATTGTTTGAGGAGGTGACTAACAGTTTTAGGTGCTGACATAATGGAATCTTTTTTTACAAGTAATTATTCACAACCATTACCAAGAGGGCAATCATTTCTTAAAATGTATCAGCACACAAATGCACAAACACATGCCCATATGCACGAGCATCTGTTTATAAGACATAATAAATTAGGCTCAGTCTTATTTTATCTGACATCATACAAGGAAGTGAGTGCCCTCATTTTTAGTTTTCCTCCATTTAGAAGATCACAAGTCCATGCAACATTAAAGAAAAACTGAACTTTGCTCCACAGCAGCTGGAACAGAAATATTCACAGCTACAGTTATTAATTTCTTTCCACTTCTCATAATTTAGCACTGCTAATCCTTCGTTTTCTTCAATGCTAAAAGGAGTTTTATACAGTTCACATCGAATTTTATAAAAAAAGGGTTCTATAAATGGTTTTGTCTGTTAAAATACAATTGTTTCCTGTCTCTTGTAGTCTTAACAGTGACTTTTTATTAAAAAGTTCAGATTCTAACATTAGAGAGTTATCCTGGGCCATTACTAATGAAATAATTCCTTGTGTCCATTCATTTCACACTTTCTAGGGAAAGTATAGCAATCCAAATTCCCACTTGTGTCTAGAACACCTGCCAAAGGACAGACCAGTTCGTTGTAGGTACACAACCTGCAGCTACCTCTGCCTTCAGTCTCCAATTACTTGCTTTTGCTCGGACTGTAGCCCATACTCAGCCTTTAAAATAACAATCATATTTAATTTTCTAACTGCCCACCTGATTTGTCCATGCTCAGCATGAGAACTTTCAGAGGCAATATTTGAACATTTCCCCTTAGAGAACATCAGTTTCGAAAGTGATGAAACACATTCTATGATGATGAAACACACACTTCAGAAGGAAAAGTGTGCCAGAGAAAATGCACTTCTCATAAAAGGTGACCACACCACGCAAAAATTGGGTATGTTTACAGTACTCTAGTGGCAACCATGATCATGGAATCAGCAGGTTGGAACTGGAACTAGAAAAAAGTCAGAAGGAAAAAAAAAAAAAAAGGCTAATTTCTTATGAACTTTGTGCCTCTTCTGTTACATCTGACCAGAGAGAGAATCTCTCTGAGAGCCTTCCTAATGCTGACAGATAAACCACATGTGCAGGTCGGACAACAGAGGAACAGGACAATTTTGGGGATAACCATCACAAGGAGGGAAGGAAAGCCTTGATACACTGCTAAGATATGAATTCTGTCACTGTGACTACAAAACTAATGCTTGCCATAAAGAGAGGGCTTTATTGCACTATAAGGAAAATGGGAATATATAATTTCCTGCTGGAGGTTAGGCTGGTTACTGTGCTGGCTGATTGGAACACAAACATAAAAGAATAGTACTAAATGTGACATTAGCTACCTGTAAAGCTTATTGTCACCTACAAAGTACTTCATTTTTATTACACCATTTATAATCTTTTTTATACAAAGAAGTTCATAGAGTTTACTGTAGCATTCATCTTTCATGAATTTACAGGATCTGATTCTTGGCTTTGACAAAAGAGCTTGAAGCTATTATTTCTGTGTGAAACAGCTGTGTGGCTGGGCACAGCTGGCCTTTTAGGATGGCTCATTGCAGAAAGGAATTTCCAGGAGGTAAAGAGCACTATATCGTCTTTTCAACACCAGTTCCTAACCCCACTTGACAGAAATAGAGGCAGCACATGGCCAGGAAACATTCTACTTTGGGTGGAAAACAGCTGGAAGCAAACTGAAGCACCAAGTTGGAGCTGAAAGCACGGCTAAAGAAGCACCAGGATATAATTTCACACCCTGTCATTCTTATCCGAGCAAATTCTGGGAGGGCTAAGTGTCGTCACCGAGTTCTGTTTTCAAATAACCTACGCAAATCCTTCCACTGGTACATTTGTAAAAGGGAAAAAATAAATAAGTGTGAAAAACAATGAGATCAGGCAGGAGATGGTGAGGTTTGGAGATTTCTCATTTGCGGATTGCAGGTTCTACATTTCACACATTTTTTTTCCCAGTGTCAGTTTTACTTGATCGTTATTTTGACAATATTTAAAGTAGTGAGACGAGTGTCAAGAAGGTTTGGATAGTTCCATTATTTTAGCATTTATACACTTATAAAAATATATTTACCTTTTCCAGGAATTTAGGAAGGGTATTCAAGGCATTGTTCTTTATACTTAAACTCCAAGAGAAGAAAAAAACGGATTATTATTTCTTCTCTTTCATTCAAAGATATGCTGTACTGCCATTTTGATTCTCTTCAAATTGCACAGAATACTTCCCATTTATTATTTCATTTCTTGGGACAGAATAAAACACACATTTCTAGGATTCATTGATTTGAAAGATAACACATAAGCACTCTGAAACAGGTTTCCTAAACCACTTCAGTTTCGTGGGTTTCATTCTTTTTATTTTACATTGGCTGTTCTCCCTAATTTTCACAACTGCAAATTGTTTGCATTAGAAGTAAGGGATAATATGCCTGGTGTTAGAGACACATATCCTGATGATTAGACTCCTGCTGCATTGTCAGCTTTTGGAATAAATTATTTTGAATACCATCTTTGTGGCCTTGCTGCAGATAATAACCTACTTGGAGGATCTGAACATATTCTAGAATTTTAGAAAACTGAAAGTGGACATATTTCAGAAGGTAGCTCTTATTCTTCAGTCAATAAATAACTAAAACTTATTTTTTCAAACAATAGAAAGAAGATTACTATTTATGTTTCCAAAAGGGAATTATTTTATCTAAATCATCTAGAAGAATCAGACTTTGAGCGAGCACTGAAATTTTCAATCTAAAATACTCACAGAATGATTTTAACTGCTCAAATAGAGTGATTAGACCAGAAAGTGTAACAACACAGTCTATTACAATAGGTATGACTGCATTAGTATTAGAACATAAATGCTTATTAGAGCCAAGTACAAATGTGAAATGATATTAATACAATATATTTTCTACTTTTTTCTCTACTCTTACAATCTCTCTCCAAGCATGTATTTCTCACTTCACCTAAATCATTTCCTCAGGTGTCTTTGTCTGCCATATTCCCACAATCACTGCTAAGACAATTTTCTTCTACAAACGTTAGAACTCACAATTTCAAACTATGTCTAATTTAGTTACCTCACTCCTAATTAAGTTTTAGTTTGAGAACTTTCTGCTAAAAAAAAAAAATCCTTGGCTTCTTGCATGCTTTTAGATATGCCGGAGTTCACAGTAACACCTCTGCAATTATATCCCATTTTCTTTTCCTTTTTTTATAAAGAAATGAAGTCAGTAACTAAGCAGTCATTATTACAGCAAGTAGATATAATACCAAGGACAATAAATCCATTAATTAAATTGGATACTTTTTATTATTCAGCTTAGATAAGAGCAGCTGGACCAAATGAGATCAGACAGGAAGTTCTGCTGAGCTCCATGACCTGTCTCTGACAGACAGAGTGCAAACCAGGAGGAATTGTGGATACTTCCCTTGAATATTCTCCCAAAAATTCAGTTTGCAGTGCAGGGAATTCCTCAGAGACGTGTGGTTTCTCTTTATTTCTATGCACTAATGGTCCATGTAACCCTCCACAGCTTTCTCCTCCACAGAACAGCTCCGTTTCCCTTTAAGCAAATGTAAACTTCGAGCATCCACATCAGTTGACAACCAGCATAATAACCTGGGAATTTCTGGCATCCCACTGGATATCCCTTTCCCAATTTCACCTTTCTCTCCTGGACAGTTCTACCAACAGAGATCAAACACAAAGCAACACGCCAGCACCTGCACTGCCTGACCAAACAGACCTAGAAGCTGCACAGTCCCTTCTCAAAGACATGAGAGAAAAGCAAGAAATCAGAAGAAATCAGAGATTTCAGGAAAAAAATAAAGCAGGCTATCAGAAACTTAAACTTTGAAAAATGCATAGAATGTTGATTCACCATTTAAATCAAGAACACAGACTGACATTTGACCACCTCTCCACAGAAACAGAAAGTCCTACCATGTGTGTTTTGATCCAAGCATCAGGATTCAGCAAATGCAAACTTCTACTCCGAACTCCTTGTAACATCAAAGGTTGAAGTTTCTATAATGGCTGCAGAAATTTTCTATACTGCCCACGTCAATACTATTTTCAGACTTTCAATGATAAAAACTACTTTGAATGGAGTCAAATCACAGGTTATTTTCACTCCGTAACAGATGGAAAAGGGACAGAATGCAGCATAAAGCCAGATGTGTTGCATGCATAAACAGATGTTTCCAGACTCATCATAAAAGGTTAAAAACATTTAAGTTAGTCTGCACAACTGATGTTTCACACCTGAAACAGCTGATCCAATCTGAAGGTGACTGGAGCATCCCAGGAGGCCCAGAAGCACAAAAGCCTTTTAAAGGCTACAACAGCCCTTTCACATTTAGCATGAAAGGTCAACTACAGGCCTCTCCTGCTGGATTTTAACACTTAGCATTCAAAAGCACAAGGGAAAGCACCTCAGGAAATTCATTACTGTTGGAAAAAACATAGACATATGCTATAATTGATGTAAAAAGGGAATTCACTGAAGAACCAGCATTTCCATTCAAATCATCCATTCAATTCTTCCAAGTGCAATAATTGCCAAATGTTTGCCCAATGGTAAACCTCTGAAATGAGCTGTAATAGCTTCTCACCTCACTACTGCTGTTTATACATTAAAATACCTTTCAAGACACTACACAGTGCAACTGCTGTATCTTCTTGTGAGACCAAAAATAGCCTTATTGGCAGAAAATATGCTTTTGCTGATGTATAGCCTTGGTTGAAATGAAATATCTTTCACACAAACTAATTTTAATCATTGCATTAAGTTGCTGAGTTTAATATTTGCTGTGGCTGAGTACCAGCAAATATAAACATCCATCCACCAGTACCTTAAGAAAACATATCTTTTTTCTCTTGGAGGCTGAGATGCAGCTTCCCAAAGCCGCATTATTTTACATGAATATCTGAATTAATAGTACCCGTTTAAGATGTTGGGACTATAAGCCTGTCAGCTTTCACACAAATGTAGCTGTTACTGTATGGTAACTTGGGTTATTGTATTTTGATATTTGAAGAACATCCTTCAGAAATAAGATAAATTACCTTAAACTAGGGATAAGCAAATGCAAGCAAAAGCATCCCAAAAGAAACCTAATGTGCAAAGGGCATGCCTGAAATAGAGAGGCAAAGGTTCTCTCTTCTCATTCAGAGAAAACCAGAAGTCACCTGAGAATTTGAGAGATTCATTCTCTGTGTGTATAGCTAAGTGTCCAGCAGAGAAGTTAGAAGCACATCCCTTTGGATTTAATGGATTGCAGAGCGAGTCTCTCTCTCTCGTTTAAATCAGCTTTAAATACTGCACGTTCCAATCTCAAGAGATATGGCAATGAAATTACTGCAGATAAAGAAAGCAAATTGCCCCTTGAGGAAAGGCTACTGGCAGGAAGACCTTATTCTTTCACATGTGTGGCAGTAATTATTGCTTGTGTTCATACAACATCCTTCAGCTAAGGATCTCAGTATACTTTATAAACACCTGGACAGTATAAAAAAGTATAAATACATGTTACAGGAGCTAGTTGCTCTTATTTACTTAACTATATGCCAGCAAATAATAATTCAACTCTTTATTGGTGCGCCCTCACTTTGAACATTGTGTGCGGTTTTGGGCACCAAAATATAAGATCTAAAGCTATTAAAGAGCGTCCAAAGGAGGCCATGAGGATGGTGAAGGGCCTTGAGGGGAAGCCGTGTGAGGAGCAGCTGAGGTCCCTTGGTCTGTTCAGCCTGGAGAGGAGGAGACTGAGGGGAGACCTCACCGCAGTTACAGCTTCCTCGTGAGGGGCAGAGGAGGGGCAGGCTCTGATCTCTGCTCTGTGGTGACAGTGACAGGAGCTGAGGGAATGGCCTGAAGCTGTGCCAGGGGAGGTTGAGGCTGGATATCAGGAAATGGTTCTTCACCCAGAGGGTGGTCAGGCACTGGAACAGGCTCCCAGGGCAGTGGTCACAGCTCCAAGGCTGGCTGAGCTCAAGAAGCGTTTGGACCAATCCTCTCGGGCACAAGGTGAATCTCTTGAGGTGTCCTGTGCAGGGCCAGGAGTTGGACTCAATGATTCTTGTGGGTTGCTTTCAACTCAGCTTATTCTGTAATTCTGTGATTGAAGAAACTTTCTCTCATTTCTGTAGGTTCAAGTAAAAGCTGTGTGTCTGGGCACACAAACAGCAGAGAGACCCTCAGAGCTGACAGCTCTAATGCTGTTGGCACCCTTCAGGAATGGAGTCTTCTCTGAGGAAACAAATTCTCTATAGGATTACTATTTCTCAACCAGGCTCAGATTTCTCACAACCAAGTCCTTAAAGATGTTAATTCTGTACTGTCTCCAATCTCCTGCGCTGCCACTCGGGCAGGTGCCCCGGTTCCACTCCGTTGCTCACTTTCCAGAGCATTCGGCACAAGGTGGCTCAGGGGCACTGAGCCCAGTCCTTGCCTGGAGCCTTGTCCCCAGGAGTGCTCCCTGACTGGGTGGCACCTGGCTGCAGCTCTGCCCAAGGCTCTGTGTCACCACAGCGCAGGCACCAGATGGACACGGGCTCACCAGGAGCTGCACAGAGCTCACTGCCCTGCCAAGCCCATCCTGAACCTGGCCAGTATTTGCTCAGGTGCTGGCAGGGCAAGGACAACGGTGGGCATATTTTTATCTCAGAAACGGGGAAGAAGGACCCTTTGGCCTATCTTTAATTTATTTACATGATGTCCATCAGGCTGTAATGAGTATGGTAGTATTGGAAGTTTAATTTCCTTGGATAGCTGTTTGACTCACAAAGTACATTTTTATACAGACATTGAATTTGGAAAATGAGAAAAAAATATGCATCCTTCTTTAATTTCCTACTATTTTTAAAGCCCATTTTTGCAATATAGTCTCCATAAAACTCTGCAGAAAAATGCAAAGGGATAAAAAATCAATTGTACACTCCTCTGTTCTCCAGAGTTTTCTGACAAAAGCAAGATGAGAAGGATCCCTACTGAGATAACAAATCTCTTGGCAGGAGAAAGAGGGAGTCGAAAATAAAAACTAAGTTCATGTCACATATAATGACCACCAATTACTCCCTCTTGTAGGAATATGCCAATAACAAACAAACGGAAAAAAATCAATTGCCAATTATTCATTTGCATTATGACAAGTACTATAGTACAATGGCAAATACAAGTACTCCATTCTCTAACAACAGAACTCTGAACACAGAGAGGGGGAAACAAACCACAAAATCAACATGCTAGAGAACAAAAACATAAAACTTCTTGATTTTTTTCATCAGCTAAATCCTCCTCAGGCATCCCTCTCTTAGCTCCATGCTTTAGGAACGTAATGAGTGATGATTACTGAAAAGACAACTGGTCACTCTGAGGTGGAACACTGCAGCAGGACTACTCTCAGAAGATTCTCCACTCATCACAATGTAAACAAAATAAGCACATTTTTACAAACCAAAAAATGAGATGTTGCAGGCCTTAGCCCCACAAACATTCAAGTCTGTATTTTTGCTCTGTGTGAGGAAACTCAATGCCAAGTCTCCTCCCACGTACAAAACCTCTCAACATATGAGTAAGTGCTCACATAGTTACTACATGCTGCAGTTTATTGCTATGATGATGATAATCAGGACAAACACTCAAAATGCACAGGACACACTTACACCTTTCTGGATGTGAAGCCCTTCTTTCTCAAAACAGCAATAAAAAACACAAGCAAGAAAAAGCTTCTCAGCTTTTTAATCAATGCACCTCTGCAACTCTTCTCTCCAAGCTGGAAGCCTGATAGTTTAACAGCTTATGTTCATGATGGAATATGTGGCCTTTGTGAAGGCACTGTAAACTTTTATTCTTCTTTTTACTTTATTTCTATAGAGCAACAGCAAAGAGAAATATTTACAGGCTTAGGACAACAGTGTCTCCTCATTAAATACTCAGCTGTAGAAAAGGATAATAGTAAACAGACACCTGAGGAGACAACCCTTCACATCCAAAAGCAGGACATATTCAGGGTTCTCAGTTCAGTGGCAGCACGGGGGTCTATTTGCATTTTTATGAAATTGGGGCTAACTATACCATCTCCTTTATGTGTATTTATGAGTAAATGAACTGAGAGATCTATATGCCTCAGTAAATTTAAATTCGATTATAAGACTCAGAGACCAAGCAACTCCCCCAAAATCTGACAAGCTTTTATCCACTTATCACAGTCATTAATCTGAAGGCCATTTAGGAAGTCCAATATACCCTAAGGTTAATATTTCAAGAGGTCTTACTTTTTTCCCCCCTAATTAAGTTAATTCCTTAGCTAATGTCTTCTAATTTACTGGAAAGGAGTCAGGCAACTCCAGAAGTCACCAGAGGAAATGTTATCATTAGAAAAGGATGTGAAGGACATCTCTGGCTGAGCAACATCGTGCAGGTGCTGCTATCTTTGGTGGGTGCTGGCAAACCCACACATCTGAACATAGCTCACAGGAGCAGACACTGAGCTAATTCCAGTTACTTTAAATAAAGCAATGGCTTGGAAGAGGACAAGATGTCGTGCCAGAAAGGACAGGATAATATGTTACTGCCAGACATCTCAAAATCCATCAATCAGGTAAAGACAAGACTAACGTAATAACTGACTTCTCATTTTTCTGTTCTTGTGGAGAAGCTGGAAAGGGGAAAGCAGAAATCCCTCCTTAAGAAAAGATTACAATTGCTACAACGCAGTGAAAGGGAAACAAAAAATATTAAAACTACGGCTAATAAATTCACATTACTTTCACATATTCCATTTTCTGAGGGGAAAAAAATCTAAATCTGCTGAGTTCACAGGAACAATTCAATTATGTGATGTTCTATAAAGACATGGAAAGTCTATTTGAACTCTAGATGAACCATACAGCGTTTTTATTTTTATTTTTACCCTTTATCCTGCTCTTCACTCCAGGCAGAATCAATCTTAGGTTTTTATTCTGGGGACACAACACATCAAGCTCTGCCTCTTTATAGCTTTAAGATAACTTCCACATACTGTAATTAATCATAAAAGGAGGAGATGAGAACTAACACTTCTCATTCTACTAGTTCATTTATGCACCAAGTATAGGTAAGGCCTCTTTGTCTTAGGATTTGAGTTTATTGATCGTGATAATCATAGTGCTTTGCTCCTACATAATATGTTCAAGCACTTCTGCATCTGAAATACATGTGGTTAATGTAATTAATAACTTGGGGCAAGAGGAAGCAGGGTTAGAGACTTCTTGTCAGGAGAATGAGGCCCAGATCTCTGAAAGGCCACTTAAGAATGATAGCTGGAAATCTTTGGAAGGCAAAATAACACTGAATGGGGTTTTGGGTTTTTTTGTTGTTGTTGGGTTTTTTGGGGTTTTTTTTGTTTGTTTGTTTGGTTGGTTGGTTTTTTTTGTGTTTGGTTTTTTTGTTGTTGTTGTTTTTGTTTTTTGTTTGTTTTGGGTTTTTTTTGGTTTGGTTTTTGTTTTGTTAGAATTCTTTGTTACTTTATCTTCCTAATTTCCTCCTCTGAGCAAAAATGAAGTTCATTCCAGTTCAGGTATTTCTTCAACTCTCTTCATTCACTCATATAATAATTTTTCTTGCTATCAAGAGGTCGCTCTTGGTCACAGAGTACATTAACAGATTTCATCTGCACCTTCTTCCTTCTCGCCCTGAATATCCCTGTATGGGCCATCCACCTGAGAGCTGGACTCGGTGATTCTCACAGGTGAGACATCGAGTCTCTTTGCAACATTTAAAATAAGCCTCTCAAGTATTTAGATTGAGTTTTTCTTAAACATTTAAACATTAAGAATTTAGCTAAAAGAGTAGTTAGAATAAGACGCAAACACAGCAGAATCTAAAACAATGGGATTGATGATTAAGCAAAGAAACTGAAGCCGGAATAAATTTCTCAGGCCTGGGAACTGATTATTGGTTATCTGATGTTGTACAGCTGGGCTGTAACAAGAATCTGCAGAGGAAGAAGCAGGCAGTTATTGATGACCCCATTCAAAACTTGTTTTGGGAAAGGAACAGGGAGTTCTCCAAGGCCATAGGTATTGTTAAAAACTAAGAAGGTAAAAAGGTCATAGCGAGGAAGAAGAGTTACTTCATCCAAAGAAGGACCCCTCTCATAATTATGAGACCACCGACCCATTTCCTAGAGAGAACTACGCATGCTTAATGACTTTGTGGCTAATTTCCATACGGAGCGAGAAGGGGAGGTGTCTGTGGTATTTGTATTTTAAATATTTAGAACTTTCATGGAAAAATAGGCTTTGGATTGCTTTGTAATCTCAGAGCTGTGCTTTTGGAACTATCCACACAGCTTCCCGGAGCTGGAATAAACATATCCTTTCTAACCCAAACGAGTTAGAGAGTCTTTGTCCGTTCCAATCGGGTATTGATATATTAGATTGATATCCGTTCTTTAGTAAATCACAAGTCCCTTCCAACTCAATCAAATTCTGTGATTTATTGAGATGCATTTCCTGCCGTGGCACTACACTGACTGCTACAGCAGCCGAGACAATACAGCTGTAAACTTCAGGGAATGAGACAGCCGTGTAAGCTGCTGGAAACACCCTGATTTCAAAACCTTCTAGCAAGAGGTTGCAGATACAGTTTCACACTTCATTTCTTCTGACATGTCCCCAGAAACACCGCTGTGCGTATCCAGTGACAGTACTCGAAACCACGCACCCCAGCCACCTCCGAGGCTTTATTACACTAGCTACTGTTTCCATGAAAAAGAAACATTTTTTCCCCTGGAAACAAGTGCTCAGTGTTTGTATGAACAGAGGTCTTTTGCTCAAAAGAGTGGAATGAATGATCAGCAAAATGTGCTTTAACACCGGAAAAAAGAGAGCTGGAAGTTGAGCTCTTGAGATTTAGAAGGTCACTGATTGCATTCTTTAGGCAGCAGGACCAATTTTTTTCTTGATTTTTATGTAGAAGGAGTCTAATACTAAAAATAACGGTTTATCAGTTGCTGTTTATATTATAATAGCATCCTGACTTATGCTTTCTCTCATCCCCTAAGCCTTACAAGTTAAAAAAAAAAAAAAGAAAAAGAAAGGAAAAAAAGACATTTACCTTTGCTTTCTGAATTTAAATCATGTTCATTTTTCTGGTTTATACTTCAATGATTGAAGCATACAATTTTAACTGACCTTTAAAGAGTGGAATAAACTCCTATTCTCCTCTTACAGAGAACCTATTCATCTCTATATGAGGTGATCAATGATTGATTTATTGATTCCACAATGTTGAGAGATTTACATATACATACATAAATGTATATATAAATATGTCTATATATAATATGTGTGTACATATACAGTAAAAAAACGTGTCTATAAACATGTGTGTGTATATAACATATGTCTATATATATAAGGACTCTTACCCAGCCTCACAAGGATAAGTTTGACCAGAAACATGAAAATCTGCTTAAATCTCTGTAGCACAAGAGGCAGGAGGGGGTAATAGGATTACATTGCTATAGCAATAAATAGCAAGCAATAAAAATATTTCCCTTGAGCAGCCATGGTACAGTTTAAATGTAGAAGCTGAAGAAGGAATATTAGAATGAATATAGACTAGTTAATTGAGGATAAACA
>VWZT01012472.1:35382-92295 GCA_013397055.1 Pachycephala philippinensis | reverse complement strand
AAAAAAAAAAAAAAATAGACTTCTTGAACTTTGCAGTATGCTGATGACAATTTGAAGAGACAGTGAGTAAAAAAACCTGCTTAGAAAAGAAGAGAATGAATCATGTGAAATTTGCAGTGGATTTAGTGAAGTGCATAGTCCCATGGGCTAAAGAGATGTGAAGAGAGATAGCAAGGTTGACTGTGAAAATGAAAGAACTGGACACTGAAGAGTGCCATGGGAATATCGAGGCAAAATCTTCCAGCAACTACTAAAGAACAGAAAGGGAAGAACCAACACAAAGTGAAGTGTATCCTCAAGCCTGCTACTTCATTTACATTTTTGACCTGGTTCTGAAGAAAGAAAACAAACAAATGAACAAACAAAATTCAAAACTACCCACAAATCAAAAAGGATTTGAGAATAATTTAAATGAACGGTTCAAAAACTTTTCCTTTTTTCTGATTTTGTAATTCACTCCTGCAAATTATTTTTGGTGATGTTTATCTGACACTGCCTTTGATGCTTCATATATTAATTTCTACTCTTCCTTTTTTATCCAACCTATCCCTCATTCCCAATGCAATAAATAGTCACTTTGATTTACAATTCCCTTCAGCCAACTGAACAGGATTATAGACATATATATATATATACACATTAAAAAATTAATAAAAAATGAAATGAAAGTTCATACTTTGTAAGGTGCTTTATGTAAGACTAGGGTTTGAACTTTCTTTTTTCTCAATTTCTACTTGTGTTTACAATTTTAGTGTGACACTGTCAGAGGAAAGATTAAAATAAGCTGCAAATACAGCCTTTAAAGATACAAGCAGCTGTTTGTTGCATTTTCTACATAAATAATAGAACTGGAGAGTCAAAAGAACAAGTTATATTGAGGAGATTTAAAACTCAAGGTTGAATATCATTCTGTTTTCAGACAGATACTACTACTTTCTCCTTGCTAAAGACTTTCCAAAGGTCTGCATACACACTCAAATGTCTGATGTCTTAGACTCATCAGATGTCTGATGTCTATTTTTGTTACAGCCTGCACTTCAACTAATTTGAATGGCTCATATTAGTGCTCTAATTATAGATTTCATATAATCTGATTACTGTTACAAACACAAGGGTCAAGCTCCTCTTAAAGTTGCCTGGTTTCTTTCAGCCTCTACTAAAACTAGCTGAAAGTGATGTTACAATGAAAGTTAAAGTTACTGTATCCTAAAGGTTTATTATGTGAAGCTGATACAATTTTTATGGCTTATGCTACATGGAAAGCAGTAACTTTATAATTTTGTTTTCAATGGGCACATATAACTAATGGCAATTTAATAAAGTTAATTTTTCTTCACAGCTGCAGTTACCAAATTTTAATGTCAGTTCTTCGGTGCAGTTCTCTGGATTCAACTGCCCCCATCTACTCACCTCTACCCCAGAGCACCCTCACGCCTGTTCCTCACTCACATTTCAGTCATTCCCTCCCATGAAATCATTAATGGCCTACCACCGTCTCTCCTTCCCCCCAAAAAAGTTTCTGCTTCACCCTTTAAAATGTCTCTAAAACAGGGCGTGGTCCCTTAGGACCTGTTCCCTTCAGTGGAACAGCAGGCAGAGCTCTCCCAAGCCAGGATGGCCACTGACCTGCAAGGAACTTGGCCAGGCAGGGAGCTGGAGAGCCCCTAAAGCCCTTCCTAATGCACAGGGTCTCACTCTTGCAGGTCCATCTTACCCAAAAGTGCCCTTGCTACAGGTGACTCTACGGCATTCATTCCCAGTGGTGCCAGAATCCTTTCGTGTGTCCCTGAAGGTCTCTGCAGTTCCTGTCAACTGCACGTGAGCTTTGCTTTTCCCACACCCCCCAGTGCTGCTGCAGCAGGGGCTGGCAGGATGGAGGAGAAGGCAGGAGAGCTGTGAGAGCAGGGAAGGAGAGGAAGCAGGGGGGGTTTATTCTGCAAAGGCATCCCCTGGACTGGAGAACCACTGCCTTGTAGGATGGGACCTGGCTGTAACTTGGAAAGCAAACCATCAGCTCCTGAGCGTCCAGTGTTGCACTCAGCAGCAGCAAACTCATGCAAGGGATAAAGAACTCATCATGACAAGGCTGGGATTTTCCCTACGAGAACAAATCCACTCAGAAGAGGTTTTTTCCCAAGTTTAACAGGACCATTTTTATATGCTGCTGCAGAATTAGGAACGCAAAATTCCACAGCACACCTCCAAATTCCCCCATCGCTTTGGCATGGTACCCTGCCTCTCACATGGACTCCAAGACTCAGTGTGTGCAAGTTCTTAGCTCAATATCCCCCTCTGCTTCCTCTCCATTTGCCTGACGAAGGCTAAGATCAGAAAAGACAGCTTGGTCTGACGTTTCCAGATGGAGAAAGAAGCAGGCAAAGCGAGTCCATTTGGATAGAGGTGGGATGGCCAGCTCACAGAGAGAAAATGCCAGCTCTCCATACAGGAGCAGATGATTTTTTTTTCACGGCTCCCTGCTGTCTTGATCCTGAATAATCTGTAGCTAACCGTGTTCATCAGCCTGTGCTCATCAGGCTGACATGCCCTTCCCTGCAGGTGGCCATTCCAGCAAGCATCATCCAACCATTTTGCAAAGGCAATAATATTAGGAAAGCAATGGCAAGGAACCTTTTGGTACTAGCAGACTTTGATCATGATAATGCTTATTAAATCTGATACACTGGATGAGTACACACAGTTTTATTACTCATCTAAGGAACTGTATTATCATGCATATAAATATTCAGATTCTGATATTAACCTTAACCAAGTGCTTGGGCTATGGTGAAAGAAATAAAAGAGATGTAGGCAAAAACTTTGAAAATGCTGTCAAGTGAATAGACCCACGATTGAAGTGATAAGAACACAGTCTTTTCATCACATACAGATAGGGTACAGTTAGAGAGAGTTGAGTATTTTGGCCACCAGTAACAACATGCCTGGAAATGCAAAAATGTAACTTGTGATTAAAATGTGATTTATATCACTGACAGTGATTAGTCTTAATCAGTTTTAATAACTGTAACATTACAAAGCTGAATTCTGCATGTTTATTACCAATGAAAGTAGGCAGGTGATAATTAATTTTTTTAAAAATCCTGAAGGGCATGAGCCAGAAAACAAGAGGGAACACTTCCAGACTCCATTTTTACTCTTAAAAATGCCTAAATGATGCAAAGGAGTATCTGTAACTGTGATTTTAGATATGTAATTCCCAACTACTAATAGAAGAAAAGTAAATATTTTCAGTATTCTAGCATTTAGTTTTATCTTAAAAAAAAGATCTTAATATCCAGGCACATTTGAATAAATAACTTGCCAATGCTCTTCATGGTTTCATGGGTTTGGTTTTTTTTCATTATCAATTTATCATGAATTTACTTCTTTGTGGCAGCCTAACTGTCACATCATCCACCCAGTGATAGGTCCTGTGAGCACTTCATGAGAAAGGATTCATTCTCAGAGGAATTACATAGCCAAACAAAAAGGAAAAATGAGGAAAGAAAAAATTAGAGTAAAATTATTTAGTCTTTAGAATTGCATTAGAAGTAAACGAGAGGAGATCTTAGAGGCTTCCTACACTTCAGCTATTCACCTCAGGCTTCTGGCAGGTCTCACAGGAGCCTATTCGTTGAGATTCTTAGAGGTCTGATGTTGTAAAGAGGTGACTTGTGACAATTTCAGAACTTTCCAGTCTATTCCCCAATAAAACTCTTAAGCTGCTGGATACTTTTAACACTACTCTAAAACAAAACCCTAATATTTCATTACGGATGTCTCTACCTCCATTCCCCATTTAAATCATTTAGAGCATTATTTTACATGGTTATTGCAAGAACAAAATGCTTTTAAGTGAGTAAATTATCCAGATTCTACATTAACAGCAGCAATATTCACTTAATTTAAATAGAGCATTAAGAAACACATCCAAAGGCTCAGAAACCCCTTGCATTTCATCTTCATTAACATCCATGCATCTGTGGACCTGGCAGTGTTTGGTTAATGGCTGGACTTGATGATCTTAGAGGTCTTTTCCAACCTTAATGATTCCGTTCAAAGCCAACCACATAAGAGGAAAGGCATTCACACATTTGCAGCTTTGTCTTCTCTGCCTTGTCCACCAACTCCATCTCTGCACAACCCAGTTAAAAGCTGAATATGGCTTCTCCTGTTCCACTACAATGCATTTTACAAAAATATTTCAGCTGCTATTCCTGGACCAGGACAATGTTCTGTGCTGTACTCAGAGATATTTTAAAATTAAGTGAAAGAAGTATTTTCTCTTACCTGAATTTCCCTGTTTCAGACCTGCCCTGGAACACCAGCAAGTGTTCCCATAATCTGCTGTAAAGCAGAGCATGGACTGAAGAAAGCTGACTCCATCCCAGCCAGACTTGAACACAAGTCTCCCCCTGCATTTCGCTTTTGGCAACATTTGTTGCTGTTTCAATCCCTGTCCTGCCTGAGAACAGCCCCAGAATTTAACCAAAGGAATGGATTTTCAACCCCACAGTAGTAAGAGACAATCAAAACAGCACCATCAACTAAATTTTAAAATTAAATAATAGATAGATTTCAGTTATTAAGATAAAATTAAGGAATACAAAAATCTTTAGTATTCACAGACTGATAGATTAAAACCATGCGCACCCTGTAACAAAATCTATTTCCTTACATTGTTTACTGCCAGCATGAAGGAACCTAGTCTTTAGAGTGACTTATTAGAAATACTACCAGTGATTCTATTCAAAAATCAATTCTTGCTGAAAATATCAAAAAACCCACTAATTAAAAAGCTATATTGGCAAAATAAAGCTGGCCTAATAGGATCCTGGAAGAATCAATCACTATAATCATCTCCTGCCATAAACTCTATTGGAAGATTACAAATGTGATGCTTCAAAGGAGGGGAAAATTCTTTTAAAATATAATCTGAACTTTACTTTTGAAATACCATGACCATCACGATCCATCACCCACAGTCACTGCCCAGACCCACAATAAATCAAAGCTATGATTCAATGGTTACAATCAATCTTCCGAGAGCAAACGGTGCTGCCATGTCCAGTACATGCATTTCAGATCATTCACGAAGGAGGGTGTGTTAGTAAACGGCAAACAAAAAATTGAGAGTGAATCCACAGGGCTAATAAAACCTTACACAACAGCTAATTAAGGCAAACAAACTGAAAAAGGCAGAAAAGCAGCACAGAGATGCAGCTGAAGCAAAGCTGCATGGCCTAAGGTGCATGGGAGAGCGTGATCCTTTAGACACTGGGAATTAAAAGCTTACTCAAAAGAGATGTTATATACCACTCTACCAGAGGAAGCAAATGACCTTGGAAGAAGTTTGAGCTGTGAAAGAGTTATTCAGGTAGAAAAAATGACCAATTACCAGAATATAATTGGTGGCTGTTTTGCAGGAACCTCAGAAAGCGAATGTTCTGCGAATGGATTTTATACAGGAACCAAGTTATTTGCCCATTTTTCAGCTTGAGAAAGGTCCATTTCAGGCTACTCACACTTACAAACAAGAATTCAATTTAAAAAATCAGACCCAGTCAGGCCTACAATACAGTTTAAGTCTAATGTAAGCCTATAGCAAAAGAAAAATCTCACTATGTATGTCCTAAAAAATCCACGAGTAACATCACATTAGATAATTTGCCAGGCTATTGCAGAGACCTTTTAACCAGTATTTTTATATATGAAACCACGTGTCTTGCTACCAGAAAGCATTTTGACAGTCTTAGTTGCTATGTTGAAGAGCTACCACAGACAAGATGCTTTAGACAAATACCTGATGCAAAGACTTTACCAGGATAGATGATTTTATGTTTGCACTTTCAAAAAGTAAATCTAAATTCAATAATTGGAATAAATCTTCTTCATGGTGTGCTCATATAGTTCAGGTGATTGAAGTCTTCCACTTCCACTTCCATGCAATAAATTGTGGGAAACAAATCATGAAGCACCACTTCAAAGTAGCCTAACCTTCATTCACCACAGAGGCTGAACTTTTAATAGAAGAATTGCTGTCATTTCCTGTGAGGAATTAGAATGGCTTTTCTCCAGTAAACTGTAGATGTCCATTAAACAAAGTTATGGTGAGAAACAGAAGATGAACATTTAAATTCAACGTCAAGAGTTTTCACTTTAATAAAAGCAATTTCCAGTTTAAAGGAAATGAATATCCAAGAAAGCATTTAAAATTAATCCTTCCCTTCAGAAGTAGCACTAAAATTCAGTTAGGAGTGAAATATGATTATTTCACTTCAAATCATGTAATCCAGAATAAAAGAAAAAGATTCCATTGCATATTTATTTGGCAGTAGCTCACCAGACTGAGTAAGGTATCAAAGTCCTTAACAGAGCTCTAAAATTCCAATTTCAGCTTCTCTGCTTTCCCTCATGAACTATAGATCAGTGATAATTATGGTGCCAACCCAGTTGTTCTACATTTTCTTTCTTCAAATTCCAAGTATAAATATCAGTGAGGAGTACCACTATATTTTAAGATAGAAAGAAACTGCAAACCCTCCGTCTGCATAAAGGTTATCTTACCTCTTCCTTTTGCAATTCAAAATGAGACATTTGAGAACAGACAAAATACCCAGTTCAAACATAATAAGAGGGCTAAATGCCATTTGAACTCTGTCTCCAATTACTGCACACAATAAACATTAATATTAATAGGAGCTTAGGGAATCCAGCGAAACAACAACCTGAGCATGAACCTCCCATCATCTTTGGAAGGGCTGTCTTGGAAAATTCTGCTTGTCATTTTGACTAGAATAAGAGTGTAAGAGAATTTGCTGCCCGAAGTGATACATGCTCATAAAATTAAGCAAATTGGCATGTTCTAATAAGTCATTTTTCTGCAGACAAGCCTTAACATTTCTGAGCTGCTCAAATGCTAAGCGGTCTTCCAGTATCCTTCCCATTTGGTATTCCTTTCATCCCCTTCTCTCTGTCTGTACTGCAGAAGCAGAGTTCCATTCTCTTTCCTGAAGACTTTATTGCCTGTACATTGAGCCAGCCAAAAAGTAGCTGCTCCTTTCTTTGTAATATTTTTACTGTCCCCTGTCAACACTGGGATTTATTCTCATATTTTTGATGTTGAATATGTACTCTTCCAAGCTTTTCTGACAGCCACTGCACTTTTTCTAGTCCGCACAAAATGCTGGTTATTTTCCTGCTAGGCTGTATCACCCCGTAAGTAAAACTTCCAGCAGCACAAGCGACAGTTTGTTAGTTCAAGCTTGGAGCAGTGTCCTTCCTCATACTGTTTCCTCTCAGTTTTCCACTCCACTCTTTTGCAGTGTTACCGTGAATGTGCTACACCAAAACCATCAGTTTCATCTGCCAAAGTGCAAGTTCCTGATATCTACCCACCTGTACCTGGCGCTGCATTTTCAGGAACTTCTAAAATTAGAAATTTCTAAAATTAGAATTTTATCCTCTCAGACTAAAACACTTTTCTGTCACAATCCTCGCTTACAGAAAAGCCAGGAATCTATGAGAACTATCATTAATTACAGATGCAGATGCAACAAGAAAATTAATACACTCCCATGTATTTCATTTAGACACATCTATACACATGCAGGCATTCCCTCGCCACGTTTTTGTGTGACTTTACAAAGTTCAAAACAAAGTCTGATAACAGTTATTTAATGTCCGGGAGCTCAACAGCAACTTGAGATGAACAAATCACCCCTAAAGCAGAATGAGTGAGATTTCAGCTGTTAGCAGTGAGTACCATTTCATGCCCCACCTGTTGCACTGAATAGAAAGGTTCCTGAACTGTCTGGGATGTGGCCCAGTGCACACCCTTTAGCTTTTGCCATTCTTGAAGTGCACAGCTCACCACCATGGAGTTTAGATCTGTCCTCTGAAAGTTGTAAACTCAGTAAAGATGCACCTAGGAGTGCCTCCAATTCTACAATTCAGAGAAGTTTGTAGGAAGGTCGCACAAATCTTATTTGATTAATCAAAGTTGCGTTAAATGCACCAAATGAAGGGATTCTGTGAGATCCCAGCTTTTCAAAACCTATACTCATCCACTTTGAAAAGCAATACAGCAATATGAACAATATTTCCTCATTTTGGAAACTACACTGTACAGAATCAAAAAGGTATCTCTCCACTACGGAAAAAACTCTCAAGGTCTTTAATCTCCCCTCAATCAAATACCATGATTCTTTCATTGTTTTTTTCTATTTTAGATGGAACAGGAAAAATAAAGGGTAAACTGGACCACTTGGAAGACCTATTATCTGCTTATTACCTTACTGACTCTGGCTCAGTGTGCAATTTCTAGTGGATTGTTCCTGAAAATAGCCCTGCATTGACAAATTCCTGGAAGGAAATCTTACCCCCAGCAACAGCAGCAGCAGCATCAGTGAGACACAACTAACACCAAGCTGCTGTTTCTTGGGTTGCTCTGCAGGCAGCCACAGCCCATCACAACCAACCTCGACCTCTCCAAGTAACAAACTCCCTTCCTTCAGGATCAAATATGAATCTATCAGCAATTCTGGCCCAGGAAGGTCACTGCTGAGACATCCTGCTCCATGTTTCATGTATACATTTAATCATTTAAGAACAAATCTATGAGTTAATATACAGAGCTCACCACTGATGGGAGCCATATTAAAAAGGACCCTTAACAGCTGCTTTTTAAACTAGTTCTCCTTAAAAGTGTTATTTCTATGGAAAAGCCTTGCTCGCTCTAGGAATTCTGCAACTAATGATTTGAACTGAAACATTTATGCCATCCTTGTCACCATAGTACCCAGCACATTCTATTTGATGATTCCTTCCTGTTTGCTTATTTCAAGCATGCTAGTCCAGCATTCATGAAGCAAACTCCTTTTGCTGGCTTAAACATATAATCCTGAAGATTTCAACACTAGCTCACAAACACTTAGCTCTACAGTTTCCAGTAATTTGTACATTTAAAAATGAAGGCAGAGGTTTGAAAATGTGAGGCTAACATCACCTGTCTGACCACATCAGCTCTTACTGCTGGCTGTGAAACAGCCTCTGAGCATGTAATCACTTTTCAGTAGTGCTAGAAAAACACCCTCTAAGGTACATGGTCCTGAAGATAAGTATGACCACACTGAATAATTCAGTAAACAAGTAACACAGATAACATTACATTAACCCCTCAGAGCAACATGTTGCATGGGCTTCCTAAACAAATTGTTTTACAGCCTCCATCCTTTTCCCCTCCATCACTCCACCAACTCGGGCTTCACATCCTTCAACCTCTGCCACCTCGCAGGTGCAGACTAATGCTCCCTCAGCACATGGCAAACACACAGAGACTAAATTAATCTCCTTTTTCTCCCTGTCTCTTTCCCCAAAATGAGGTCAGACCTGATAGAAAAATACCCGCTTTTCTCTGCAGTACTGAACTACTTTGCAGTGCCTTGGCCAGGACAATATCATTCCAAGAGCAGGGAAGCAGGGCTGTGCAGTCCCCTGTCCCAGCACACCTGTGCACACAACTGCTCACACCCACTCCCCTCCCAATGCACTCCACTTCCCCATGTGGGACTGCCATGCTCCCAAAGGGCAGCATGCCCAACAGGAACTCTGAAGGATTCCTTCATTTTTATTATTTTTATGCCCTGTCATGGTAATCATGGAAGGCAGGAACTCAGAGGAAAGGGAAAAAAGGAATACGTGCAACTTCTGCCAGATTAATTTCTTTTCAGGCTGGTGGAGAGTTTAAAAAAATTTTTAAAAAGCATGATTCACTTCCTATTATTCACTGTGAGATCCATCCAATTACTGCTCTAACAATACATTGGAGCAAGGATAGCTCTGAGACATGGGAAAGGTCAGTCTGACCTCTGCTTCTAAAGCCTGCCTAACACTTGCTTCCAGATCATTCTCTTTCAAATGCAATGGCAGAGAATGCACACACAAGTCCAGAATGTAACTTTGCAGCTGAGGACCCACTCACACCAGGTAAGAGAGGAGCTGTGAATTTTAAAAAAAGAAATTACAGAGGATATCTGCATAATATCTGTTGTTGGAAATAAACTTGATTTGAGGAGCTTGTCTCCAGATACAAAACCACCTCTCCAGTTTCCTAACTGGCTTAAATGTAGTTTGTTGTGGTCTCCTAAAGTAATTATTCCTATGGTTATGCACTAGCTTCAATAGCATCCAACAGGTCCTGTAGCAAAAAGAACTCACAGAAGAAAAACTACCAAAATGTGCTGGGAAAGGGAAAAAAAAAAAAAAAACAAACAAAAAAACCATGTTATTTTCTAGTTCCTTCAGTCCTAGAAGGAACACACCTTGTGATGGATCTTCCCAGGCTGGGAAGGTGCCAGGGGGAAGAAGTCTCTTGCAGCAAGTCTTCCACATAAAAGAGTTTAGGTCAGAGACTTAGGGGTCAACTTCTGAACAAACTAGGACAGATAAAAATGTCGATGGAGAACCACGAGGACAATTCCTCAGAGGGAGGCAGAGAATAGATGCACCAAGGCTCCAAAAGACATACTTGCAATTTTGCAGTTGTCTCATAATATCTTCCTGTCTTGGGGCAGGGGGGTCAGCTACAAAAATAAGGGTCAAGTTTTTATTTTCCAGTGGTGAACCAGCATAGAAAACTGCGGGTAAAGACTGAACAATGGAGACAAACACCATTTCACCTTGTGGATTTCAGTTTCTGGAGCCTTCTCCAGCCCCCACCAGCACAGCCCCCTCTCTCTTTACTGAAATCCATCCTTACTATGATGCTGTCCTTCCAGAGCTTCCTGGCCTCCCGCCTTGCCTCCTGGTCCTGCTCCATCTTGTATTTTCACTCTCACTCATGTCCCAAACCACCTCTGTCCCACAACCTATTGAGACTCTCAAGCCAAAATACAGAACTAAAATTGGTCCCATTATCTCAGTGTAAGATGAACCTGCTTCTCAAGGAAAGAAACTGGTTGTGTTAGCATGATAGATCATATTCTATGAGTCTCTGACAGCATTCAGATTTTGAACGGGGCAGATGCAAGAACAATGCTGACTTCAAACAGAGGAAGACAAGCATGTACCATCTGACAGCTACAAATGATAGACACAGTTTTGTAAGCTCTGCCCTGATCTGTTTCCATGCACATGTGCCAATTCTCCTTTGTAGTTAGCAGGTGGTCCCCCACAAGAAGAATAATAATACACTTGAGGCAATCAGAGAAGCTCCTGTGTTTTGACAAGATCGTGTGTCTACGTTGTCTTGTGTAAAACACCTTCACAGCTGGCTTCAAACTGCGTTGCCTATTAGGTTCCATTGGTCACCCACCTTCCCGAGCACACCAAGTGTGTTTCAGTGTGCACCTGGATTAAAACAAAAACTGAAAAGTCCTTTTTGCACTGTACAAAACGGGAGTCTCTGTTAGCAGGAGCAGCTCTCCAGCTCAGGGGCTGGCAGGCCATGACTGACTGGGTGTCTAACAGGAAATGGCATTTGACTGTCTACCCTGTCCACTCTGAAGGGCCGCAGCGTGAGGCAGCCAAAACTCTCCCCTCCAAAGACAAAATCCATCCATTTCATTACACAGCATCCTTCTCCAGTTCAAAAGACCAAAGCCTCACTGAGTTTATCAAAATGCCTCTTCTGCTTGGCAGGTTGGGATACAAACCAGCGCACATATATTAGAGACTACTGACAGTTCAAGGGAAACATAAACAACAAACAATTTCGCCTAAAAGGATATTTAAGGGTTCTAGCATTCCCCAAGCATTTAACTACAGTTTGGCTCTTAAATTATTAATATTGCAAAGGACATTTGCAAAACAATTGTATCTGATTTAAGAGGCAAGCTGCAATCTTCTGCTGCTGCTGATTCCCTCCCCTGCAGTTACACTCCTGTGTTTTGACACGGTCATTATTTTAGCTCTAACCAATGATGCCACTAAGTGACATGTACGAGTTCAGGTGAGGAATTTATAACAGCAGCCACTCATTACAGCAGCACAAAACTTTGGAAAAGGGTAAGAGAATTTTCTTTCTTTTTTTTTTTTTTCCACATTTAAACCCACTTTAATGCTTCAACCCACTTAGACTCGATCTTGATCTGGAGTTTCACATTAACCCACTGTATCAAAGGGCAGCTGTTGCATTGTGCCAGGCTGCAGCACGAGATTAGAGGAAACTACTGAGTTTCAAGCCACTGTTTTAAAAGTCATGACTTCGATCAGTGCTCCTCAAATCTCAGCTAGGAAAAGCCAAAACGACAGCATTCAAAGATTAAAGATTTCCACTTACTCCCTGAATAAATACAGCATAAAATGCTCTAATACAAGCTGCTACTGTGCTGTTTCCCATGCCTCAGTTTTGATCCACAAGGATCATTTTGTACAAAGTTCATTTATTCAACTCAGTCAAGGGTCCAACGTATACTTAGTTCCAGTTTACTTTCCAGTATGAGTTTTTTACTAAAAACAAAACTCAAACGGATGATTAAACCTGTGTCACATACTTCAAATATCAGTGTTTACCACTGCCTTGTAAGGACAAGAAGCTTTCCAGTTCATAATAATATGTTCAGTGCTGCAAATGAAAATTCAAATGCATTCATACGTCAAAGAGTTTCTATCTTATTTCTAAAATAACAGAAGTACTCAGACCAGATACACGGACATTTGAAGACCCTGGAATTTTCTAATTCACACCAGTTGTTTAAAGTAGTCAGAGTTAGCAGAGCCAGCAATCCACCTCAGCAGTAAAAACTGCTATAAAAATCTTTATAAGCTGTTATAAACTGGCCTAATTATCAGAAGATTCCTGTACGTTATTTGGATGAATCAAAGATAGATAAATGCTTAACCCAAGGTTTTCATAGGGTAGTAAACCACTATTTATCAACAAGTTGAATGTAAATGACCCCAAAGAAAACAGGAAAAGGAAGAAAAAAAAAACCAAAAAACAACTTAGAAATCATCAGCAGGAAAAACTCAAAGGCAACTGTATGTTGCCTTTATTTACAGACCCTCAGGTGCTTTTAATATTAAACCCAAACAGAGCTGAAAGTAAATTGAAAGGGTCTTAACTCCTTAGACACCAGCAAAATACAGTAAGACTTTATTGCATTACTTACACAGCACTGCATCATGGAGTAGATCCCTACATGTTGCTGATTTTTTTTTTTTTTTTTAGTTTAATTGCTTCAAAGTCAAACCAGTGGTGAGAATTTCAGTTCACCTCTGAGAGTTAAACCCACAGCTAAACAAGCAGAGAAGCGAGTAAAACCAAATAAAATCACTTTCTGTGTTTGAAACTACTTCACAAAATGAAACAACACCTTCCTTGGTAGATGCATACATTTCACATCAAATTAGATCTCTACACAGTCTGTCAGATTCCATGTTTTAGTATTTAGGAAAGCAGCATATAAATATTTAGCACATTTGGAAAACACACACATCAAATTTTGCGAAATGTGTTTAGAGAGCTTAAACAAACAATACTGGTCATAAATTTTGGTTTGCTTTATTCAAGCCAATGTGTTCCTCTCCACACCCTACCAATTACACATCATCCAGATTGCTCGTGTTTGCTCACACACATTTCTGCACATGTGTAGGCAAATGCTTAAATGGAAGTTTGTGCTATATTCAGTGGGTTTGTGATTTTGTAACAACTGCTTCTAATCACAGTTATTACCATTATTTATTGCTCAGCTCATACCCCAGGTGTGCACAGTGCCTTACAGGCAAACAAGACAGATGTCAGAGCTAGACAGCTGCCTGCATCAGCCTTCACACTACTGAGGAAACAGCAAGCACTGAGACAGTGACAGGACTGACGGCATGAAGATCTCTTTGGTGAGCATAAAAATATGTACATAAAACTGAACGCAATTTTAACAAGCTAACCTTGTTGCACAGCACACTTGACCTGTTTAGTTACTACAGCAAATACTTGCAGTGTTCCAAAGGGAACAGGTGGCAGTGGCTCGTTGAGGTAGGACTTTCACTTTTCACACCCCTACTGTAACTCAGATTTGCAGTTTTTCAGTCACTAAAGTTCCTAGTGGTATAACTGAGATGGAGCCATGCCAATTGTGGTCACACTCAAAGACTAGAGGAATAACCACTGCTCTGTTCTTTAGAGGTGTCAAAAATGGACATCTGGTTTAACAGGTGTGATGAGATTTTTTTTAATGTATTTTACTAATGACCAGGGCCTGGCAGGAAGCAGTGCACTGTGTCTTCACATGATACCTGACTTTGGAAGCATCCATGGGTGGCCTATAAGACAAATTTGTATCTTCTCCTCTGATCCATTCAGCCTCAAAGGTAGGGAACAGACACAGATCTCACTTAACCTAACACCAACACCCCTTTCTCCAGAAACTGACAAATTATCTGAAGAGGCCCCAAAGCTCTGGAAAACCCTGGGGTTTGGCTTATGGCTCTTCCCCAAGTCAAGAAGTCAAGAACAAGAGCTCAGAGTGACGACTGAGTTGCCCTGTAGAAAATGTACAATGTTCTCCCACACCCACTTGCCCCTCTGTGGGCAGTGCAGCACCAAGCCTTCCTCCGAGACGTGCAGGACACAGACATCTCCAAAGGCCTTTGCTTTCAGTATCTCTTCACTTCAGAAAATTAACACCGTGCAAAGAGCCAAACAGCCCCTCATCTTGCCAAGCAGACAAGTGTTATGTCACTTTTCAATGCAATTATTTATACTCATGTCCACATTACCACAAATATAATGATGGCAACAGAAAGCTCTAACATAGCCTACCCTCACTATCAAAAGATGCACAGAATACCAAACATACATTTCTAAATAAAACCAACACAGTACATCTCACCCTCCTTTTAATTTAACAAATGATCAAAAAATATTGTTGGGTTGGGATTTTTTGGGGTTTTTTTAGTGTGCCTCTAGCAGCGTCTTTTCTCACCTCCTTCTATTGTGGTTATAGAAAAGCCTATAGTTTGGGTAGGTTATCTCTTCTTTCTTTGTTTAATACCTTACAAAGATGTTTACAATAAGAATTCCAAATAAAAATAAACTTTTATTGGGCTGTATCATAAAAATCTTCCAATATAGTGTCCTTGCCTGAGGCTAAGCATTTACCCTGGCTTTTATTCCCCTCCAGATTTTCACAAGATATCTGTTCATACCTGCATCAAAATCACACCAGTGAATGCACAGCAGCTGATGATCAAGATTAATTCCTTTGTTTCTAGTAGCTGGACATTTTGATTTAAATGGGTTGTGGTGTGCAAGTGATCTATAAAATGCCTTTGTAGCAGTATTATTAAGTTGGAGAAGTTTCAAAAGCCAATGCCCTCTATTGTATTCCTGCCTAGTTCAAACTGTAATTTCCAAACACATCTTCCCTTTTTGGCATGATGAGCAAATCGGACTTGGAAGGATGTTTTCTTTGTATTTCTCTTCCTGAGACTGAACAAGGTAGTGAACCAGCCAGCATCCCTGTGCTCTGTGTGTTCTGAACAGAACACACATCAGTGCAAGGATAGAGCATTCCCCTGAAGAACAAGAAAGAAAGACAAAAGAAGGAAAGAAAAAAGCTAATGTTATGTCTGACACGTTTGCCATTTTCTAACTTGAATGGCTGTAACCACTTGTTATTTAACATTCTACAGCTGGAAATATTTGACGCTTCTGCCTTGTTGCTTTAAAGAATCCTCCTATATTCTGCTGTTCCTCTCTATGAGCCATGCAATTAAATTTCCAGTAGAAGTTACTTTGAGAACTGGCAGAATTTGCCTTCACTTATGGCCTTCAACTGCTCTACATATCCCCGTGCAGTGGCCAGACCTACACGAGCTCCATGCTCCTCCCTACCTATCAAGGGTGTAGAGAGCCACAAAAACTTCTGTGGAGAGAGGTCAGCACCACATGATGCTGCCCAGGGTGAACACAACAATTCTATTGCACAGGATGTCAGGATTTTTTGTTTAGGATTGCCACATTTCCACTTGCACAGCCATCACCAGAAGAGGCACAGAAAAACTCATGGCTTGTACCTTCTTTGAAACGTCACTAGCAACTTTATCAGGAGTAATGACAAACAAGCCTGGAGTTGTTCAGAGTCCAAAATTTAAACTATGTTCTGAAGATACTTGGACATTCATTAAAAATCCAGAGCACCTCAAAGAACAAAGAAATTACGCAGTCCTATCTCATCTAAGAATCAAATAGTGTTATTACTTGGAAATTTTACTTGTGGATCTCATTCAGTATTTTCTGCAGTCTCCAAAATTAATCCCCACACAAAAGAAAAACCAAAACAACCAAACAAAAAAAAAAAGCCAACAGTAAAATAAAGTCTAATTAACTATTCCCATCTGTTCCCCATCTTTAACTGAAGCTTTTGATTGCCAGACCCTTTAGGAGCAGTTCAAACATCTGTAAATAGGTGTCTTATGACATTTGAGATAAAACACGGGGTCTGCAAGTGACTCCTGCCTGTTTTGTGGTGTCCTAATGGAAGAAAGTGTAGCTGGCCACTGCAGATGCCCCAGACACCTACAACCAGCTATTTTTAAGCACAGAGTTACTATCTCCATATTTTCACAGATTATGCAAAACCAGTCCAACAGAACCTCAGTTCACAGAGCCATAAATGACAAAACTCCAGTCTACACGTCACAGCTTGATTAAGCAGTAGTATTAATCATGCACTCGAAGCACTCTCTAATTTAAGGGTCCATGGAAATCCAAATTAAGATGGTGATGGAAAAAAATAGTGTCATTAATAATGTAAATTAAGGGATAATTGGTGCTCTCCAATTACTTTCAGAATAACATAATATATTTCTAAGTGTACTTACAAAGTAAATTATTGGGAATGTATGAATTTACTTATTTTGGTCTCAAAATGAACCAACTTTATGCAAAATTCTTAAGTTACAAAGAGTCAATCCCCACTTGCTCCATCACTGGGAAAGACCAAATTTGTCAAATGTTCAAATTTCCAGGGTTTCATCAGATTCTAAAGCAGAAAAAAAACTCCCATGACAGAGGAAAGCACAGCAAAGTTGCCATTCTATGATTCACTGCTCTTTAACAGCAGAAGAAGAACTGAAAGGTGAAGAACAAAAGTTGTAAAACAAGTCCAAGTAGACTAAGGACCACATAACACATTGTTTCCACCTCTACAGACCCATCTTTCCTCTCATTTTCTCACTATATGCTGTAGACCTAAAGACTTATTTTTTCCTAAAGAAAGAACAAGTTCTTGTTCAGTGAAGAAGAGGAAAAAAGCACATTCTAGACTGGCTGATAACTCAACTAACAGAAATAAAAAGAAATCCTAGATTGTCTTGAAGCTATGCACATCTTCTAAATCCCCAGTGTCTGGACATTCGGGACCTAATCCATCATCAGCTGCAGTCCGTTGCTAATCATTTTATTTCATTGAAAGAGCCTCTTGGAACCAAAAATTAAGTGTTTTCCCTCCAGCAGAGTAATTTTTCATTTGTATACTTTGATGACTACTTGCATAATGAATCAAATCTGACTTATAAAGAACAAGTGCTGTTCTGTTTACTTCTTCCTGGTACCTCTGTAGCACTCACTTCTGACAGAAAGGTAACTGTCACATCTCCATCTGCAAATAAGCACAACACGAGGGCAGAAATGTCTGGCCCTGAGTCTGGTGATTTAATCCTGCTTGTCAGAGAGCAAAATAACCATAGACACTCCCCCACCAAGCTTTTTGATAGTCTGAGCAGACACTTTAAAGTGATTCAAATACACAGAGAATTCGGCATTATTCACGTTTGACTATTTTCAGCTGGGTCACTTTTATAATCTAATCAGCTCAACTTTGTCTTCTGAAATCGTTTTCAGAATAAGAAATACAGATTCCTCTGTACTCATTCCACAAGAGAAGCCACGTGTCAGCTCAGAGAATCTGTGGATAATACGGGATAAATGTTGCCAGGCGGGAGGCGGAGCCGCCCCGTGTGGCAGTGTCACAACGCTCCAAAGGGCAGCACATTGACGAGAGGTCTCCCTCACAGCCGGGCTGCCTGATCTAAAGGGTCTTTAACAACATCAAGGATCCTACAATACTAGTATTGCCAACGTGCTCTAATTCTGACCTCAAAAATTCTGGCATGCCAGGCTCCTAATTCTCTTGGGGTGACTTTCACACAAATTTGTGATGACTTTTAAGCCAATCCGGGATAGATGAAAGATGTTTGATTGACAGTGATGTCTATGTTTCACAGCAGACCTGCAGGGGACACTGGCAGGGCAATTGAAGCTGGAACAGCATGAAGACTGTCTCGTTCGTTCAGATAAGCTTATTTCTGGGACAAAAGATTAGTTCCCTCTAATGCCCCATACTGGTTTCTCTAAACCAGGATTTGGGAGGTATTAGCCACTATGTAAATAGCCCAGCAGATTTTAACTCAACATGTTAGTGGATGTAGAAGGCACACTGCCCTACCTCCACTGAAAAAGGCAAAGTGAGAGTTATTCACATTAACCTGGCTCTTCCAAATCCTAGACAACACAACTCTTTCTAAGTTTTCGTGATAATGGCTGGACAGACAGCTGTCCATCAGAAAGCTAACTTTCCATCTATTCATTTTGCATTTTTCCAGCAACAGGTTAATTACTACCACATTACATAAGGAAAAACCCTCCCCAATTTACAATTCAAAATGTATATATTGTGAGTATATAAAAATGTATTATCACAAATCAAATCACACAGACTAAAGTGTTATTCATAATGGCAGCATATCTTCGAGTGATGTCTAAAATTCACAACCCTGTTCCATCTGTTTCCGAAGTCAGTAAAACTGAATTTTCTCTCCATATATTTCACTAGAGAAATCCCTTTCATTCTAATGAAAAACCCTCTGCCCTTAAAAACCGGTAGATGCTTTTCAGCAAACATACTAATAGTAATATCAGCTTCTTAAAGCATGAGTTTCAGTTTAGTGGGGTTCTTTTACCACTGATTTTTATCTTTTAAAATGCATTGATTTCTTTTTTTTTTTTTTTTTGCTGACCTTTACAGTATAAATGTCATTGTCAGATAAAATAATTGAACCCAGTAATCCATGCACAGACTGGAGAAAACCTTTGACTGATTTCATCATGATATATCACAGTCTCATAAAGACCTAACTATATTTCTTTGACAGACAAGTTCCTTCCCTTAGTCTGATTCAGGTGGTATATGAAACACAAAGTTTATACTGGGGAAATATTCTGAGAGTGACACTGGCTGCTAGTTGCCATGGAAATAATAAATTATGAACGTGGTAAACGGTGCCCTCTCTTCAGCGCACAGGTAACTGCAGGCAGCACATCATTCCCACCAGGATGCAGCAGCCAGGGAAGGCACCAGCACTGAATTTTTACTGAGACGAACACTAAAAGAAACTGAAGTCCACATTGTCACCAGTCAGACAAGCCAAAAGCTGTTTTCATTTTTTGTACGCATCTAAATTTAATACCTGCGCAATTCCATTCCTCTAACACATCCCATTAGCAGACAACGTGGATGAAGCCATGAGATCTCTGTCCTGCCACATATTTACCTGGAAACTTCTTACTCCCCTCAACAGATATCAGATTAGTCTTTTAAGTAATTAGATTCTTGAGCCCAAGCCCTAGTTTTGGCATGCTTTCTGCAAAGGGCAGTGACTGATGCTTTATGGAAATAGTAAGTTTGTCTGTTCACTGTTCAGCCACTGAAACATCTACACATCTCAGCAGGGGGGAAGCAACTTCTCAGCCTGCTTGCACCTCTGTCAAGCTTCATTTTATTGCTTTGGGTCCACCCCCTCCCTGTCCCCTCTGCCAAAGCTGTTCCACTGCAGTGAAAAGTAGGCAGTATACATAGATCCAAAGAGACAAAGCACGAACAGCCATTTTAACCTGTCAGGAGGCAAAGCTCTGTTTTGAGAAAAGGGACAAGTGATTACAAGTACAAAGCCCACTCAGTTTCCTCCTTGCCAGGCGTGACACCAGCCCCAGGCCTGCAGCCACAGGTGTGCCCTGTCCCTTAGGGCCATGGGAACAATGCAGTGCCCAGAGTCACAGCACCGGCTGGCACTGCCAGCAAGGCAGCAGCGAGGCTGTGCCTCTCCAAAAGCACTGCTTTGGGATCCCAAAACAGGCCTAAGCTGACATGGGCCCAAATGCCCAGTTCTGTGAAGACAGGGACATTCTGGGCATGTGCTAGAAGGGAACATTTTGTGCCTGGCAAACTGGTGAAAACATTGGGAGCTTTCAGTGTGTGTTCCTGATCCAGCAGCTATTCTGCCATGTTGACTCCATCCAGTCAAGAGATTTCTACTCAGGCTTTAAAAATATTCAAAAACCACTGGAAGTTAAGGCTGGAACCTTATTTATCTGCTTCATTGGCTCAGTTATGAGCTTAACTGGAGCTTTATGAATGATGTCAGTTCTTCCTGGAGAAGGCAGAGAGGTTGTACAGGGTGTTCAGTTGGAGCAGCTGCTTTTTCAATCAAGAGATACTTAATTAAGCAGAGAGGAAGAATACATAATGTACAGAAACAGGCTGGCTAAGGTCTTTAGCCAGGCATGGGAAAAGAAAGTAAGCTTGCAAGAAAAATATACCCACCTATCACCTTTGTTTTAAGCTGGTTTTCTAAAGGAAACCTAAGAGTGCTGTGAAGCATGTTAGAAGCACAACATTCAAGAAAAAAGGAAGGACACTTCTGGGAAAAGCAGTCTATAGCACACTGTGATCAGGAATGTCTGCTCCATGAAATTTCAGGACAACAATTAATGTTCACTTCCACAAACACACAGCTCTTTAAAGCAAATGAAGCATGAAGGAAACCCAATTGCACTCAGTACAGGGATGATCTGAACATACAACAAAAGTCAGTGATCTTGCTGTGCGATAGTGTCATGCTCTGTGCCTCCAACCAGATTATGGGACTGTTTAAATCTATTATCGCTTTTTAAACACCCTCTTCTACATTTAATTTCATTGATACACGAGGAGAGCTCTCTTCTCATTCTCAATGAATTCAGCAGTTTTACTATTCCTGATGAAATGCCTACAGACTCCCAGAGCCCAGGCAAGCAGGAAATCAAATGATCGCAGTAGGTACAGCAGGCTCTCATCTGCCTCCGGGCATTCACAAGCCTCTTATCGCTGGAAATGCCTGCTTGAGGTTGCACCAGAGTATAGTTAAATCCTGCATTTTCATCACAAGCTCACCTAATCTGGGCTCGCACATGGCATGCAGTTCCTCTTCTGTCATGGTGGCTTAGGTGTGCTTTTTGGGACATTAGCATGGGCTGTGACATGTGAACTGAAAACACAGGTGGCGATTACGGCTTGTCCCCACAAGCTGCTCAGGCTTAGTTTATACTGACGGGGTGCTCAGCTCCACTCACGTTTTAGTACCCGAGTCCCCCAGAGCTTAAAAAACAACTCCAGCTACACTGTAACCCACATTGCAACCATTCCACAAAAAGAAATAAAGGAGCAACACCTGGAGCATTAGTCTCCCTTACAGGAAAAGAGGCATAAACAAGCAAAGAGAACTTTCAAAAAGGGTGAACCTATGAGTAAATTGATGTAGGAAAATATTAAAAACTATACCACACCATTATTGCCATGACCTTTCTGTATAAAAGGATGTTTTAGAGTAGACTATCTTCCTCTCTACAGAGCTGACATAAAAAGGCTGTCTGTGGCTTTTTAAAAAGTTTTATACATCATAGACTTAATCTATATTACAACAACTGTTTCTAGACAAATTAACATGCCTCTGCCTGTATAGCTGTCATTCACTAATGCACAGTTGTTACAATTTCTTTCTCTACTGTAAAAACTGGAAGAAAAAATAAACCTCAAAGAGAGTAGACACATCACTTGTTTCAAGTTTTTAATATCTGCTTCAAAATCACCAGCGAGGTAGTCACGGTCCAGACTATTTTGACAACAATTTATCCCAAGTTTACCACTTTGAAATTGTCTACACAATTCACAAGCTCATATTCACCCCTCAGAGCTGACTGCTCCCGAATAATTTCAGGTATTTCTAAGTCTATTCCACATCTCACAGTCATCTCATAGACGAGTCAGTTTCAGCACCAATCAGTGGCTTCTATTGTGCAGATTTTGAACAGGACCGTAAAATTAACATTAGCAGCTGAGAATCTATGGAACTGATAAAACAACTTGGATGTAATGGTGAGTAACCATTGCTGCACCTCACCACAGTAACTGGGCAGGGAGGGATGGTATAATCACGTGTAATTCCACTGAGTATTACAGACAAAATACCTGTCAGCCTTAGCAAGCAGCAGTTTCCCATGCAGCTGACTCTTGGAGGAATCTGCAAAGACATCCAGGGGTCCCCGTGCTTTGCTGCCCCTCACCCCCAGCCAGCATCTCAGCTCCAGCTCATTTGGATGCTGCTGAAAGCAGCCTGGGCTGTAATGTGCACTTGCTTAGCCCAGGTATGGACACCTGCCTAGCACAAGGTCCATCACTTGCTTTACCTGCAGGTTACTGGCTACAGGCTGGGCTACTGTGAGCCATCAACAAAGGATGGGCACCAGTAACCCCAAGGAAACACAGAGAAGTTTTTACATTCACCTAGAAAGTAGGAGCTAATAGCTACAGGCTAAATGATGGCCTAAGTGAAGCCTGTGTGAGATCTGTCACCTTTCCCACACACCTGTGAATGCCTTTGTGATGTGGCCTGCACCACCACCTGTGTTTCAGAGCTTCTCCAAAAGACGTACAGAGCTGCCCAGTGGGTTTTACAGAACCAGAGGAGTACCCTGGGTGCTGACAAGCAGAAATGCAGCAGTCAATATTCACCTTGGGGAACGTTCTTCCAAGCATACACCTAATTAAAATGTAGAGACCTACAGAAAGACTGCACAGCTACCTGAGAATTCCCTGGTTCCCTGGCATGGCCCTGCCTCACTGTTTTTAACCACAGATGCAGCAAAGTGCCTAAGGCTTGCTCTCCTCCCTCCCCAAGAAACACAGGGCTCTGAGATACGATCACCTCACCTCACACCTATGATGTCACACCACCCTCTGGTTACTCATTGGCAGGGCAGATCCCTGAGGTATTTTTTCTTTTTGTGTTTCCTAATATCAGTATTATCCTTTTTAGCTTTATGACTTTGTGCAGTCTGTATTTCTAGTCACAACCATCCAACAATAAGGACTCCAAAACCCATAGAGCTTACTGGAAAAATGCAGATAGGTATGGGAGACATGTAAAATTATTTTTACCTTTAACTTATCTCACAGTTAGATTTCCTAGCATTGAAGTTTTTCATCTCCCTAAAAATGGTATCTCACAGGAGATACTCATGTTAAATAAACAAGCAAATAAGAGTTACAGTAATCACATTCTGTTATAACTCCGGGAGCTGGAATGGGAAGAGAAGGAACTAAATAGCACAATATCCTTGATGAATTCACAGAGCTTGACAATACACTGCTGACAAGACAGGGGACTTTGAAAAGACCAAAACAATTCCTCTGATGATAACAACCTGAATTTTACTGAATCCTCAACACTCCATCCCAAATGGCCCCTTTAAAATGCATTAAAATTTATTGCAGTAATGCCCATTCCTGTACTTATAAAGCACAGAGAAGTCATCTAAATCTCCCATGATAACATCTTCAAGACACGAGCTTATCAGCAGTACAGAGAAGGGAAAATCCCGTGGGTTGGGATTACACTTTTGATTATAAATTTCCTGAGAGAAAGATGTCATCAATCTACATTCTTTATGAACTCTACCACATTAAAGTACTCTTTTACTCTAACAATAGCTATCAGGTTTTGAGCAAGCAGCACCTGCAACAAGTCTCCTACACGAAAAAGAAAAAGTTGTTAAATATAACCCCACAAAAGAAAATCAGTCAGCATTATTTTTTTTGTCATGAAGCCGGTTTATTTTTATCTTTCCATTGTCATCAGGATACCAGCTGTTACACATCCCTTTAAGGAAGATTAGAGATTAATAGCCCCGTTTTCAAAATACATTGGAGTACTTACTTCCTTACTCTATAAATATATATATCCCAACACAAGAAAAAAAATGGAAGGCCAATTTCTAGACATCTCACAAAACAGGCAATGGAAAAAGTTCATCAGGATCTTCCCAGGCACTTTTGCTAGAAATATGTCAGTTCCACATTTCCCATCCTGCCTCCCATTCGGCCCTTCTGGAGTGAGCAGTGGCAAAGGTCACGGTAAATTACAAGAGACTCGGAGCAGGAGAAAGCTCAGGAGCCCCTGGGAGGAGGCCAGCTGCCTGTTTCAAGGCTGGGCAGGGGCCTCAGCCTGGTTTTTGAGGCAGGAATGGGTACTGCACACAGTGAGGGCCTGTTCAGATAGCCACTAACCCACATCATTCTGTCAGAGGAGCACACTAAGCTACCCTTCATCACAAAGTCAGTAAAGAAAATAAGACTGGTTCCTGAAGGAACCCTCAGGTCTCTGACCTGTCCATACCACTTTCAGCACAGCAGGTTACCTCTTCCTCTTGAGCCACTGCTGGCATTCCTGTATCAGCCCCCTTTGAAACCAACAATTCTCCACGTGACATCGCACAGAAAGCTTTGCCAAAACCCAGACGTGTAAGAACCACTGCATTTCTTGTACCTACACAATTAGTGCGCTTACCAAGGAAAGACCCCACGTTAGTTTAGCACACATTGCCTTCAGAAATGTGATCTGTTCTCATACAATTTTCTTTTTCTTGTATGCATAAAAAGGGATGGAAAACCCTTTAAAAAATAACCCCCAAAATACACTCCCCCTCCTCTAAATTCCTACTCTCTTTTCAAGGTAGACTTACGAAGTCTGTCCTTCTCTGGAGTACTATTTCTTTCTCTCCTCCTTGCCACTCCACCACAGGAACTTCTAAAGTGATTATTCATCCAGGTTAACGTGTGTGTGTGTGTGTGTGTTGTTGCTTTAAAGAATTCTCATACTTCCTCCTTGTTAAAGTTCTTGAGCTGTTCAGTTCAGCAGCACCTAAGACTTACCTTCTTTACTTTCTCAGAATTACACCTCCACTTATCTTTTTTATTTTCACTTAATTTTAAATAAGTTGATTAATGTTCTTGCTGTCCAAGCTTGTTTCTTTACCTAATTCCTTTGTAATATATTTACTATTACCAGAAGAAAATCTGGAGTATTTTTTTGGCCCAGTGCATATGTAAGTAATGTCATGTTTCTTGGGATAAAACACACCATATGTGTGTCCATATGTGTGTTTTATTACATTTATTATATTTATATAATATAAATACATATTTCCAAATATTTAGAAATCTATGTTCCTAACTACTGTCTTCTTGCAGTTTGGAGGGACCTCAGAGATGCAAACGCTCTACCTGCTTGATCTTGATATGGCCAAGTAAAAAATACAACCCTGATGCCTTAGGTTTTAACTTTTACATTTTTCAAATTCTGTATTCCCAGTGTGTAACTCTGCAGTGTCCTATAGCCTGTGAGCTGCTGCTCTCTCATGCTGAGACAGACAGAACAAAGCCTCTCCAGGCTGCTCTCCAAGGACACCCAGTCCGGCCTAGGCCCAAAATGTGTAAACCAGCATCTTGAGAAGGGGGCAAGCTGAGGGGAAATTACATCATTAGCTAAAGTTTAATTGGTGAAATTGGGTTGATATGCAAATGGACCAAACCTATAAAAGTGTGAAGAACTCGTGACTCGGGGTCCATCTTGGGTGTAGCCTTTGGCCTGCCCAGGGTGTACCTCTGAAGGCCTTTCCAATAAATATCCACCTTTATTCCCTTACTCCTGTCTAGTCTCTGTTTCTAGGTTGGCCTCTTTAGGTATCAACCAGACAGGAGAATGAGACTGTGTATTGCTTTAAAGTAAGAAAATATGAAGATCAGAGAAAACTTGCAGAGATTGGCGATTGTAACACATTGTGTAAGCTCTGGGCTCAGGGCCAAGCACCAGTTAAATCTGTGCCCTGGGCTTCAGTTGGCCAGGCCAGAAATAGCAATGCTATTCTCGGGAAGGTGCAGCTGGCTTCTTTGCTGTGACTCTGGTCACCAGCAGATTGCATGAAGGGACTAACACAATTAGCATAACAGGCTGGGCAAGGATGCTCAGCACAGGGATCACCTCCGTTTCTGCACTTGACCAGGAAACCTCAGGCTTCAATTTCCTTCCAGTAATCTTCAGGCAGCGACGCTTCCGGCGTTACTTCAAAGTTTCGTGCTGAATCGACACACGGTCAAAGCCAGTTTTCATTTCTTTCTTTGATACTTTGATTATATGCAGCCATGTATTAAAAGAGATTGAAATACTGGACTTACAGTGAGAAAAATTACAGTGAGAAAAATTCAGAGAGCTACCTCTTTCTATCAGGCTCTGCAGCAAAATGCTTTCAAAACAAATCTACACTTTCTATTCATGCTATTTATTAAAGTAGGTTTTAAAGAAACATTTTATAGTAGATTTACTAGTATTTTACAGATTCTAACTCTTAACAAAAAGTATCAGAGGGTTTTGAGAGTGTTCACTGTCACCTGACAAGTCAGATGATTCTCAAACAGGACAAAGAGAGGAACAAACTCTCCCCTTCCCCCCATCAGAATAAATTCAGTGTTTCTTTTGAATTTACTTCTAAACAAATGTTTATTTAGTTTTTCTACTGCCCTGAGTTATAAAATTACCCTGAAATAATGAATTAAGAAAGCATCAAGAAAGTCCTCATACCTACCTAAGTCTATATTCAAAGCTACAGGTGAAAAACCATAATCCAATCCCCTACTCACTCTTTTTAAAAATTGAAGCAAACAAACACTTTCTGAAAAAGCAGTATATGGACATGGCAGGGGAATGCTTGATATCCAGCCAAACTATTCTTGACTCATGCTTTACTGTGTGCAGATATAAGTGATAAGATACTTAGAAAAAAAGTAATAGCCATTTATCCTTTCAAAAGCACAGTTCCTTCATTCTGTGCAGTTCAGTGCACAGCAACATAACTCACGAGTACAACACTTACCTTGATCTCAGCCAGATCAGTACATCAGCAGCCCAGGAGATCAACACCGACACTTATCAGGCATCTACACGATGATCATATTTCACAGAGGTGCTCACAACTTATCCCACACATTTTCAACTCCGCTCACATTTTCCAGCATGCAGACTGAAATAGCATCAATTCTCTACCTGTACTGCTCTTAGCAAGCTAGGAAGACTTCCAAAGTTGAAACCAAATAATTTGAAGGCAGTCCTAGGATATAAAATACCATTTGGCAAATACTAGGAGCATTACTGCTACAAAGTGAAATGCTTCCACACGAAAACTCTAACACAGCAGATGTGATGCAGCAGTCAGCTGGGATGAGAGTCTACTGTGGCACTGCAGAGTGAATTTTACAGGTCTGTCTAGACCAGGACACCTTGGAAAAAGAATGAATTTAGTGGAAAGGCAGCTTCTGCTATCCTGGATTGCACTTTGGTTCTCAAGAGGCAATGCAGCAGCATTTTCTCAAAGGATCACACACATGCAAGCACCAGATCTCTTGATGACCAGCCTTCCACAGACAGTGCTGTGGAAGATCAGCAAGGGTGAATAGCAGTGGAAGAAGCAATATTGAGAGAAAGAAGCAATTTCTATAAGAAGCCAGCTGCAGACGAGCTGGAGCAAGTCCTGCAGTACAGCACTTGTGTACACAACTGTCACTTGTGCTGCAATTCCTGAGCAGCTGCTGCACCTGACCTGATGCAGGAAAAGGGAAAAGTGAAATCAGGACAATAAAAAAAACCCCAAAACAAAACGGTAACAGAAAGAGAAATAAAAATGTTAAAGAACATATAAGAAAGGACAGGAGAAATATCTCACCAATTTTTTTCCCATGCTAGGTCCTTCACTAACTCACTGTTTACATACACAAGTTGTATATTTGATACATTTTACTCTTGGGGCTCTTCTCGTGCACCTTTATTGGAAGTTTGCTAAACATTTACAAATAGTAATTCAGCCATCCCACACCCTTTCCTGACACATTGCTTTTGTTCTTACTTTTCCTCAGAAGTAATTTTCTTCACTACAATGAAGGTAGGACATCATTAGAGACCCTGCTAATAAATCTTTGTGAACAAGATCACTTCTCAGTACAGTTTGTGCAACCCAGGAAAGGACGTTTCCTCAGTTTCATAGGAGAATCCATATCATTGTAAAAGGGCCATGAAAGGAACACAAGACAACCACCTGAACAGAATGATTCGTGATAGTGTACAAATTCCAAAGTCCAGGATGAAGACAACTCTGTGCATTTTCAGCAATAACGTTGGCAATAAGTTTAAGAACCAAAAATGCTGTGATCTTTTCATGATTCATTTGCTTTTACGTGCAGTAAAAGAACCACAATGAGTGGCTCCTGTAAAAGATTTCCAAACTCTGGTTTTGAAGCCTGTTATATCACGATGAGTTTTAGGACAATGTTCCTGCCCATGTCCCTTTCATTTCATTAAAGCAACAAGATCCTGCCACACAGTAGCCTGTTTCTCCTTCTGCTGTGCTCCCTGATTCAGATGAAAACAGATGAACACAGAAACAATTCAATGAAAACACCATTTTTAACAATGCCTTCCAGGAAACTTTAAAAGGAGTGCAGCTGCCCTGCCTTGGCCAACGCATGGATCCAAACATCAAAGAACAAGAGCAGAGCAGAAAGGAAAGGTCCAAAATGCAGGAATACTTATCAATTCCTCTTCTTTATTGGAACAAGGAAGATAAAACATGTATTCAAGTAAAGATGAGAGTTGTGTAGAGGGGTTAACAGAAAAAGGCAGAAAGAAGGAATTAATAGGTGCGAAAGAAGACATCATGGTTTTGGTTTGGTTGCCTTTTTTCTTTTCAAGAGAGGACCGAGTGCAAAGCCCAAAAAGGCAAGAGAGAAAAAGCAGAAAAAGGAAGTGAGAATCAGGCTAGTGACACCATGGGAACCATCTCCCTGAAGGAAATGGCAGCTTCTCCTTCGAGACCCTTTGTTTAAGGTGAGTAACTCTCCAAGCAATCTGCTACAACTCAATCAGTCTGCTACCTAAGTGATATTTAAGATAGATCAAATCAGACAATCCTCTCTGGCCTTAAAACACATGAATTTATAAAAGGCTCAGATAAGGAAGGAAGTAAGCAGAGGTTACAGAATAGGAAGGGCAAAACTTAAAGAATGATGTAATATATTTCAAAAAGGGTAAGAAATAAATTCTCACTGTTTTCAAGCTTCAAAACAAATGTGCAACCATCCTAGGAATTTTAGGTGCCTAAATCTTGTTTTCATATATATCTATATCTATATGTACTTTCCAATATTGTTTTCTTCCCAAGACGTCAAATAAATACCACTAGCTCTATTGTTTCAGCTAAAAAGAAAAACAAATCTAAAACTGCAGCTTTCCGTGACATCCTGCAGCTTTCAAAGAAGATATTCCATAATGTATTAAATAATACCTGGAAAGTTTCAAAGTTTTCCAAGTATTTCCTATTTACAAAAAATCACTTCCTAAAGTTCATGAATATCTTCTATAGAGAGGACAAACCACTTTGAACAAACACAAATTTCTAGAAGACAGATTTAGGCCTTTGTATTTTCACAATTAGCAGGTATTTTTACAACAGTGGATTTTTCCAGTCCAAGTTCGCAATTACACAGCTATTTTGCCTGAGAATCCATTGCACACACGATTACAGTTTTCATGACAGAAAATTCATATTTAATATAAAAAGACATAACCCAGTGGCAGAGACTTCACACAAAACAGCAATAAAGTAGCTATTACTAGCGCTGGATGTTGCCTCAGAACATTTCATGTTTCACAGTTAATGTGAGTTTAAATTCATGCTTGAATGTGTATCTCTTGTGAAGTTACACTACAGCTACTATATGAGTCATAATGTTAATTTTTCTACCTTCTTTTTACGCTGAGTTTCCTTGTGTGATGTTTTGTCTAACAAAGTAAAGCAACAAAACAAAGCTGGAAAAAAGACGCACTGGCAGGAATATACAAACACAATGTGTAATTGAGATTTGAAGAATTGCACTTTCAGTTAGATGTGCAACAGCCTGTTGCTCAAACGTAAGGCAAAGATCAAAACATTAGAATAAAGAAGCTGGCATACAATAATACTCTTGTATTTTAGAGGGACAACTGCATCATTTGAGTTCATTTCAACACACAGAACTCCCAGGACAGCCATGGGTGTTGTTATTCCACATGTTACCACTGGTACTTGTATTTGAAGCTCCTCAGCCCAATATCGGCACGTTGAAAATTAGGCACTAAGCAATGAAACAACATGTTAATACTCAAATCTCCTTATTCCCAAAAAGGACATTTCTTTATTAAATATTACAGCCACAGTGTGATAGAAGTTATTTAAATGTATTAAGTTGTTGAAAGGCTTAGCAAAGAATTTAAGGAAAAAGTTACCTGAAGTCTAGGAAAGTATGTCAAATAGAGCAAAACCCCAATAGAAATGTATTTCCTCTCCAAGTCATTATGTTAGTACAGCACAAATGATGGTGAAGCAAATAACACTAAATTGAAATACAATAATTTTCTAAAGAATTTACCTTAATGACAAGAGCAGCATACAAGAAAAACATTAGCTCAATAAATAATACATTTGAAATTATATGATACACATTCAGAACCTGTCTCAGCAGCAGATTCAAAGCTCCTTGGAGAAGCCCTACCTGTGTTCTCACAGCACTGTTCCGTACCAGAGACCTTTTCTCAGTCCCATCCTGAAGCTGAAAATTGCTGAGAAAGCAGCTTGATATTTTCCAAAACTGTGCCACCAGCTAGAATTGGAATTCAGAAACTGAGCACTCAGAAGATGGGTGACTGCCTCAAGGCAGGCTGTGCCCAGCCAGCTTCTGCCACCTCCCAAGTCTCAACAGCTGCCCAAAATCCCTGACTGTCCACAGTTCCAAATTCCAGTGCTGGAAAGTAAGAAGCCAGACTGCTGTAAGGGATAGTGGGAGCAGATTGCCAGACAAAGCAGGGATGATAGAAAGAACACGTAAGATTTTCTAACTACCTCCTTGTGTTCCCTCACAGAAACTACCTAAGTAATGATGTTCTCCCCACATTATTGAAGGCCTCATACTTGAAGAGACTGACTGTGCAAGTGAGTGCTCTGAACAAGGTCATATCATTGCAGCAGCAGCACATGAGTTACAAGCAGGAGCTGAAATGTATTTGGTGAAAAGCTCATCAGATCAGTTCACATCTGAGCATGCCAAAAAATCCCCACGTCACATTCACTGCAAATACTCACTTTGAGACAAAAGCCTCAAACCTAGGGCACTTTGCGTTCTGTTTGGGGTAGGTCAGCTCTCTGCTGCACTGACAGAACTGGAAAAAGTTATGAATTTAATGTGTATCATCAAAGTTACAAACAAATCTGATGGGGAATTCGATGCCAACATGTATGTTGCCTTTAAAGTCCCTCCTTGCAGTGTTCTGACACCTGAGCATCCTATTCTTTGTCTCCTCTTTTCACTGCTAAGATACTCCTTTCAATCTATCAGTACCTATTATTCCTCTCATATTGACAGAGAAAAATCATTTACTTGAAGACACAGAAAAAAAAGGTTAAGCAAACACGCACAAAGGAATTGCGGGAAATGGAGCAAGGTAGACTCATAAAAAATGAATGCTGACAAAATGATTAAAAGTCCAAGTACTACTAGTAAGATGGTAACTTCACCCTAAGATTTTAGTCTCAGTCCTTGAAGGAGCTGTGGTGCTTCCACAGTAAAAAAAGACAGACAAAAACTCTGGGAATATGGCATTTCTAAGAGTCTTTAAAACCCAGCTCATGGGCACAGAAATAAACAGTACAATATTTAAAAGTCCATCCAATACACAGAGCAGATACTACAGATATCACATGCAGTCAGCAAAACGTTGAGCGCCCTTCACAAATTGCAAGATCAAGCTGAAAATACGAAAAGCTAACGTGATACACTTAATACATGTAACAGCTCTAAGGGCACGATGGAAGACACTGAAATTCTGGTATGCTGAAAATCATCTCTAATTTCCAGCTTCACACTTTCTCTGCTGAGCTGAGCAAGGCTTGATATTGTCATTCCACATTCCAGTTTATTGAAAACTGGAACCCACAAGGACATATACTTCGCTCTATATATCTGCACATGTAAGAGCATATTTATATCTTAAGCACACGTAACAGTTTTATCCTTCTTTAATTTAATAATGAGGGGGTAGAGGGTTACTGAAGCACTTCAGAAATATTTGCATGTTTATGTAGAAAAAAGCCAAGCTTTGTTCAAATTGATATAGTTTCATCATATTATCATTATGAATAATATGCTCTCTGCAATCTTATCTAAGGAAGTTATAAACATCTGAGAGAAGTATGATGCCTTAGAAAATGAACTTCTACTTTATCTACACCATCTGATGCTGGCAGTTTAGTGTGAAGAAATACTGATTATATTTACTCAATCTCTTCCCTGACAACAATAAAAATACTAGTTTTGGAGTAATATTTGGGGAGATTTGGAGGAAAGGTTGATTTTGTTTGTCTACTTTTCTTTTTGCTTCTGTTTAATTCATAAGTGATTCATCTGCAGTGCTATATTCACGAAGGAATTGTGCAATCTGGATCAGAATTCAGTCTTGCTGGAGCAACAGACTTTGTTGTAGTCAGTCTCAATATAGGTGGCAACTGATCTGGATTTCAAGCTGCTACTGTCGCTAAAGCCCAGGTATCTAAATCATGTGCATTCAAGCAAATTAAATTTTTAAAAAAAGCTATTATTTCTACACTTCAGCAAAACAGCCATACTGAAAACCAGAAATTCTTTCACATGAGGAAGCCGGTCAAAAAAAGGCAGGAGCTGGATCCTGAAGTATTTGATCTGCTTTCAATTTGGATATTTATTTTCTTTTTAAATAAATAACATGAAAGCAACAGAGATCTCAAACATGAAATGCAAATTAACTGACTACAAAATATTTTTATTTCCCAAACACTGACATAAAGCTCCTACGCAACAGACCCCAGAACACCTGACAGAACAATAAAGTCGCCGTTTTCAGGCAGAGAAAGAAGTCAATGCATGACAAGACAGAGAAAGGTTAACAACAGGCCAGCAGAAGACCCAAGAGTAAAACCCAAACTACTGCTTTATTAAATTACTTTTACTTCCAGCAAAATATTTTTAACTTGGTGTCTTTTATCAACACAATGCTACAAAGCATTCATTCTAGTTTCTTCCCTAATCAAAGAGAAAAATGTGCCTGACATGCAGGATTTTTCTTAAATTGTGGTTAATCACAATGGAGGAGGAGAGGGGGAAAAGTCCCACGAGTATTTTCAGCGCTGTGTTTGCAAATCCACCCATGATAGCACGTCACTTGTACACACCACCCTTCAAGGTTTGTGTTGAAGTGTCTTTTCTAACCAGTTATGAAAGAGAAAGTGTTGAAAAGGGTGAAGGAGGGAGTCTTAGTGCCAGCTCTGCCTGTGGAGGTGAAGGAGTGGCAGCAGCATCCTGTGCTCATCCTGGATGCAGGTACGAGCAGAGAGCACAGGTTTGCCAGGATAGTGATGCCTAAACACAACCTAGAAACAACCTAGAACATAAAAACAACCTAGAAACAGAGACCAGACAGGAGTAAAGGAATAAAGGTGGATATTTATTTGAAAGACCTTCACAGGCACACCCTGGGCAGACCAAAGGCTACACCCAAGATGGACCCCGAGTCACGAGTTCTTCACACTTTTATAGCTTTGGTCCATTTGCATATCAACCCAATTTCACCAATTAAACTTTAGCTAATGATGTAATTTCTTCTCAGCTTGCCCCCCTTCTCAAGATGCTGGGTTACACATTTTGGGCCTAGGCCGGACTGGGTGTCCTTGGAGAGCAGCCTGGAGAGGCTTTGTTCTGTCTGTCTCAGCATGAGAGAGCAGCAGCTCACAGGCTATAGGACACTGCAGAGTTACACACTGGCAATACAGAATCTGAAAAATATAAAAGCTAAAACCTAAGGCGTCAATAGGTATTTCTGTTTCCTGCCCCGTTTCCTGCTATTATCCACACTACTCAGGTAATCAACACATGGGATTACAACAGATGATTTACAGTTCCCTAAATATCTGTGGACCAAAAGACCCTGCTGCTATGGAAAGCTCAGTGACTCAGGAGCTGATTCCTGCCCAGAAGCAATACTCCAGATCACTTCAGCAGCTCCAGACTGCAGCCATCCCAACCCCAAAGGAACTGATGCAAACTCTAATTTATATCAGAAGGAGAAAAGAACAGGGTGGGTTTCACCTATGCTCTGTTTCTGTGTAAAAAAAGTACTCTGCTTCTTATTTTCAAAGAATCCTAATGTTAAAATATGAGACAGGCTGGTGTTAACATACAATAAAAAAAGATTTCAAGTTGAAGAACTAGTTCCTAACTTCAATAAACACTGGTTTCAATGTTAACACATTTTGCAAACATGTGCAATATCCTCCAAATTATATTATATTGTAATCTTATGTTAGTAATCACCAGTGCTGAAAAAAAATTACAGCCATTAAAAAAAGATAACTAAAACTCCTTGGCATTTCTCAGTGATTTTGCATGTCTGTAATTTATCACTGTAATTGTATCACAGTTATGCCAATGACACTCAAGCCTGCTTTTCTATTTGTGGCAATATATCTTGCAAGACAGAATGTAAACTACCATCTTTTGGCTCTGAAGTTGTGATTGTCAAATAATTTTTTAAACCAGCCACTGACACCCCTGGACATGCCTTCCTGCTCTAGTTATTTGCCTTTGTTTTCTGATCATTTGGGCCACCATATCCTCAGTTTGGGGCAATACTTAGATTAACCCTTGGCTTTTAAAAAAACCCCTCGAAATAATTAGCCCATAAACTGTCTTTTTATGCAGTCAGAGAGCCTCTGTTCTCCATCAACCCCATCATATAAGTTTGCAAAAAATGTAAAATAAAAGCAATTAAATTACAGTGCAAGAAGCAGAAAGAGAAAACTGGCATAATAACTGGTTTAGACACCAAGACCCTAGGGTAAATCTTATCAAAGAAAGATAATTATTTGCTCTTTTCCATCACCTTAATCTCAGGGACAATAGATATTTACCATCCATGTCCCTAAAAAAAAGCATAATGCTTTCACCACTGAAACAGCATACTAAATTCAAAGTTCATTTCCAAGATAAACACGGAAGAAATAAATAGGTTATATTCCGGTAAGACTGAAGCACTACTTCATTTTATGATTAAAAAAAAAATATTTTTTTTTTTAAAGGACTTAGATATAAAGAATTCTTAAAGGTTAACCCCATTCCCATGAAAGCTGATCTTAGGATATATTTGCAAAGTTCTCTATCATGCTCCTTTTGGACTTCCCAAGGTATGCACCAAAAAGGAAGCAAAGACTTATTCACTGCACAGTCTTTTATTGACAAGACCTTTCTTTCTTTGTACAACACCTCTGCTATGCTGCTTAATTTGTCTTCCAATAGCACTCCTTCAATTTGGTCTTTATATTTAAACAATAGCAAAGGAAAACATATTTTTTCATTTGTTTTCAAATTTTACAGGGCTACAGACTTTCTTTCAGAGTGCTTTATGGGGTTTGGAAGACAATACTTCTATTCTCTCTTGAAGACCAAGAGTTACTAAACCACTAAATTTTAAATCTAGATTAAGAATATCTTAATAAGCTTTGAAAATATGTACATATTGCTTTATCTCTGTCAGTCAATACAAGATACTTGCTTTGCATATGGGCTACAAACTAGCAGAGCTGAAGTTAAAAAATTTTAAAATAAAAATTAAGCCCTTTGATGCTGCTGTAAATAGTGAGGAATTTTATCTAACCCCTTGTGACAAAAACTCCTGAACGGTAAAGAGACCAAGATACTGAGTTCATCAGTATGACATCATTTAAGCACATTTATGGCAGAACATGAGGAGATGAGGTTGTCACCAGCAAAGAGGTTATTTACTGCCTGTCTCCCTTTTGTTTCTAAAGGAAAGTAACAGCAAAAACTGAGATGAAGTCACTTTCTTCAGAAGGAAAACAATGAAACAGTGCCATGGGGTCTTAGGAGACAAAGAAGTAAAGGAGCACTGTGAGGTACCAACCATTTGTTGCTGTTCTGGTGTTCTGGGTTTGTGGCTTGTTTTTGTTTTAAATTAAGTCAGTAGGAGTTTTGCTTCCTGACGGTGGCAGAGTAGAATCAGTTTGTTAGCTCACTGTATATCCTCTCACCAGGAGAGAACAGACCTGACTCTTTGCTGGAGCTGTGCTCAGAAGAGAAGATTAATAAGCTGTGGGAGAAAACAAATGGGATTCTTTATATGCCAGATCAGTGGAGGCTTTCTTTGCCCACAAGTCCAGCACTGCTCCTTCTCATAAACTATCACCTGTAGGAGGAGGGTCAGAGATGGCAAACCCTATTCCAGTACCAACACTCTATTCCCAAATGGAATTAAAAGCACCAGAATATTGCAAAGCCTCTGAGTATCTGCTCTAGCGCTCCTGAGAAGCAAAACAGTGTAAGAAACTTGCTTTGCTCCAGAAGTCACAGCACAAGAACATTTCTATCAATTTGCAGAATAGTATGAAAGAAGCCACTGAAAACAATCCCCACCCATCTTTGGATGCTCTATACATTCTGTCCTGCTTCACTCAGCCTGCCCCTTTCCCCCAGCACACTTGGATCAAAACACTGTGCCTGTCTCCTTGTGGACAGATAGCAATGGGAAGTCAGCCATGTGAGTCTATCTGTGCAAGACATTTCCATTTCACAGCGGTCTAATTGGGATTTGATCTTCCACCTGCACAGTTTCTTGTAAGCCTTTCTGTCAGAGATGGCTCCTAAAAACCCCTTGATATCTAAGGCATGTCCCTACAAATAAAGAAAAGAACCAACCACATCCAAATGACACCAACAATTAAAGGAAGGATAGGGAAAGAAAGAAGTCACTCTTAGAAGTTAACAATATCCATCATACAAAACAAACAAATAAAAGAGAAAAGAAAACAAGCAACAGTTGAAACAACATCTTCAATAAACAAAGATGGCTTAGCAACTGACTGTTAAGATCACTCTTAATTTCCACCTCATTACCCCGGAGAGGTAGCAGAGAAGTTTGACTCATATTAATGGTCCTCAGTACATTTGAACTCTCTTGCATTCCATTACAAAGCGTCCTGCCTGAAGCTATTACATTAGCTCTTTGTCACAGGCACCTAAACGCCCACCCACTCTATATGAATTCATATGTGCTACTATAGGATAATTACCCATTCAGTGGGAAGTCAATGTTAATCTTCCCAAGAACACTTCAGGGACTATCTGTGATAACCACCAGTCACTTAAGAAACACATAAATAAAACAGAAAACTGAGTCTTTGCAGCTTCTCCTTAAACCAGTTAACAGTCGCAGAGAGTTTTGCTAAAGACAATGAAATATCCAGGCTTTTGGGGGTGGTGGGGGATGTGTGTGTCTATCCCAGTCATATTTAGGAGTCTCCATAGCTTTTAGTGTATGTATCAAAGTTAACATTCCTTATTTTTTCATGCAATGCACTGAAAGTTACTTCATCTAGTTTCTCCACAGTTTGACTCTCTTATTCTGTTTTGATTAGATTGCCAATGGCTCCAGAGGTTATCAATAATTAAAATCAGAATTGGTCTCGTTGTGCATCCTATATTTTTAAAGGAGAATAAGAATAGTCTTCCATAGCGAGAATGATAGGGATTATCAAAGGATTGATCAGAAAGATTCCTTTTTAGTTTTTTTAAGAAAAGCACTCTGTAGCTAGAGAGATTGCAGGTCAGCAACACCCACACCAAAGTTACATTTCCATATTCACCTGCAAAGCAACTCCGGCTGCCTGAATACAGAAAGGTGCTCCCACTGCATGAACAGAGTGGGCAAGTAAAAGAAAGTGTTTGATGGATATTTAGGTTACAGATTCACACTGCACGTGACCCAAAACAGGTAGTGAGGTCAAGCTACACCTAAACATGTTTTGGAAAACAAAGAGGAGGGAGAGTTGCGTGAGAAAAGAACACAGAGGTAAATACGACATCCTAAGGTCCACTATTCCTCCAGCGGACTGTAAGAAACCCTTCAGAGAGCTTCCAGAGATGCTGATTAGAATTCTGTCCAGGTTATCCCAACTGTAAAACCTGACACCTAACCTTTGAAGTAGAAATTACAGATCTAAATGTCTGCAGATTAAAGTGTGCAATAAATGTAGCCAACAATCTTTTTTGTTAATGTGACAGTTAATATGAAAACACAGAACACAGCTGATGTAGAAATTCAGACTTTGCAACCTTCACAACTGAAGGTACACTGGGCTTGTGGCATTACAAGGTTTTGCTTAAGAGGTCATGGCCAAATATATGGTTTATTCACACTTCTTCTTGAAAGTAAAACCAGAAAACATTACTGGACTTCTACTTGCAAGTCTTCACGGGCCAGACATCTGCTACATTAAAAGGGGCTCTCATTCCTGCCTTGTGCAAGCAAACAAAAACAAAACAAAACAAAGAACCAGACTGATCCAGACTTTCTACATTCTTCAAACCATTGTGACAAAGACTGGTCCAGTATCATCTATTTTTTCTCTTCTGAGAAGAAGTGTTCCTGTGCTCTTCTGCTTCCAAAAAGAACAATTCACACTTCTGCACACTCAAACAACATGAGAGAGCACCCAGATGGAAACTGAATGGATAAGCAAGATGAAACAAAGAACCAAAGTACAGACGTATCTTAAACTTAGGCTGCTGAGCAAGGCATATTGTCCTTCTCCCATTCTTCTAGTTTCTTAGAGAGACCAAAGGAAAGGCAGCACCTCTTCCTCCAGATCAACAGAGAGAGAAAAGCTTAATCTATTTAAAAAAAGGTGCCAATGTTCTTTCCTGAGCATTCATTTCCACACTGGTGGAGCACCATCCTTCGATCACAAACAATTTTCCTCTAACATTTGAGTCTTTGACTCCCTCCCCTTCTTTGCCTGTGAAAGCATTTTTAAGGGACTATTAATGCACACAATCCACAGAGGCAAGAGCAGAGGTTCCAGGTCTGGACTGTTACAGTACGGGAGCATATCTAACCCCTGCAGACACTGCAAGTGCCTGACATTTCTTCCTTACCGACTCCAGTGACAGGATCTGTACGTTCTCCACTGTTTTGATAATGCCTGAAGCTCCCTGCAACATAAGCCATTCTCCTCAACCTGCCAAGCTCAGGAACTAAAATTTAAAAAATGAGCAATGAGAACCTCGAAAAAGAGAAAATACTTCCATTCTATCCTGAGACTTTTGCTGCTGTTGGGAATCAATTTAATATGTGAAAGCAGAATTTAATTAGCTGTATCACTTATCTTAGCTGATGGCTACTCAAAAATGCCATACTCAACCTCAAACCAACTTTTAAGAATTATATGTACATGTCAATGTAGATATTGGGGTTCTTTCTATCATTTCTTGAAGGGACTTAGGTAAAGAGCTTCTTCCCTCACATACTGTGGGATTAAATCACATGAACACACCAATTTAAATTCTAGTTCTGAACTGGGCAGGGGGGGGTTGAGAATTGAAATAAATGGCTTACTTAACTTAATGATGCCAACTGGAACAAAATTCATCCATCAAGCATTATGAAAAACTCACACATTAACTTCAGGAATAATATTTCCCACTGAAACCTTTGAGGCTACACTCAGTTTATAAAATATGGAGAGCTGAAGTTCATTCATTGAGGAGATGATAATGGTGCTGCTTAACTGTCTCTCCTCAAACTTCTCCATTAGAGACCATCTCAGCAGCTTTGAGATTTCAAGTTATATTCTGAGAAGTATTTCCTAGCATGAGAAACTTCTGTGACTTGAACTTTGCTTTCACAAACAAATAAATATCCAAGCCATGCATGGGACCAACTTATCTCTCTTACATTTCAAGCATTCTCTGGGCGTGCGTTGGAACTCCTAAAGTGAGTCACTGAGAACACTTTTGGGAAGTTTCTTTCTCACACAAGTAAAGCAAGTGACAGGGAGCTGGGAAGTGGTGAGAACAAACCTGGCAGGTCTAATTTACCCTTACAGGAATGCTGTGTGATAGCAGCTGGATCTGTCGTGATCATACTTAGTTGGCCTGCACTGCAGTAAAAGGTGTGGCTGTAGCTTCCAGTCATATGGGAACCAGCTTTCAAGTGAAAAACTCAAATACCAATTATGCTGTGATCAAGAAAGACCAGTTGGAGAAAACCATGCTAAAGAAGCAGGGCACTGAGACCTCATAAGGCTTTTGTTGTTTTTAGTATCTGAGTTAATCACATAAAAAATTGGATGTGCCTTCAAAAGCCGTGGTACAAAAAATCCTACTCCAAAGCTCATTTTTAGAAACACAGAGCCTTTCCCAGCCATTCAAAAAAATGCATTACAACTAACTTATCAAATCAAACAAGTTCATCTAGTGGGTCTTAAAATACATATATATATAATAATTAAAATCACCTGAGCATTAACTGATTTTAATGCTGTCTTATTTCTGCAAATGGAGGCAGAGAGGGATTTGTCAGGAGCAGCTCCTCACAGCAGGCTCTCCTCCTGCTGCCTTCCAGGCTGACAGCTCCTTGGCTTCTGGCTCCTTAACCCACAATTGTACCTTTTATTGTGTAAAAGTTTTCTCTATTTCTGGTGATTGCATGGGTGGATGACAACTTTTTCTTTCTGAGTCATTTATTTCTCCTTGGGCCTTTAAACTGCTCCTTTACAGTATAATCAGTCTCAGCAAATGACTAGTAATTACCACGTTAAAACACACTTTTTCCAATGAAATAATTTTTGAGTATAGGCTGTCCAAAAATTAACTTTGCATAAAACCCCAAGCTTACTCCATTTTCTTCTGTACTCTAAGTGGAAAAGAGGGACAAACTTATTTTTTATTTTCTTTCCCTATATCTTTACCCTCATTAGAGGAGCTTTCCCCCTTTCTACCCCTCACTCTGGACTCTGGTCTGGAAAGGCCAAGGTGTTTCAGTGATGTCCATTTCCCTCAGACTGTACATAAGAAACCACTCCTTTCCTTGAAGAAAATCAGTGAAAATATTCTTCAGAAAAAACGATTGCCACTGGTTTCCTAACTGTAAGTTCTTCTTCATGTAGAGTATTTACAAGAGCACACAGTGACAAGACAAGGGGGAATGGCTTCACACTGAGAGCAGGTTTAGGTAAGAGACTAGGAAATCATTCTTTCCTGTGAGGATGTGAGGCTCTGGAACAAATTGCCCAGAGAAGTTGTGGATGCCCCCTATCCCAGGCACTGTCCTGAGCAGAAGAGGTCCCTGCCCATGGCAGATGAGTTGGAACCAGATGTTCTTTGAGGTCCCTTCCAACCCAAACCATTCTGCAACTCCGTGTCTTCTTTCAAAATCTACTGATGCGTACACATGAAATTAAAGGATGCTATTGCCATCACATCACTCCAAAAAAAATAGCACTTCAGCATTGCACCTCAGTATTCAGGTCCAGAGTCTTATTTGAAAATAAATATATTTATACACATAGAGAGTAGGATCTTGGGATTTCCTGAGGCTTCTCTCAGACAGTGTGACTCACAAAGCACCTCTCTGCCTCAGTGCAGAAATCATAACACACACAGAGGCTCCACAGAATTAATAAAAGTATTTGTACTGCATTATTGGTAGAAATCTCAACTCTGACTTGACTCATTTTTTACAGTACTTGCAGACTAGTTTTGACTGCGAATGTCAATGCTCAGAAGCAGATGGGTAAAATAGGCAAATTGTAGAAGACAACACAAGAGGTGGCAGAGCCAAAAACCAATCCATTTACAATTATTCTTCTAATATTATATTCTACAGACTAAGTTCTCTCATTTGTGTTATCTATTTTCATTTTTTATCAAAGTCTTCCCTCCGGTAACTAGTACTTTAGCAGAGAACTCAGTTCCAAACAGTTTTAATGAATTGTATTCTTTAAAGGACACCACTCTAATTGATATGGCAATAATAATTTCATCTCATAGTGCAGGCAACATCCACAGGCAGCTCTTTGGGACACCCTTTCAACACAGACTTACTCCACTGCTTTTTGCTTACCATGTTTGGGGGTTTTGTTTGTTTCTAACACTGAGGTGATCACATTAAAGGGATTAGGCATTACTGCAGTTTAATATACCAATACTTGATCACTTTCACAGAGTTAAGTGGAGACAGTTTGCAACAGCTTTCAAATCCAGCAGGTGAAAAACAACCACGGGAATCTGCTCTGAGCTGACACGGCACATCAGTTACACACATGAAACACGGAGGTTTCCAGAGGAAATGAAGAGCACTCCAGCCCTCTGGAAGTGACCCCCTAGAGAGAGAAAATATTAGGTGATCCTTCATTCTCTGGCAATACATTTTGTCTCTTTACACTGTAATTTGAGAACTGTCAAGGAATCCACCACTGAAAGATCTCATCGACAACAGGTTAACAGCAAAGACTGATGGGCAGGTGTTAAACAGCCTCAGTAAAGTGCTCTGCTACAGGCAAGCACTCGAGTCAACACTCAGCCCAAAACTCTGGATTCTGCCTTGAGGATAAATAAATCTCTCCCAGCTCTTCAGAATACATTTGAATCTGCTTTTATCCACAATAATTATTGGTTTCCACAGAACAAACAAACTTAACCACTACAGAAAAATCAGGTACCATCCAAGCTTTTCCCAACAAAGATTTATAGTTTCTGATAAACATAAAAGTATGAGAAAGAGTTTTACAAACATATCAAATCATATTACGTATAAATATATTCACATGTACATGCAGGTTCACATAAATAATCAAAAATTCTTCAAACACACTTTTAGAAGACATCTATGTGGCTACCTAACTTCAACAGAATTTAAAATAACTGAAAAACTGAAAATCAAAGGAATTGGTTCTATAAAGGTATGGAAAAACTGGGAGCATTTCTGAACAAAAGCAATTTTAAAATGCTTTTTAAAAACTGGAAAACAAAAGGGATAAAATAAATAATCCTTTGTAGTCAACACTTTTTGTTGCTGTTCAGTCAATACTAATTACTGATTTAAACAGTTTAAATTGGAATGTCCAAACTGGAAACAAAAACTTGAACTCATACAAAGAAAACACATTTTCTTCTGGGATTTTTATGTGTTTTTTTGGGGTTTTTTTAAGTAGCAAATATTCCAAACTGGGCAGAAATACTTTGACAAACCTGTAGAAAGGGAAGAGTGCCTAGGTTTAATGCCATCTTTCATAAATATCTCATGTTATACTTCTGTATAGCAATTTCAAGAGTAATTTTCTCATCAGAAATAGAGTAAAAAAATAAGCTCTTCATGTAGAAGTCTAGCTGAACCAAGTCCCCAAACAGTGTTGTTTTTCTAAGGCTGCGGATTATTACCATTTTATTAGCAGTATAGAACATACAAAACATAATATGGCCATAGGGATTGATCTATGGAAAGGGCTCTTCAATAAATACAAGGATTAAAAGGAAACAAGGAAGGAAAATGATGTCAAAATGTTGGTAAAGTGTGCACAAAGTGTCTGTTTAATATAAAGATCAGTGTGCTGACTGAAGCTGTGCAGTACTGAAACACAAAGTGCCTGCCTCTCAACAAACAGAAAACTAGGTAGAAATAATTCAAAGATAAAAGTAAACATTTTCCATTAATGTTTCAATTTAACATTTCAAAAATACAGAAAAGCTCTAGAGATAAAGTGAGATGCCTGCCTTCAAAACACCACTAATCATTCCTTCTGTTCTGGGAAGGTCAATATCGAAAAAAAAAGCATCTGCATATTAAATTTATTTGGCCTTTTCCTCCCAAGTGTTTTCAGAAAGAGAGCATGCAAGAGAAATAACATTTACCTCTAAAGAGGAAAACTGCATCTATTGAAACACTTTATTGTATACACTGACTCAAAGTGTTCCCAAATAAATTAAAAATTAAGCAAAATACAAGCAGTTTTATATTTTGAACTCATGACCAAGGTATTAAATTCTTTTCATCATGGACCAAATAGGCCCAAGTGCCCCAAGTGTTTATCAGCAGCAGGTCTATACTGTCACAGCAAAACCAGCATTTCTGGAGTTTCATCTCCTTGCTAATGTCTGAAGATACCAGTGTCCCTGCATTTCTCGTGGACAGCAATTACTATGATAAACTACTTCTCACTTTTATGAAAGAAAAATATTAACCATTTTCAAGACATTTTGCAGCATAGAAACGACCCATAGCTCAATCATTCTGCAATACACTGTAGCTGTTTTCTCACCAGCCCTAACATGCAAGAAATATTATTGGACGTAGAGACCTGTCCTGCACAAATGCCCAGCCCCAGCCATGGTTACCACTGTGAAACTGGAGAGCAGCACACATCCATTTGTGCTGTTAATTTGCATGGAATCCATGTAACTCATAACGACCTGTGACAGAGAAGAGAAGAGCTCTGGGAAAGGGACTCTTTTTTACCATGATCTAGAGTCATTTTTCCATAACCTGGTCCCTGCCATTTGGATATCCCAGCACACCTTCTGAAGCCTTCTGACACTGCCCAAAGCCCAGCTTGTCCCAGTGTCAAACCTTTCCCAGCACTGCAGAGTGAAGCAGAGTGCTGCCAGCAGTGGCATCCCACCTTTCATTCCCCAGGCACCAATGCATCCCCCCCATCCAGGGATAATGCTGTTCAGAAGATTCTAATAAACAAACCATCCTCCATAGTGCTATGAAACAATTCCAACCCCAATACACTCTTAAAATCAACAGACACAAAAATAATACTCCTGCTCTCCTGGTGTCCCTTCTTGCCCCCTTTCACTGAGAGANAAAAAAAAACCCTTAATTGTGAGAAGAAAATAGGAAGATTAATTAAACATTTGCTATCTATACATATCCCACTCTCAAAAGTAAAAAACCACTTTCATGCAGGAATCCTCTAGGTGTAAACATATTAAACTTTCAATCATCAGTATACAAGGACATTAGAGAAAAAAGGCATTACCTAAGGCAGAATTACCTTCTAGTCGTAATGTCTGCCATACAAGCATCTGGGTACAATGAAACAGAGACCAAGACAATGGGAACCCAAAATTAATATGGCATGATAGGACTGAGATCACGCAATTATTGCCATTATAATACACACTGGAAAGCAGAAACAAGCTCTCAATTATCAAAATGTCTCAGGGAGTGGGAACTAGCGTGGAAAGCCTCACTGCTGTATTACACTTGTGTCTCTTCAGGCCTGTGTACCTTTTGTCACTTGCCTTAATAGTGATATCAAACACTGCCCATGACAGAAGCAAAATTGTGGAGGGCTTTATTATCAATCATTTTAAGCTTCTAACAATAAACAAGAGTGTTCAAGCAGGAAGACCAACCAGCACAGCAAAGCAATGTCTCTCCATGGTCTCCCGAGTGCTCATTCTTTAACATATGGACTTTCAGGTTGAAGTCCTTCAAAGTGTGATTAAATTCACACCAAGATATTTTACACTCTCACAATTTCAAACACCTTAACATCACATTTAATTTTTATCTTTTAATTTAACTTTGGAGATATGTTAATCCTTAAAAAGAAGTTGAATTTGTCCTTGAGACAAGTCCTTCAAGTAATTTTACTTCATTATCATGTAAGTTACAACATATTTTACCTTGGCTATCATCAGGATTTACAGCCAACCATCTCCAATATTTATCAGCTTGTCTGACTTTAATTATAATATGCATGGAGCTAAGGGAGCTAACTTCCAACACCACATCTATCAGACTCAGTTCTCAGAAGCTCTCAGCAAAACCTAAGCACAAATGCTAACTAAGGTAACACGGATTTCCTTGAGCTTCCCAGTTTGTATCATGCATTAAAAACAGGGTTTTGACTGAACCAGGAGATGGCAGGGAGAAGACACTTCATACATCCAGTGTATGATGAAGGCAGCTTTACCTTGGGAAGCCCTGGACAACAGACTGCCTGGCACACACTGTGTGGTATGATGGAAATCTTACACTTTCCATTTGGTAGACCAGAGAAAGAGAAGGAAAAGCAAGAAGAGAAGAAAATACTAAGAGGTAGTCAGCTCACAGCACTCAAGCACACGAACTCCTCTGGGCTCGCCACATAGTTGGTGTTCACAAATCAACGTCACATTACCTACATAACCTGACCTTGCCAAAATCACTCACTCTTCAGGACAGACCAAACACAACAAATTAAATCTGAAAAGCAAAATGGTGAAGAAAGCTAACAGGGTTACCTGGAAGCAAAGTTGTAACTTCAAAACCTTTATAGCTCTAACAGCTACAGGCAGGACTCCTCATCAGTGGGTTCTGTGTTGGTTTTTTTTTTTTGAACATGTGCACTTGCAAAGATGAATACGCAGTTCACTTTTGTGCTCTGTGTACACAAAGGAAACAGCACAAGGAACTGTGCAGTTTCAGTGAAGGTATGTTCCTACAATGCCTCAATGCTATGCATTAGTTCCTACCCCTCAGCTTCATAAAACTGCCTTGCTTGGGAGCCTGAAAAGCTAGATGTTGATTTGCAAACAAAAACCAACCAAACAAACCCCACAAACAAACAAACCACAAGAAATTTGTATTTTTTTTCCCAGAAAAATCACTTTTTTTCATGTGTCTAAATGGTACCAAACCAAACTCCTATTCCTATAGATTTTTTTTTTGTATTTATGCTACCTCTGTATTTAAAGCTCAACTTCTAATTACAGGTTCCAGGTGAGTGACATTCATCAATACAAACACAAACTGTCTTTGCTCTTCATTTACACATAGGCATACATATTTGAACACACCTATCACACATATACAGAGCAATAAGTGTCGACACTTGGTGTCAGCATGAGGACATGAATACAAACAAAAAACGCCCCCTTGAAATGGTCTCAGCACACATGTTCATGTGTGTTGTGCACCTGTGGGTTTATCCCATTTTTCTCCTATCCCTTACATCACCAATCAGCCTCAGCAGCAGGTGGACAGCTGCAAGGACAGACACGCCAAATCAACAGAGCTCTCCCAAAAAGCTGGCTCTGCTTTATCAGCTGCTGTGCCACTGCACAGGCAGCTGCTATGTCCCTAAGTGTAAAGACTGCAGGGGAAGGAAGACAACCGACTCCTGATTAGCCCCCTGATTAATTTCGCCCAAATGACTCCACAGCTTTTCACATTGTGAGGGAAAGCTCACGAATGAAGGACCGAATCATAACCCAGTCCTCACCACTTGCATCCCAGTGAAGCCTCAGGAGATGTGTGTGATCACGAGGGGAGAAAGGCAAATCATTTCGAAGGCTCTGACTTGCAGCCTCAGCAAGTAAAGTGAGATATAAGCCTCACTGCATAGTGTGGCAGTAGTTATGGCTTTTTACCAATTACCTCTAATAGGGATGGTTCCATTTCCCCATTGCCGTGTGAAGCAAGGAGAGAGACAAAGCCTGTACCTTAAATAGAAACACCAACTGCAAAGTGCACGGCTGTCAGATGGACCACAAATGAACACAGAAGCCACTTCAGACTCAATAAATACTGATCTAACTTCCTCACACTTAATACAAGGAGAACGAAGCTGCCTGGAAGTACAGTGAGGCCCTTCCTGAAGCTTGTAGGTCGGAAAAAAAATCCCCATTGGTTCAATAATCTCTTGCCTAATTAAGCCCTTTGGGTCAAGGTGGCAAAGAGAAGAGGAAGTGCCTTCTCCAACAGCAATGCTAACAAATACAACCCCTATTATGAAGCAATAATCAGAGTTTCTTTGCAAAACTGATGACAAAACGGGGCACACCACCTTTTTTTGAAAGGATTCACATGAAAGGTACAAGAAACTAGATTTTAGGTTGGTTTCTGTTACTGACATTTTTATAAGAAACATTAGGGGCGGGACTTCAGCTCAACCCTTGGCACAGCTATTAATTTCCTTTGTGATAAATGTTTGCCACTTTTAAAAAAGCACACAAATCTAAACCACATACACAACCTGTGACCTGAAGGTTTTGACCAGAAAAGCTGTGGAAAAGCCAGAGGGATGCCAACACTGCTTGCGTGCAGCACATGGTAACTGGAGGGCTATGGGCCATGAGTGTAAACCCAACTGATGAAGGCCAAGTGCAAATTACTCTGATTGATAAGAACAAGATGCATTAAAGTCTGATTGACACATGGGATCAGGCTTATTATGACTGATGAGGACATGCACATGTCCTCAGTATTTATAAATCCTTCTCAGTGAGGGCTAGCAGTTTCCAGACAGATTAAACTGATATATGGAAGATTCCCTTAAATTTCAGTAAAATTAAGTTTTGTCGCATTTTTTTAAAAAGGTCTTGGTAAAAACGTATTCAAAAGGCAAAACAATCTGTAGACCAAGCACTGAGATTGCTTTAAAAGCCAATGAAAATTGGTCATCTCCCTGACACTGAAACTCCAAATACTTCTCCTTGGGAATTGAAGTTCAAAACGCTGAGATGAAATATCTTGCCAGCTTCTGTGGTCTTTAAGTTTAATGACTATTTTGGCTTAATTTTATTTTACACACATGATACTTCATATCAGTAAGTCAAGTTCTGTAAGAGACACCCCACCATGAGACAGGCTGTGGGCAGAGTCTGGTGTCTGACAACATGGATACAGCCTACACAAGATTTTCTAATGAAAAGCTTACTTGTGGATGCATTAACATGTTTCAAATAAATAAACTTGGAATTAACATCACACATTACCACTTCTATACAATTACCACAGTAATTAACAGCAATAAACATTAAATGTTCAAAACACGTCTTTCAGATCATTATCAGAGTCTTCCCTTTTCCTTCAAATAAATAAATAAAGATTTTTCCCCTAACGCCACATCTCTTTAACACATAAAGAATTAGCTAAATAGAAAGCAGCCGTCCTCCCACCCAAGACATATGGGAAAACAAGGCTATTTGCATATATCCCCACAGGTCTCCTTTCGCTTGCCAATTTCCAGTCTTTAAACCGTTATTAAGGAAAAAAACATTTAGCTGCTTATTTTGGTTAGTGTGCTCTGCTAAAGAGAATACTCAAATCAATATTTTTTATCAGGTTGTTTTTTTTTTTTGTTTTGTTTTGTTTTGTTTTGTTTTTGGTTTTTTTTAGTTCTATGGGTAACAAATAAGAACATTCAGGAGCATGTTGATCTAAATATCTCTAAAATCACTTACACTTCCATGCAAAAACCATAGGTATTCTTACCTCCTCATTTTCTAATAAATCTATGACAAAAAAACGTGTCTCTACAGATTTCTACTGAAGCAATACTTGAAATGCAGCAGTGACCACAACTAGGAGGAAATTCAGCTCGGCTCTTTTGTTTTCCAAACAATCATTCTGAATCCCCAAATGATTGTCCTGATTGTCTAACACTAACCTCCATCATTATTAAAAACCAAATATCTAATTAGCTATTGTTTTGCTAGACAGCAAGGGTAATCCTTCTTCATACAGTAATGTTAAAAACCTGCTATGAAAATGCAATTCTCTCCTGCAAAGGGTCAGAGCTCCTCAAATACTCCCCCCTGCCTGAGGTGATTATTAGTTTTGTAAGGATGTTCCTTTCCCTCAGGTGGCACTGCCAGCCCCTCTGCAGCAGATGGGTCTCAAATTTGCTTGGTTTTACTATAAAGTGATTAATAAATTTCATGAAGTCCCAAGCAAAAAAAAAGTCCACCTTCAGAGGAATTTAAAAATGTGAACAAGAGAAAGTTACAACTTGCATTAACCATGATTAAATTCAAATATTTTTAGCATATGCCAGACCATCACAATAACTACTGCAGACCCAAGTTTTTAGAACTCTTCTAGAGATGGTTTACTCCATTCCAATCCATGATACAATATGAGAATAACAATGAATCTTCCTGACATCAGCTGAGGAAGATGAAACACAGAAGATTAATTAGCACACAAAAGGGATTAAACACTGGAACATTAGGAACAAACCCCTTCCTGAGTAGCAGCACTCACTCGTCCTGTGACTTTGTGTCTGATATTTGGATTACTTCATGTTTAACAATGCCTGATTAAAGCTTTTAGTACCTTGGATTTTCTGTAAGACCCTTTTCTTTGGGACAGCCCTGATGTCAAACCTAAGCGAGCACCTGCTGCTGCTGGGCTGATTCTTTGCTGTCTGAGAGTCTGCAATCAAGTTCACAGTGCAACCTTTTGCACAGCAAGAGTTTGGAGCTCTCTCTTGCCTTAATCACCTGCTTTTCCTAAACATATAGAAAAGGCTTAAAGCCTCTGCCATGAGAGATTGATTTGATTGATTGATTTGACTGGTCAACAAGATCAGCATGATTCAGAACACAGGCAGGCTGACAGATGACCTCACACACAGAGTGTAATAACAGATACTGTTTGCACCAAGTAAAACTCAGCACAAGCTGAACAATTCAGTCTTTGCATCCATGTGGACAGCCCATTCTGCAAACAGTTGGTGTGTTTCAGTTTGAGGTTATATTTAGCCTTTGCAGTCCCAATATTCAGCCTGGAGATAGAGCGCTCAGTACATGGTTGTGTTTGGCAGGACAGGAGCACAACTGCCTCATGAGCCTCCTGGCATGGATGGTATCAGGCTCTGTTGCTTGAAAGTGCCTCATGGAGGTGTTTCCTCACATCAAACAGACCTTCCTGCAGCAGGACTGAAATTTAGGAGTCTGAGTGTTTTGCTGCTATAAATTCTCCTATTCCCTTCCTGTGATTACTTATTTATATCCAGATTTCAAGGAGACTTTTCACTCATTTTTCAAGTTAGTGGTAGATCAGCTCTTGCATAATTTGAGAAAAAGAAAGCAATAAATTTTTTATCTTTATTATTTAAACTGACTCAGTCCAGGTTCTTTAACTTAAACAAGAAAATAGATCTCAGTCTTGAAAACAAACTTCCTTCTCTCCTTATCTGCAAAAGTGAAGCTTTTAGCTAATTTTTACACTGTTAATTTCTTTTAAATAAAGTGCACTGGAGTTGCTGAGTTAGGGAATTTAAGCCCTTCTATCATCTTTATTACAGCTAAGCCCACAAAGGGAAGCAGACAAATTTTGCTGCTAACTTTGTAGTTTTCTATCTTGCCACTTAAGTCTGTTAAGTGGTTGGTTGGTTTTTTTTCCAAGCACAGCACGTTTTAAACCATCAAACACCTGTCTGATGCATCTATCTGAAGAGACCCTAAATGTCCTACTGTTCTCTGGCGTAACCAAGAAACATTCAAGATTTCTGTTACTCCTAATTTGTTAATTTTCTGTCTAAACCAGATCCAAAGAGAACCGGCTAAATAATAGGAATTCAAACAGGAAGAGGATGGTCTGAGATTACCCCCAAAAGCACTTCCAAGCCCTAGTGTCATCACTGCCATTATACTAATGTCACATTTCCCTGAAGCCAGTATGTGGTTACTGAGGGCTGCTGAACTTGCTAAACTCACTTTTCTCTGGGGTTGCAGGCTCTTATTCTACTGTAATTTGGAATTTTCTTTCTTTCCAATGATTTCATTAGGATTTGAGAGAAAGAAAACTTAAATACACCTGTCATAAGTACTCAGTCAACCCCACTAATTGGCCAATAATCCAGCATTTGAAATGTTCCTCTTTCCTCACCTCCCACCCTTCCCATTGCAAGGCTGCCCTTGTTATTCCTATTTTAGTACCATACTGTATTGTTTCACTTAATTACAGCTTGTCCAGACTTATGTGGCTGCACAAGATGGGAGAGAATAAAAGATATACAGCACCACAAAGACTCCGACAGATACTACTTTATACAGCAGTGTGTCACCAAATGCTCCTTGCTAAATAGGGAGAATGCACTTTGGGTGGTCCAAACTACTCTTAAATAATTTGCTGCACTCATATATGTTTCCATACATAAGGGAATCATAACAAAGCATCCGTAATGCAGAGCAACAGGGAAAATCTTCACTGAAAATAAACACACACTGCTGTTCCTTCAGCCAAGATTTCTATTGCACCACGAGAGCCTGGTGGGGTGTCCAGTTAGGTGTTGGTGCTCAGGCTGCGCTGACTCATGAATACAATGTCAGAATTTGACCTTTAATTATTCTTCCACAGCAGGAGGGGTTATTATTCCTATGACAAAAATAAATGACAGTTCCTTCCTGTAAAGATTCTGTCATTTGAAAGATAAAGGTGATTACAGAGAAATGTTGGTTCTAGTTAATGGATTATTCCTTTCTTAACAAAATTCCCTTGACGTTATTATACGGCTTTTGGAAGATGAGATATGTCTTAACTCCTGTTAATGGCAGTGTCAAATATTAATACAAGTGGGCCAAAGCAAAATGACTTTCAGAATTACTGAGGAGCTGCATTAGGACAAGTGAGATCACTGGGTTATGGCCCGTTGTGCAAGAAAGACATTTTGTACTTCAGGCACTGGATATTGCTTGGTCTTTTGGTATAAACGTAACAACCATTCTTCCACGGCACAGTTTCTTTATTTTCCTGCCTCCCCATGGATGCTTTGCTAGTAAGGTACTTTGGTGTTGATATAAGCAAGAGGTGGCCAGAAGCAGAGCAGAGGAAATCACTCTGACTTTGGAAAGGAAATTCAAGCCAGCTGCAACACACACCAGCGCTGTATCGCTATCCTGAATTCCCTTCCTCATCTGCTATGCAACAGCTGAAGATTTATCCACCCAAAGTTTGATTCTTGCTGATGGATGAAGCAGGGTGCTGGGAAGGTGCCAGGGAAGGCCATGGAGCGGGTTATTTTGAGTGACATCGTGCAGTGCTTACAGGACAACAAAGCTCGTGCAGAGTCTGGAGCACAAGTCCTGTGAGGAGCATCTGAGGGAACTGTTGAGTGTTTATCCTGGAGAAAAGGAGGCTCAGGGGAGACTCCTGTCTCCCTACAAATACCTGAAAGGAGCTTGTAGCCAGGTGGGAGTCCATCTCTTTTACCAGGTAACAAGTGATAGGACAAGGGAAAATGGCCTCAAGTTGCATGAGGGGAGGTTTTGATTGGATATTGGGAAAAACCTCTGCACTGAAAGGGTTGTCAAGCCCCAGAACAGGCTGCCCAGGGAAGCAGTGGAGTTAGAGGAGTCACCACCCCTGGAGGTATTTAAAAGACCTGTAGACATGGCACTTAGGGACATGGTTAGTATTTGGACTTTATGATCTTACAGATCTTTTCCAATCTTAATGATTCAATGAAGTGGGGACCATCAATAGTTCCTGACCCCCTAAGAGATTCCAAATTGATGAACTCAACTACTGTCTCCAAATAGTGTTACAGTACCTGTTTCCATTTCGTGCCCTCCCATCACAGGGAATAATCAATGAAATTATTGCAAGGGATGTCCCAGCTCAATTTTTGTCTGTTTCTTGAAGCCCTCTATGATTCTCCTGTATGGCTTTGTAAGAAACAGTCTATTTGAGTCTTGGTTACTAAACCAAGAGACACTAAAACAAAATATCCAGTATTAAAAAGGATCACTGTAGGACTCAATGTTCCCCAGTAGTGAGACTAATCCTATTTACTCAATTCATACACAAAAGAGAATGCATTATTTCCACTTAAACAAATAAGTTAAACATAATAAGATGATGAATATTAAATCACTCTCCAATAGAACTCAGACATTCAGATTACATTGGTAGTGGGCTCTGACTCTGAAAATCCAAACTTTGAAGCATTTTTTCCTCTGCTTTTTATTTAGTTTTTATAGTCTAATGATGCATTTTCTTCTAAAATTATTGAAATAACTCCCAGAGCACCAGATCCAAACATTAAGTACATCACAAGGTAAATGCAGAAGGCATAAAAGGCCCGCACAGCACAATTCAATGAAGAGCAAAACTCTGCCCCCTTTGCACATCTCTAGCTGGGAGGGGAAATTTGTGTGGCTGTGGAGAGCTAGCTAGACATTAAAAACAATTTGGACAGGGTGCTGAAGAAAGCCAGCAAACCCAAAAAAAGGTTTAGCCGTAAGAAAAATAAATAAATAAAACACAGGATCTTAATACAAGAAATGTGAGAAAGAAAAGCAGTGGGATTTGTGTCTCAATAAGGAAAACAGAAGGAAGTGATGGGAAGCCACATCAACTCCTAACTGGCTAAAACAAACAAGAAACAGTCTCCGAACAGGAAAGAACCCAAAGAAGACCTGCCCACAGTGGCATCAGGAAGATTACTGGGGGAACAGGGCAAAGGCACAAAAGGAGCAGAGGAAATTGGTTTCCTTGATCCTGCATATGGACTCACATACACATTTACACACAAGTGTATTCACACACATGTATATAAATACACACGCTCCCTTACTATTTTTCTTGAAACTCCTACATAAATAACTATTTATATATCTATATTTCTATATCTAAAACTATCCATAAATATGTGTGTGCTTGCATATATATGTATGCACATAGATGAATCCTCTCCCCTACCCTACCGCTTTCACGAAAGCCAGCAGTGACTGGGAACTTATTCAAAGCTCACTGCAAATTGAGATATCTGAATATATTTTCTCAGAATGATGTCACTGCCTGAAGCCCTGCATACATCCTCCAGGACAAACTTCTACCTCTTTCTGTTCAATTTCCAGCTATGCTTTTATTGAACAATTTCTAAATGAACGTATAAACATTCAGTCCCTTACAAATGTGAACTAAAGAGACTCCCTTCTGAAATGGGTTCCTCAAATTCCCTGCTCAAGTACACCAAATCATCCTTACATTTCTCCTCATCCTTTTCACGCACCTGAACAAACTGTTTAGCTTCATGCTATGGGTCAAAAATCAAGAGATTCAAAGTACCATCAGTCAGGGAAAGGAAGTCAAGAACTTAGGACCTTCTGCAGATGACCTCTACAATTTTCAAAGACCTCTCTGTCCAAAATGAATTAATTTGCACCCTCTGGTTCCAGGCTGCTGAACTCTGCCCTTTCTTTAGACAGTGTGTGCTGTATTATTCTGTTTCAGAACATAAAGAGGGGAAAAAACAGAATCACCAACAGCCACTAGTTTCTGCAAAGTTGAGCCTGAAGACTGGTCACTAAAATGAAAGCATGAGTTGAAAAAGAGACAGTAAAGAACGAACAATGAGGGCTTTCAGGACTAGAATAAGAACCACTTTTGACCAGATGACTGAGCTGAAAAACTGGTGGAAAACTGCTTCTAATAAAGCCTTTCATTTCTCTTTTTCATGAGCATCCACCCAGATAGTGACTTCCGAGATCTTTTAAGATACCAACTGATTTTAAAAATATCTATTTTGAATACAGAGTGCAAACCTTCTGTTCTGAAAGTGTCAGTCCAGAGGACTTTGAATTTTTCAAAAGAACTTGCATCACCCCTTTGCAAAACATTTTTCAAACTATTTGAAAGGTCAGAATTATTTCCTGAACTTGCCTTGAATTCATGAGCAAGACCAGATGCCTGAAACTGCCCAAACTCTTGGTCTAGAGATCTCTGACTGGTTTTTGTTATCACTGAACTTACAGGTAAGTTATGATAGTACACATTGAGAACAAAGGCTGTACCACAACTGCAAGATCATTTGTGTACCACATCAGGCATTGTCCTGGAAGCATTTAATATCTTTTATGGGAAGCAACCTCTGTCCATGCTCCCATACCTTGCTAGGAATTATGGGGGGGTTAGAGAGGGGGAAATCTTACTGCTGCTATTAGCACACACACTCACATACCTTAAAAATCAAAGTACCAAAAGTAACGTATAAGTAACAATTTGAAGTGAAATTTACTTTCTTTAATTACATTCGGTGTTATATACTGTGATGCATTACTAAATAAAAAGAAATACTATCAGAAATGACAAAAATCCATGCTTAATTTAAGCAGACCAATTACTTTAAGTGCTGCTACAGTCAGAAAAGTGATTCAAGGATAAGTATGGGAACACACAATGCCATTTCTTCAATAGCTTCCAGATCAAATTCAATGTAAAAGTCAAAAGGTCAATTTTCTTTCTCTATCCCATGGCATCACAAACTGCCTGCTGGATTTGGAGAAGTTGGCTTTCTTTCCTGGCATTCTCTGCAGCTGCAATGATGATCATACATTAAAAGACACAAACTTTTTACAGGAAAGTCTTCATTTTTTCCAGGTAGATTTTATATTAGTCTGGAAACTAGACATCCAGTATGCAGTTATGCCTGAATAACTAGGTAATGCAGAAACTGTGTAGAATAAATACTCAGAGGATTCTGCTCCTTGTTGGGTGAAAAGGTTCTTAGCCCCAGTCTATTCCTCCCCTTTACCATCTCATACAGCAGCACCAATGCAGAGATGCCTGAGGATTCCCTCCCTAAGTGATTGCTGTTGCAGACTGATGACCATAAAGTAGTTATATTTCTCTGCAGGTGGCTGCTTAAAATCTATATATTACTATTCAAACAGCAATCTCAATTCAAGCTTCTCTGCAACAGTTCCAGCTGGGATGCAGCAACCATTGGAAAAAAAACCAGGTATTTTTAATAACACATGCAAACTCTATCACACAGCACATGCAGGAAAAGTCAGAGACTTCCTGATGGTCAGATGTGCTGAATGGCCACCTACCAATACATGTGCAGTTCTCACACCTCCGCTGCCAGATTACCTGTATTTACATTAAAGCAAGGCATGCTCACTGGAAATATGGCAGCCCCAGTGATGCAGAAGTGGTTGTTTGGCAGCTGAAATCGTGATATAGAAAGTAGAAGATAACTTATGTTGATGCCTTAGGTTTTAACTTTTATATTTTTCAAATTCTGCATTCCCAGTGCGTAACTGCAGTGTCCTGTAGCCTGGGAGCTGC
>VWZT01012472.1:472-35280 GCA_013397055.1 Pachycephala philippinensis | reverse complement strand
ATCCACCTTTATTCCCTTACTCCTCTCTGGTCTCTGTTTCTAGGCTGGCCTCCTTAGGCATCAATGTTATAAGCAGACAAGGATAAAAGAAAACTCAAAGCAGGTGAGGTGAAAGTAGCTCATGTGCAAATGCTCTGCATTGCCTCTTTTTTATTCTGACAGCCCATGCTTCACATTACAGGTGATATGCAGTGTTCCATGGGGACTGTGGAAATGCATGCATTTCTCAATTTTCATTACAATCTTCCTCTGCAAATTAAATAATTGTAAGACTAGCAGCCTGCAAAAGGGGATCTTGACAAAAGACAGACCATTCCAGGATCAATACCTTGTTGTAAAGTTATTAACAGCACAATTCCTGTAATTTACAATCATGGCTGAGGCCCTTGACAGGCAGGACTCAGAAATGAAATTGCCACATAATTGCTGTGGGAAACACAACTTCCCACAAAACCAGTCATATCGAATATAAAGTTCCTTCCACATAGCAAGATTGATCAAGTAGCATTCAAAGTTAATGCAGCATCAATGAAAAAGAATAGACCTCTAATCTTAAAAAAAAAATAAAAATTCAAAATAATTTAGAAATCAATAAATTGTGGCCTTGGGGTTTTTCCCCTGTAGCAACGATGCTCTCTACGTATAGGTTTAGAAGGTCAAATGTTCTTCAAAAGTTTCTTCTGTAAAACTTTTATACAACACTTTCCTTCAGGAGGCAACACTCACTTACTGGCACCAAAACTGAAGAACAAAATATTACAGCTAGTTTTCACAGGTCTAATACCACTTTCATAGACAAAGTGGACTCAAACCACCCCTATTTTATCTTATATTTTGTAATATGGATATGCAGACATGTGTGAAGGAAGGCAGAGAGACCTAATCTAACTACAGAGATAAAAAGTAGTTTTCAGTAGTAAGGTTAATCTAGTGAAAATATAGCTATTACTCACATTTCTCTTCAGAAATATGACTTAATATTCCTCATTGTTTTCATTTTCAGCCTCCAAAACCCTTCTCAAATCCATCCTCTAACCACACATCTGTTTATTTGCTCACCCTAGAAGCACAGTTTCAACTGTTTATTTCCCAACCTCATCTTCTGGTGGGTGGCACCCACTGCTTTTAACTTACAGTTGTTCTACAGCTTGGTAAGATTCTTTATGAAACTTGCCTCACTACCAATTTTTCTGTCAGAAAACTTGATTACTGATGCTTCTACATCCAGAAGGTCAGGAAAATAAAACATTAAACTTCCCAGCAGGCCTGTACACATTGTTGCAATATATCTAGAGGTACAAAAGATGCTCCCGTAGATGAAAACTCAATTCAAAACACATCAGCAGAGCTGAAGCTTTTTAAGATGACACAACAAATCTGAATTCTGTTGCAAGTTCTTTCACAGCTGGGTAGACCTGGTTTCACAGAGCACCATCTGAGAGCCATGGACAAACTTAGGGTCGACTTGGTTTTTTCCCCAAAAAATGAATGTCAGTGTCAGCAACAGAAACCTCCCAGTGTGGTCAACGGGGAGCAGGTTTCTGTGCATCTTCTGAAATTACACACAAAGCATAAATGAGAGAAGTGGGAAAACAAGGGTTAAAACATGAAGATGCAGTATCTGTATGAACTCCGATCTTTTCTTATGTAAGTACAGGAGAACTGAATGGATAATTATCAACCAACCTTTTCCCTGTTGGTACAGCTCAGTAGGAGAACAGTGTATCACTGAGGAGAGTTTGAGTGCTGCAGCTCTCAAGTCTGAGGTCTTTAAAAGGTCGCTTGTCCAGAACCAAGCCATTACCCATTCACCACGGGTGACAAAATCTAAGAGCTGACTTCACATTTGGGTGGAATGCCACAGTTTGCATCCTGCTTCTACAACTTCCACTTGGCCAATTTTTGACTAAAACTTCCACATCTTTTCTGTGGAATCTCTCAATTTCTTGCTGTAGACTTTAAGGTATTTTATTGTAAAGGACCACATCCTTTCACTGAAGTTGTGCATACATTTTTAGCTGTCATTTCAGTGTAAAACAAGGCATTTTTTATTGTAAACACAAGAATATTAGGGGCCTGTTAGGCTGTTCAGAAACTACTCTGTGTTTCTAACAGCCAAGTCCGGTGCTGAAATTATAATTCAAAATATATGTCAGAGAAGGGACAAGTAATAACGTTAATAAATAATTCTCAGCTTCAATCTAACACAGCATTGCTATAAACATGGGACTTCTTTAAATTGGGCAATGTTGTTTTGTCTTCAGAAAATCTGACAGTTTCCACAAGGAGGACACCAAGGGCTTTTAGAGATCAACAAATGAACAAATTAAAGCACTACTCAAAGGAATGGTACAACTTTCAGAGATCAGGTAGAGAAGGACCACTTCTTATAGAAAACCACAAAAGCCCAGTGCTGGAAACTCTCTGTAATCACAAACACCTCACCTCCCTCATCAGGGAACTCCTGCCCATTGAGCAGGGAGGGGCAGCTGGAGAAGCAGGAGCAGGGCTCTGTGGAAGCTCCAAGCTGAGGAAAGGGCCATGCCCCAGGAGCCAGGCATCTGTTTTGGAGCTCAGCGTGCAATATCCTGGGAACTGGGTTATTTATCCTCTATTCACTGAGCCCTGCCCAGAGCTGGCAATGTTCAGTTGGCTTCTTTATGGGAACCCCTCCCACCAAATTCTTATAAAAAAAAAGATTCTAGTGGAATTAGCCTAAGATGGATATCGCATCCATGAGGAAAAGGAGAGCAAACAGCACACGGGCAGCTGCAACGCACACCACGCTCTCCACTGGGAGGAGCAGAATTGCCTGTGGCAATTTTCCATAACCTTACTGCCATACTGATACAGCCTGTGCTAAATGGAAAAGATAAATCTGATCATAACTGAATTTAGACGTATGTGAATTAAGGGTTTCAGGATTTGCTTCTGAGATGTTAAGCCTTTACAAAAAAAAAGAAAAAAAAAGGCAAGGAAACACAAAGGCATCACTGGAATAAGGGATACCATAGTTCAGTAAGCAGGTTGGCTAGCAGGGAAAATAGGCAATAGCAGTTTGCACACAGAGCATCTGGGGTATTTCTAAGGCATCCTAATAAGATTATTTTTTTCTCCTTCATTCTTGAAATAACTGTTAGAATAATTTTGACTCTTTAAACCCAATCCCCTGCCGAAGAGCAACTTTCTTATCACTACCACAAGGCCACCAAAAGAACACCTACCACGTACTTTGTGACTTCTGCTTTCAAAGCACTCACTGTTCAAGCGTTACATAGGACAGTAATTACAGGGCAGTTTATTTGCTGGGTTACTAGATTTTTGAGTCTACAGATTAGCTCTACAAGAAAGTCTTCTCATGCTTAAAACAATTCTATGTCATTAAAAGGATGTTACAGTCTCAGTTGATTTCCTACTTAAAACCATCCTCATAATCTTCAATGTTCCTGTTAAAGAAACAGCAAGTAACTACCTAGCAACTGAGAACAGAAATCTGCACCCAAGGCTTTCAGAAATCTTTTAAACTCAGGATTGTTGTTTTTTCCTCTGTTGGATTTTAGGGATTTTTAAACCAGGACTACCCAAACTACAAAAACAAAGACGCTATTTCTCTCTGACTTGCCACTGAAAATCTGATAGCATATGGGGAGAATGCAAATAAAGATTTATTTTGCAATGGTGGAAGACTGTATAAAATCTAAACTATATGCATAGACACATGTAAGATTATTTTTCCTACTGTGATTTAACTTTAAGTTTCCTATTTTTATATTCTTTTCATGGTAAATCACCACATCAAAAGATTATGCATCACATTTTAAAGCAAAAGTGTTAGCAGACTTTTAAAACATACCATAGAAAATTTATTTTCCCCATTACAGATCCTATATCCTAAAACATAAGCGCTGAATATTCCACAAGTTAAACACATGGAACAGTGTTCATACCAGTTGAGCAGGGGTGGGGGGTGGATATAAAAAAAAACATGCACAGTTCTCCTTCCCTCTGAAAGCCTAGCACAGGGAAAGATTTGGGGTTTAAATTGTTATTCACACCTATCATAAGGTACCAAATTTGCTTGGGGAGAGAGTCCTTTTCCTCAAGTTTCAGCCCGAAGTAAGAATTTTGCTGAAGGAAAGGCGTGAGATTATTTAGTGAAAATGCTAAGTCTACCTTTTGGTTTAATGCCAGGACCTAGGTCACTGTGAAATTTAGTACAGATACAGAACAGTGTGAGGAAGCATGGGAAAAAAGTAATAGTTATTGTGAAAATTAATTTTTAATGAGAACAGTACTCAGCTTTGATAGAAAGCATTTTCTGGAACAGGTAGAGACCATGCTGGACTTCCTTGCACACCTATGTGACCCCTGCCAATCAATGCCAACACTTGATTAATATTTTACTGAGAAAGTGTGAGATGATTCAAACTTTGTCTGTCTCGGTAGGTGTTGCTAAGCAACTTTGCTCCTTGTCTGAGAATCAGTCCTCACAGCAACCTTTCCTTCAAGCCAAAGACCTGCATCCACTTGAAACACTTTCTCCTTTGCCAGTGCAAAACCCAGCAAGCCATATCCCACCCTCCCCTTTGCATTTCCCTCCCCACCTCCCGGTTCAGAAGGAATTAACGTAACGGGGTCTGAAGCGCTGTCCTTCCCTTACCATAATCGCTGTCGTAGAAGACGATGAACTTCTGCCAGCGCAGCTCGGTGACCAGCTTGAGCATGACATCGTTGAGGCGCACAGGCGGGCGCGCAGCCAGCGTGTACTCCTCGTCCTCCAGGCTGGGGTTGAGCTGGCAGGCGGTGCGCGGCGAGCCGCCCGTGCTGCGCTGCACGAACAGGTGCGGGATGTGCATGGCGTCCGTCAGCGACTGCAGCGCGTTGGCCGACGCGCAGCCCGTGGATGTCACCAAGGCTAAGATCCCCAGGGTCATCAGGTCGCAGGCTGGGGAAGACAAGACATAAAGCAGGGTTTGAACGAGCTCGGCAATTCTTTCGGCCAACCTAGATGCTGAGAAAGGAACGAGGCGGGTTTTGCCCTTGCCGTCAACACAGGGCTGAAATGATTTATATTACGCTATCAGCTGAAGCCTTTCAGAGGTAGGTCCTGTGCCTTTAAAGTAGGAGACAATATCTGCAATCTGTCCTGATATGCCAAAGTTGAGGACAGATAACGTAACTACTGTCAGTCCTTGAGACAGCAGCTGATGTGGATGGAGATTATGGCCCTTGCTTCAGGTCATTCCTGGTACACGCAGGAACTGAATTCCCATTTTTTAAAAGTCACTTCACTGCTTTAACCCCTTAAAGCTTGTTAGGTACATTGGATGAAGATTTTGGAAAATAAAGAGCAATTTCCATTCCAAGGATTTGCCTCATACAGCAGAGTTATGAAGGATTTTTTTTAAATTGATAAAAAAACATTCACTGTGTGTCTTAGAGCAATGAAGAAATGAGAGAGGCATTCTTTAGAACCAAGACAACTCATGAATGACTAAACAATTATTAGCAACACTGTAGCTGTCCTTATAAAAATCTGGAAAAGCACGTACCATTTAAAAACACAGCATATACGTTTGACCTCATCTGTTTTTGAGAATGAAGCATTATTCTCATGCTGAGTTCAAAACACAGACTGTGGAGAGGCCTGGACAACCTGCTCTGCTGCTCAGGACATCCCACATGGCGTATTCTTCCCAGGACTTCTCCAGATAAGGCAACCTCATATTCAGCTGCAGTTAGACAATGTTTCCAGCCAGGGCCCTCAGCATCTATTCAGTCAGTAGTGGTGAGAAGACTATGTAAACTATAAGGCAGCCGGTGATGCCAGGTTTTACTAACCCTTGTGAGTAAGTGGCAGCAAAGTTGGCCCCAGGAGCTCAGCACAGGAGACCCTTGTGGGTTAGGCTGGCACCAGCCCTGAGGGTCCCCCAGGGGCACTTGGAACTGCCTGCTCTGCCTTTGAAAAGGGTTAAGGGTGAGCTCAGGGGTTCAGCAGCTGTTTAAGACCCCAGCAAGCACCTGCCCAAGCACAGCCTACCCACAGGGAACCCGTGGCTCTGCTCCCCTAGCACAGCAAAGCCAGACAGGAGGGGACTGGAGATGCTCCACAGCCCTGTGTAGTCTGCACGAGCTCGTTAACAGTGCAGAAACGGAGGAGCCTCTGGGGTGCAACTCAGAGCCCCCGGGACACGCAGGGAGCTGAGCAGGAAATTCAGCTTGCAGCTGGAGAGGGGAGGCTGCCCGTGCTGGCGCTGCAAGGAGAGGGCACAGGCTGCAGGTCTGCCAGCACCGTGTCAGGGCTGGTGGCAGCAGGGGACCTGCAGCCACACTGCCACTGCCCTGCTGCCTCAGCTCTGGTGCAAATGCACCGAGGAGAAAGGCAGAAAAGAGAACACAATCTATTAAAAGCATTTATGTATCCTCCTCTAAACACTTTTAAGTATATCTCCACTTTCAGAGGCCAGAAAGTCAAAGGAAGTAGGTTATGAATCATAAATAGTAATTAACAGTTAAGTATCAATTAATATCAATTACATAAAGCCTCCATAACTAAATACGTAACTGTTTCTCACATAACCAATGAGCCGCTCCACCAAAAGTCTTCTTAGACCAGACAGAAAATAGATATATTTCACTTTGATATGGGATAACAGAAAGAAAATGTTTGATCTTCTCTATGCACAGAATGTTCAACATGTATCCTGATGCAACAAAGATGAAGAGCTTTTAAAATTATTTCCGTGATGGTCTTTACAATAAACATATGTCAGCTGCATTATCTAAATTTACTCTGTGTTGATTATAGTTATATGAAATTGTTCTTTGTTTTTCCTGAGAGCTGACCTGATTTAACAGCAGGGAAGCATTATATTTGCCAAATGGGAGACCCAGGTTCGGGAACAGATTTGATTTCCCAGGCTTCTTGCCAGAGAAAACTGAACATGTCATACAGGTAATTTATTTAGTCACAGCAGGGGAGGGAACAGAGAAGTGAGAACAGAGGGACGGAACAGCAGAGCTGAGCCATAAACCCCTGCAGAGATCACCAGCCAGCAAGCTTTGCTGTCACCAAGGGTGAGAGCAGCAAGCCACACGGGGCTGTAGCAGGAACAATTTACTTGCAAAGCAGACAGAAGGAGACAAAAAACAAAGCCCTTTCTGATGGGAGGCTGCGTTTTGAGAGTCGCTTATTTGTGCAATACAGAACCGATCACCAGTTGTGTAACAAGAAAAACCTTCATTCAGTGGTTGACACTCATCAAAAGCTGCTGCTTATTAGCAGCAGAAAGACCAGAGAGGCAACAGATCATGGCAAATGGGCCCCCTTATCTCCCAGCACAGCCCACCAAACACAGCCGAAATACCTCAGCAAAGACCATTTCAGTTGAGGCATTTTCCCAGTGTTTTGTAGTTTGTGTCCGTGGGTTAGATTGAAGAATTAGTCAACATGCTTCCACATTCTGATATTTTTGTCGATTGATTATGTTCTGCCTGAAAGCATATGCTACTTAGTAAGTGTTTTCTCCTCTTGCCTCTCTGTTTTGAGAGAGCAGGCAATAAAAACTGGAATGACTACGGAAAAAAAAAAATTCCATGTTTTCTGAATTGCTTTCTTTAGTCAAATTACTGAACACGAAACAGAACATGTCATTTCTAATAGAAGACTTCCATTATACAAAAATACAATGGATTCCAAGAAGTTCAACCTCTCCACAGTTATTGCACTGAAGGGTGAGAATAAGCTTTGAGCACATAAAGAAGACAAGTATTACTTTATACATGAGTGACACAATGGGAAACAACAACATAACAGACTCCATTAAAAAACTCATTAGCTCTTAAGGCATCTCAAAATTCCTTATCAAGGGAACGTTCAAGGATTATACAATCTCGGGAGAAAACTCTGATGGACCACTTCTTTTTTAGGATTCGCCCCACATTCCTACAATTTCTTGCACAGAAAACTAACATTAGAAAAATATGTACTTTTCTGTTTAACTTCACACTAGCAATGGATTAGCAACAACAATCAAATATCCCTGACTCTGTAACTGAGTAAACCTCTAATTCTATCAGTTGCAGTTTCATAAGCATTCAAAAGAACCTGCCATTTTTGCATATGAATTTCATAACCCTGATCTTGATTTTCTTAGAGCTGAATATGTTTGATTTGTAATACTTTGGTCCTCATCAAACTATACTAACATAAGGGAAAGGGGAATCAAAACACCTTGAGAACTTCAGTGATCTTCAGCTACTATAGTTATGGTTACACACATTTAATATTGTTGTAACTAAAATGCTTCCATTTGTATTTAACTTGCAAATATATTTATTTAGATAGGCTTCAAGAAATAATCCTTTTTAAGTATTTGTTCCACGGATGAAAAGACACAAACGTGCTGGTAATCCTGCCCCAAATTTGACTGCTATTTGAACAGCAATAGTTATTAGTTTACTGTACTGAATTATTTCATCACCATCAAACTTCGTTTTAAGAAGATACCAACATCGTAGAAATCATACAGTAAGAAACACACAGTCTAGCATGATGAAAACATGAACAACATCATCATACCTAAAGAATAAATCTTCATTAATCTATTTGAGCCAATCAAATCATGTCAAGGTGCGTGTTCAGTGTTGGCCTCCATGAACAGACCATCTCTCAAGCTTATTCTTGGATTTCATTGAAGTGTCCTAAATTAATTCATGCAGTTCATAATGTTTCAGTAAAGTATCTCTCCTAACCTATTGTTTTGAAGTCTGTTTCCAGAAACTCCCCTTTACACATCTGCTTGACATTCTACATCTTGAACTGTTATTTCCATCACAATGTTTCACAAGACACTGCTTTCTTCTCCATCTATTGCCTCTAATTTGACTCTCACATCACAGCAATATATACAAAACTCTCATTCTCTGACCCACATCTCTAACTCCAGACACGTTCCATTAAGACCACAGTTAAGCCTGGAAAAGAAGCTATTACGTTTCAGACTGAGCCTTATCCATACAACCTTTTTCATCAGTGGGATTCCTCACGGAACATGAGACAATGCAAGACATCTACTTTGCTGCAATCATGCTTCAGGTCTTGCATTTCTACCACTGCTTCCTGTACTTCCTATTTCTGAAGACAGGTGCAGATGGCAAAGTCCTAATTTGGCACCATCTTCATGGGGATATTTGCATTAAGAGCTTTATCTCAGATCTCCGTAATTAAATCCCTCTCTCGCCAAACCACTGGGAATTAAAATACTCCAAGAGAAACTGTTATCTTGCTCCTGGCAATGTGACAATATGACCATCTCTCAGTCTCCCTTTCCGTGATTTCCTGTTACCAGAAAAGGGTAGAAACTCATTCCTTTGTTTTCTCCATTATCAATACAGCAGCTGCCAGTGTAATTTCAGCTCTAACAATACATCCACCTGCTGGCATTCACACTGCCTCTTCAAACATCAATGTCTTTCTGTCTCTCACTTCTGGGCATCACCATCCTACCCACTCTGGACACCCTCTCATATTTAATAAACCCTCTTCAAGGTTTTAGTTGAATTTTTTTTCTTCTTTTTTAGTTACACTAACCTTCAGGAACTCTTCACTGCACTGCAAATGGAGAATCATCCAAATCACAAATAACCTGCATTTTTAAAAAATTCACTGTCTGAAAATGGAGAGGATGCTGCCTTTCTGCTTGGAAAAATTTTCAGAGGAAGGAAGATAACTTCAGACATGCTGTATTACTCTGCAATGAAGTGTTTAACTAAGTTGGTACTTAAGTGTCAGTGATTAGGTTTGAAAGCCACCTTCCTGCTGAGACGAGGGACTTCATGCTTGCCCCAGTGGTACTGTCTCAGTCAATCTGGCAGAAAACTAATTTTTCACATTATTTATCTTTGAAAACCAGTAGGGAAAAAATTCTATCATTAAAACAAAGTCCAGAGAACACAACAGATTCTGAGAAAAGAATTCCTATTTTTGGGAACCTCAATCCTAATATTCCATGAGATTATCAAGGCCTGTAATATCACCTGCTGAAAGTGCACAGTTAGCAGATGTACCAACTGAACTAACAAGCAGATGCAGAATGTCATGTGCTATATACAAATGAACTATTATATTATTTGTGGGTACAAAATTTAATTAGCAGTTTGGTTCATTAGCCAATTTATATATAAACAGAGAAACACGTAAAATTTTGGGGTGAAACACTAGAACAACCAAGAGTTAGGAGATAAAAACATATTGGTTCAGAAAATTGTGTCTTGAATCAAGATGTAAGGTCTGTGGGAAAAACACCCACAGAGGTATTCTCAAATTAAATGGAAAAAGTCCTTCTGGGAGGTTTGTTGGAGCACTGAAATGAGATAGAAAAGACAATGATGCAAGGAGAAAGACTGCATCCACCAAGCAATATTTCAAACTCAAGAGGATGATGATACAATTTGTTCAGGTAAAGCCAAAATAACACAAACCACAGAAGTGTTTTCACACATATCTAAGCAAAACCTGAATGTTTCTGTTGTAGTACATAAGAAACTTCCATGAAGTCAGGACACAGGCCCACAAAAAAAGGGCAAAAGACTATTAGCTATCTACATTTTACTCCTTTTACATCTTCAGGCCTCAAAAGGCCTTTCAAATTTAATGCTTTTGTGTAAAACCACCTGATCAGGCAGAAAAAAATTATAAAATAATCTCATTTATATCACTGAGAAGGCTTCTATTAAAAATAATGATCTATACAAAGATTCACTTCTATTATTGGTGTATTAAGAACAACATTAAAATTAGTTATCTAAGCACTCACTAAACCTCGCTGGACCCCTAAATGGGGTTTCCTGGAGAATAACTCATTTCTTGCTTCATATTTTATGATGTTTCTTACTCTTCAGCTTCCTTCTTTAACTGAAAAAGGCAATTAATAATGAATTTGCATCATTTGCACATAATGACATGCTATGCAGTTGTTCTTCCTTTGGATACTCAGCAATAAATATGTTTTTCTTTGTTTCATTTCTTTAGGCTTTTACTTACTTTTATGTTCTATACTTACACTATGTTTCTACAAATAACAAAGAATTTATTATTTTTATTATGAAATCTACACAAAGCTATAGTTACTTGTCACATAATGACTGATAATACAGAGAAAAGATAACAAAGGTAGACAGCAAAAATCTTTTATGTAGCACTTTTATTGCTGTATCACCTTATATGTAGTGAAGATGGGTATTTCGTACTCCATTATCAAAACAAAATGCATCTTAGAACAAGAAAGAAAATTCACAATTTCTCCTCTGTGGTTTGATTATTAAAGAAAAAAAAAAAAAAATCAAGCCAATAAAAATCCCAAAGTACCTCAACTCAGATATGTAATTTTTTGGATAAAACTTTTGAGAACAATAAATATCCCCTCTCTCCTCTTCTTCTGTATCTGAGAAAGGGGAGGACAGAGGTGTACCAGCACATTCATACATTACTGTGTGTACAAAAGAGTTCACATAATCACTGTGTCAGAGTATCTCTGACAAAGCAGCATCTAAAAAACATCTCAAAAGCTAAGGAAAGCATGAGATCTTGAAATGTTTATAAAAAAAACTTGGGAAAATTGCTTCTAAAGGTCATCCCCCAATTTTTGGGCAGTGTCTTTATTGTTTTCCATTATTCAAGGAGGAGGAATAAGGGAATAAGCTGCTGGGGCCAGCAGCTGGCTCCATCCCTCTGGCCACTGCTCAGGGCACTAACAGGGGCCTCGTCACTGCTCAATGACATCGACTGCTCAGGAAAAGCAGTTTTTAGATCTTCAGCTAGGAACTGACTCTATGTTTTATGATCTGTTGTCTTGTGGGCCACTTCTCAGCATGTATAAAGTCTGAGAGCTCCTGACATTACCAGAAGTGTCCTTTACATCCAAATAATTGCTACTGTGCCTTGTTTGCTCCATTACCCCCTTAGTTCAGTATTTTCAGTACACTGTCATTGTTGGCTGGCACACACGCAGACAACTTTTGGTAGGAAGGCTGCAAAATGCTTTCACTTTATAGGAACTTACAATGAACACCAAAACTGCATAAATCCTTTTCCCTAGCATGCACATTGACTGCAACAATTGGAGACCCAAAGCAATATCCCTGGAAAGACAAACCAAAAAGCCATTTCATGACAACATTCTTTATGTCAGTACTAACCCACTAAACCATTAACTGCCATCCTTGAAAAATTAACCAGGAGCAAGAAGAAGAGCAGTCTAGACCACTCTTCTGCTTGCATTTATGGGAAGAAATTATTCCAAAATGGTAATATACAACAAAGAATAAAAACAGTGATCAAAACTAGAGTTGTGCCTTTCATTTAATTTGTGGGGGAGTGTGTTAATAACTCACTTCACTCTTTGATGGCCAAAATAAAACACCAAGCACAAGTAACACTGCTCTACTGACAATGCAGTTTCGTTCCTGCACAACTGAGTAATGCCATCAAGTGGTCAACAAATGCACCAGTTGTTTTCCAAGTAAGGTTTTTGGGTTAATCTTCATTGAACATGCTGCATTTTGTGTGGAAAAGCTACTGCCATGAAATCAGCAAAAAGCACACTCCACCGATAAAATTGCATCAATTGAGAGCACTAGTGACAGATAAGAGATGGCCTTGTTTATCCAAAAGACAGCTCTGATACTGCTCTCTAGCTCCTCCTAAGAAGGTAAGAGTCTCTGAGAGCACAAACAGCTTTAGAACTGCTTTAGAGTGGATTTTTGCTATTGGTTTTGCACTTGGGTAGATTTGGAAGACCACACCACGAAAGACTGCATAAGGTAGCTATTAAAAGTATTTTAAAATTCTTTTGAAAACGATTTAGCATTGTGAGTGGTTAAGGATGTGCAATATCGCAGAATTTAAACCTTTTCTAGTTTTTCTCAATTAATAATAAAAAGATCCTTAAAGCAACTAAACAGAACTTTGATGGTACATAAATTCTGTAGAATAACTGTACTTCTGTCTTCTCAACAAAATGTAACTCCAATAGTGAAGATTTTCTCTCGGAATTTTAGTTTGGCATGATGTTTAAAAATGTGAATAAGCATTTCTGGTAATTTTGAATAGTGCATGGTTCTACAGAACTACACATTAATCACAATGGCATCAATACTATTTTAAGGCACTAGATGGAACTGAATCAGCTTTGACTTTTTTTCTTTTTCCCCTTCAACACTAGTTCTGAGGTAGAATTAACTGCAAACCATCTCAATTATTCACAGGACATAACTGCTTTTCTGAACACTGCATATTTGATCTCTGTTCTTTGCAAGTTCTTCAATAATTATGTTTTCTTTTGCCCTTCAACACAGAATGAGCTGCACTTTCTCACCCTCTGCTTTTTTTCACCTGCCTTTCATGGCAAATCAATGACATAGAAGTATTTTTTACACTCTCGTTAGCATTCTGCAGGGATGCCTGACTTTGTCGCCTCCTTTGGGACTATTTTACTTGTACACGCTGAGTATTATTTTAATGTCAGTGTGGCTCAGGCTCAGTTTGGGCACACACAAAAGGCAAACGCTCTTCTGCCATCTACAAAAAGCAGTCAAACACAGCAATTCCAGATAAGCTGATAAAACCTCCCATTCTTTGGCACTGAGGAACACATTTGGATTGGGAGCAGTATTGACAGCCAAGGAACACATTAGCCCTGCTTGCCTACCTAAAGATATCTATGCACAAATAGGGCTGAGAGAAACTTCCATTTTGGGGGAGGCTTAAATTCCTCCCTTGGGATCATGCCTTAAGCTGAGAGCAGGAGGGATGAGCATCAGCCTAAGCCTCTCAACACTGCTTCTGCACTACCTACCAAAGATTCCTGTTGTTTCCCCAGCACACCAGGAGCACGTGCCACTTGCTGCACACTCCCACTCACATAGACATTTTAAGCAAACCAAAACACTGACGCATGATCTCCTTTCCAATCTGCCATTGTGCTCAGTAAAACACCTACTTGAAGACAACAAAGTCAAATAACCCCAAACATCTCTCCAAAGCGGCACTTTACATCCTCGGGCTTTAGGGGGCACACACAAAGCTATCAGGGCTACTGCATTACCAGAAACAAAATGTTATGAGGCTCAAGGTAAGGTCACAAAAACTACCATGGTCTCATGCACAGACAGCAAGTTCCATACTCCAACAAGCAGCTCCAGGAATGCACAGCCCTAAAACTTATCCTTTTTGTCCTGTCTGTGATTTTCCCCCTCCCACAGCTGTTACTTCTACCAGCAAAGGGGACAGCAATATTACATAAGGCAGAGGAGACACCAGAAATCATCACACAGCCAGGGAAGCACAGCCGTGGTGAAGGAGCCCACTTATCTGAACAGCATTCATTTATTTATGCCAACTGCTGAAAGACTTGTAGTGTTTATGAATCTAGTTGTGACTCAGTACGTATTTATAGCACATATTTATCGACAAGCTTTAGGGGTTGATCTATTGAAAGATCTCTGCAATGTATCACATACTTACAACTGCATTCAAAGATTATGCAAACATCCCAAGCCTAGCAACAGCCTAAAGCTGCTATGTCATTTTCTAAAATCAACTTTAAAAGGAACACTTTCTCCTTTCCTCACTCATGAAAGACATAACAAATGCCAAAATTATTTTTGCTCATTACTAAGGAAAAGTTCCTGTCCTCACTCAGCACTAGTATTCATGATATAAAAACCACTTTGCTTGCAGATCTCAAATCCCCCAGGACCATCCAGTGCTATAAACTGGGTGGCATTAAAATACTGCAATCTGCATTCTCCAGTTTTCCTTTTAGCAGTTGCCACTGAATAACTTCAGACACGGCACACAACATTTTTAACACCTACTAATGCTACTTTAAATTACTGGAGTATTACTTCGAATTTCTCTCTCCCCTTCAGCTCTGCATGAGACAAATCAGGGGAAAACACCAGAACTCACAAATTGTCAGGAGTTCTCATCTGAATACATGAAATTAGCCAGTTGTTCAAATGTGTTTAACTCCCCATAGTTCCCACTGTGAACCTGAGGGCAGATTTTCAAAAAGTCTCAGCATTTACACACTTCTTTGCCAAAAGCTGCTGCAAGACCAGGCCTCTTGTTTTGATGTTTAAATGAGAACTGACCTCTTGAAAGTTGTTCCCATTTTCAACCAGACCTTTATTTTCTTTTAACCATGTCAACCTCTGTCTCTGGAGATAAACAGATATTACACTGAGGATAACCAGGCTTACCTCAAACCAGTACAAATGCAGAATATTTCTTTGACACCCTATTATTAAAAAAATGTTTAAAAATTGGCCTAATTACAACTTGCACCTAAGGTTTCTCTCCACATGAAAGTCACTCTATGGTAGACACTAATTCAGACTAATCTAGAAGAAACCACGTAGAAAAGACCTGCTTTCAAAACACCTCACATTCCACTGAAAGCTATTGTTTCACTTAAAGGCTCTACATTCAGCTGTTGTACAATTCTTTCAACTGCACCTGATTTCAGTAACTACATTATAGGAAATTGTCAGAGTGGATAGATAATACAGGATAACTCAAGCCCTGTGGCATGATCTATACAGAAATATCGTATTACAACTTCTCATTAGGTGCTACTTAGGCTTTATTACTAAGAAGGCTTAAGTGGCTGTTATGTTTTATATTTGCATTCATATAATCTCATTATATAACACCTTCAGGTAGCTTGCTTTAGTCACAGACTAAAACCAAAATATTTTGTCCCTGTCCTCTTACCACTGCATTTAAATGTATTCTACAGAAGACCAAGAGAGCTACTACTGCACTGTGGTCAGAGGAACAGACAGTTACTAAAGCATTATCACATTGGGACAAGTAAAGAATTCAATATCACACCTTCCTGAATGTGGTTCTACAGGGCTTTGTAACACCAATAACCAGTGCTCGTGCAGAGAGTTAAACACAGATGGAAGGAAAGTGCTTAAACTAACAAGATAAACCTCATAACAAACAAGCTAGTGCCTAATTCCAAGCTGGGCACACAGAGAGATTAGTTTAAGGAAAGCAAAAAATTGACCTCAAATATAGAAGCAGAAAGAGTAGGTCAGAGAAGGTTCCTGCTTTCAAAAATCTTTTTTTTTTTACTAGTTAAAAAATAAGTGACTTATTAGAAAAATGAATTTCTAATGAGAAGTACTAGTACAAATGAGGAATTTTTGGTTGTTTATTCGTAGGTCACCAGCATCTCACTAAAGGCATTCGTTATTGGATCATACAGTTTTTCTGAGAATATGTATTATGGTTGTATGCTCAAGCCATAAGCCAAGTAAAAAAACCTCAAATGTTAGAAAGCCACAGCATGCAGAGCCTTCGTGCAATTCTCATCCTGTCCCAAGCATTACGGAATTTTACTGTGAGAAACTCAAATTCTAGACTGATAAAAATGACGTTACAGCAGGATGCCATAGACAGCACAGTGTCAGCTCGAGAGCCTGGGCATCCTGACAACAACCACGGCATTCCCTGCAAGGCTGAGGTGGGCTTGTTTCAGTCGTCATTGTATGACTGTGATACTCTGATTTCTTCTCTTTTTACTGCACGTCATCTTCATAAAATCACTGTCTCATCCAGAACATATGCTATATACACCAGCTAAACTGTCACATTCTTCATACCATCTATTCTTTTCTCATAATCATGGAATTGTTTTCACAAAGCAACCTGACTGTAAGGTACAGGGCTGCAGGGAATCAATACCCAGGCCTGGCAGTACATTACCCTCTTGTCTGACTGATAATAACCTGCACAATTGACACTGTGGGCTTTTAAAGTTTCCCAAATCTCTCCAAAGTGAGGCACTGCCTTCTGAGGTTAAATCTCTAGACACATCATGAAGGTATAGCCTCTGAGAGCTCTAACACCCTAGCCTGGCTCTGCAGACTCAATAGTTACTGTTAGCTCTCCAACCTTCCCAATTTACTTCAAACGACCATTTCCCAAAGATCCAATTTCATGCGCATTAGGCCAGGAGACATTTTTTCATTCAAGGATCTCTGACGGTCTAAAAACACACCATAGATTTAGAAAACACCTTGCCCCTCCCCATATCACCTAGGGTGAGTTCTACACAGCTCTTGAGCATTTCCTACAGCATTTTATTGTACATGCAGTACTATGAACCACTTGTATTTTGGACCTGAGTCATCTCAGTAAGCAACTACTTTGAAATCAAATGAATATATTTCCTCACAGGCTGAAAATATTTTGTGCAACCAGGAAAACTGCCTCCTGGATAGACATGTCAGCTGATTTCTCAGGGGGGCTTTTGTCACAGAGGCTCTTCATTTTCACATGCTAAGAATATTTTGATGTAGTCCAAATCTACATCTTGAGACTGTCTGTCTGGCAGACAACGACCTTGCACATTTATTAGTCTTGGAAACTCCAGGGAGACCACTCTTATTTTCTATATATATACTTAGACTGACAACCATTTCTCAGTTCTACAAGAGAGAAGTGATGGGTTTATTTTACTATGATAAGAGGTTTCCTTAGCTGTAGAAGCCCAGGCACAACATGTTATCCTTGGTCACAGTACCAATGGAAGGTGTTAATGAAGCCCCGGACTGAAGCAGGGTTGAAGTTTGGGGGAAATTTGGATCCTTCTGTACACTTTACACAATTACATCTAGGTGTAATGAAGGCAGATATCAGATGCTCCGTCCTCACAGCCCTGTTCTAGTGCAGGGTGGCTGCACACACCAGACACAGGCTGGACACCCTGGAGACCAAGGCCAGCATCCACTACAGGGACAAATTGCTTCCTCTGTTCCCTGAGCTACAGCAAAGCACAGCAAGGTGTTAAAGTGAGCTGCAGGATCGGCCACTGCTGAGCAGGACAGCCATTGCCACATACATTTAGGCCTCCACCACACAGAACCTGGGCAGTTAGAGAAAAACATTTTTTCTCACTTCTACTCCAAGTTCCTTCCAGTCTAAAACACATTTCTGTGCAATGTAACACACGGCAACACCTTCTCACTTAAGACTCTCCCAAACTCCTTGGCCCTCTGTGCGTGCAGGAGACTGCCTTGTACACTTGTTTATGTTAGGAAAAGGGGGTTCTAAATGGCAGAAGTGCCTATCATTTTTCCCTAGTTTAATTACACATTTGATTAACTGCACTGACCACAACTAATCAGGTAACTCACAAGACTTAACTGTCTTTGAACATCAAAACCGGATAAAAAGTTTTTTGTGAGCAATGACCAAATACACCAGCTAAACTGTCAGAAAGACTACAAAATAGAAAGGAAGGTGATGTTCAATTAGTAGACTAATTTTAGAACACATAGAAATGCATAATGAAAAGAAAGGTAGTGTTTTCTACCAATGCTCTCAGACACTTTTATCTCTGTTTTGCATTAACTGGAAGACAACTTTCACATTTTGTGAATACACCCTTTCTAATATTCAGCACAGGATGCTCAGAATCCAAGCAGCTGAACTGCACCAAGGCCCAGGAGCTGACACAGACTCCTAATCAGGGACCTGGGTGCACACAGAGTCCTATGAGACAAGCAGCTAAAACATCTCTTTGTGCCCCACAATGTGCTGATGCACTGGGAGGCAAATGTGATCCAAAAAGGGCAGGTATTTTGAAGGAACAAGTTTCTTGCCCACTGACCCTTACTGAAGTCACTTAAATATAAAGCTCTACAAAGCAAAAGATCAATCACAAGAAGTTTCATATGAAGAACATATGAAACTTATTTTAAGCAAAGGTTAAATGATTAAATCTAACCTTGACATTTCAACCCAGGTAATGCCTTTTCTATAATTTATTTTACAACCTAAATACTTGGGGAAAAAAGGAAACCAAAAATGCTTTTTTTCTAATACCAAAATTGAAAACCAGCTGAAGTTCAATGCACCAGCCACTCCTATCACAACCATCATCTCCCATTCCTGCCTCCCCACTTCTCTCAAGCCAGGACTCAGGCTGAGCCCTCAGGTTCTGACCCACACTTACCATCACCCTGAGCAGGAGATCCCAGGTCTCAGCTGCAGTTGAATAACCAGTGCCCTCACCTGACACTTCAGAAGTCTGTGTGCAGCTTCACCCCACAAAAGTCACTTTTCCCAAGGGTCTGAAAGCCAAAAAAATTTGGCAGCTGATTGGCCTCTATAAGCTTCACTTGGGGTGAGCATCAGCTGGCAACTTCTTGCTTCAGTTCTTTGCTGTGAAAAGTCTGAGATCTCAAGGGCAAGTTATACAAAGCCTCCAGCATAAAGCTTTCCTGTACACCTTGGGTACATGCCAGCTAAGATGGGGGCTGAATCTGTCGAACACAATCCCCAATTTCCATCACTCAGAAACCCTAACCAAAAGTGATAGGCTTTCTCCTTCACCAAGAATGCCAGTGCTTGTTTAGAGTGCAGTGAGTGCCACAATAAGCACAGCACTTTATGCCACTTACACAAATCAGGAGAGACTAAACTTTTGTAACCTTCAGGGTCAATTGGATTTAGCTGGGAAACTCCATTTCTGATCTCTGCACATTTGCCAGAAGGCAAGGAGTCACATGGATAATTTATACAGATAAATGAATGATAGCAAGGTCTAATTTCATTTGTGTAGTCATTTGCTTATTTCTTTTACTTGTGTTCTTCCTGAAGTACTTGCATGAAGCATGCAATTGCATTCTGTTGGAGTGGTTAATACAGCATGAAGAGAAATACATACTTGTCATGTCACTTCAGGCCCTGCACAGCAGAATCACATGTTAAATTATTTTTGGGTACTGAAAGAGAAACAGTGCAGACGCTATAAAAAGCAAATGACCAGAAATCTGAATTCCTATAAACTATTTTTAATGTAAATAACTGTCCATGTATCCCTTGTGCAGTCCAGGATCAGCTCTCTTCTATTACAAAGTATGATACAACATGGGTTTGCAGCCATCTGTCACAGTTCCACTGAAAGGCTAAGGGTGAAGGTTTTTTGAGACAAAGTTCTGGGGCCATTTTGTGAACATTTGTTATCCCCCCAATAATTCCCCTGTCAGAGTTCAATTTTGTACTTGTGTAAGCAACACGTTCGCTGAAGGTAAATACCATATTGAATCTGTCATATTAGCTAGCTTGGCTGGTCCAGGCCAGTGTCTTTTTCGTATCTGTCACTGACACCACACCAATAATCTCTCTAAAGCTTTCAAAATCTTTTGCAGACATACACAAAACCAAATTCCTATAAGAGAATATTCTTCAGAATATTGTCATATTCATTGGCTTTTGTGCTGAAGCATGAGGATTTAAATTCTTTATAATTTCTTAATCCTATCAAGTATACTTGTGCATTTTCTAATTATCTGTATAGAGTCTAATCCTTACCAAAAAAATGAAAAACATAAAAATCCTACTAAGATTCTAAGCACTCAATACGTTCACTCTGAGTTCACAAAGTTCTTGCTGGTTTTAAGCCTTGACACTGCCTCCTATGGAGCTGAAATAAAGACCCTCTCGCTCTCTCTTCACATCACCATTTTCCCTCCTCCAATGATGATTTCTTTTTAATAACAGCTCCAAGTCTCTGCTCATTTCCATATCTTTAATCAGCTTTCACTTCCTTTTGAATACGTAAGTGCATGTTACTTATATCTTCACAAAACACAGTCACCAGAAAGGAAAAAGGAAAACCACGGCATTCCTAATGCATTCCCATTGATCTCTCTCCAGTGACACTTCAGCCCTTTCTTCCATAAACCCCAATACAGCTGTGAAATTCCTTATTTTCCCATGAGCACACCTTTGCCAGTCTCAGCAGGGAGTTTCACCTGCCATTGCAGTGCCCACTGACCTACTCTTGGAGTCACTGAGTTACTGCCTTCCCTAGCCTGGGTGGGTGTCACCCACACGTGATCATTCTTCCCAAATCCAGATTAGAGATGAGAATGTTGAACACTATTTCTAGCATAGAACTCGTGGGTCCTTAGCATTAGCTTTTTGCTGTGCTAGCCATTCATATTCACCTACCTTCATAGAGCTCTTGAATTACAACAGCTTCCCACCTGCACGCTCTCCAGAACTGCTTAGATATTCTGCTGGCTTCTGTGAACATTTGCCAGAGCATGATTTTTCCATATGGTAACCCATTGACCTATAATAATTTTGTTTGAACATTCTGGAAAAAAAAAAAGTATACCTTAGAGCAAGTGTTTCCATCTCTGGTGAAGATCACATTGTCTTATAACCCCGTGTTTAATTGGGTATTGCTTTGGGAAATTGTGTTGCAGCTTCAGCAAAAGCCACAAGCTGTCTCATAGGATCTGAAGGGTATTGTAGCTGTCCTATTTTAATGAAATTGAACTTGCAGTGTTGCAGCAAAACATCTCATACATCTCGTTCCAGCCCATTGAAGAGATAATAAACAAAACCAAAAGAAAAGCGAGCTGATTCTAAAGCTACCCCTGCTTTTTTTAAGATTTAGTAGTTCCAAATCTTGCCATCTCTGGAAAGACATGAAAAGTCGAACCAACACAACCTACAAATGGACTTTACATTTTTCTACACTGTGCAGTTCACAGCTGCATGAGCTACTGTTACATGAGCTAGGTCATTTTGAAGTCACACAGAAGGTTTTTCTGTGCTACAGTGCACTGAGCAGCGCAGACAAGCTCCTAAGTGGCACATCTCACAAATGCAAAGTAGGGCAGAAGGTCTGACGTTCTGGGTAAGTCCCACGTGTTTCTGACGCACTCAGTGCAGTTGTTATACTACAATGGTTTCCTCTATTAAAAAGTCTTGCAAAATATAATAGAATTCAGGATTCAACAGGGATGAAGAACCCACCCTAGAAGCCTACACCATTTCCTGAGGAAATGATACCACAAAAAAGGAGCGATTCGGTGTTGAATTGGATCTAGTTTGCAGTTACCCTTGCTCTGGAATTCACAGGATGAACATATGAGCTAAAAATCCTTCTCAAATATTTCAAAATCCTATACAGAACTTTTCAACAAGGCTTTCACCCTATTATATGGGTGAGATGGAAGGTGATGTTATGCTCCCCAGTACAAATTTCTCTTTATGCAAAGCCCATAGGATTTACTACTTAAAAGTGGAAATGAGGGTGCCTTCTCATGGCTGAGGTGCAAGAAATTACCACATGCTGCTTATTGTCAGCAGCACAATCCTTATGACTCATTTCTTTGTTTTCATAAGACACTTCAGATGGAAACAAAATTTCAGGATGTACAGATAACCTTTTTAACAGAATGATTTATTATACCCCCGTGAACATTTCCACTGCTGTTACTGGTTTTAGAGAAAGCTTAACTTATATTTCACTTGGATCATGACTGTACCAAATCTTCAATTTGTAGTATTTGTTGTAGTTCAGTAAAACATGTGCAGATATATGCATGTCATACGCTAGTATTCAGCAATACACTACTGAAGAACACTAACTACTTGAACTGCACTTTTAAGAATAAACTTCAAGGAGATTAAAAACAAACAAAAAAAAAAAAAAAAATCAAAGTTTTTTTTCTGAACCAAAGAGCAGAATCATGGTCAGTTTTCATCTACTGCCTCTACAAGCATCAATTAAAATCACTGGGTTCACATACACCACTGGATAAAACAACAAGCTATCTCTAATGGATAGACAGCCTTGCTACTGCATCAAGTGTTCCTTTGAAGAGGAGCCTCAGAGTTTGCAGTGCTGATTCTGCTCTGTTTGATCTCCCACATACTCGCTTGTGCTAAAGTACTCGCTTACCCCTGACAAAACACTCATCTGTTTGCATTACCTTTGCTGGACTGTCATAATGCCCTCTCTACTTTGGAACCTCTGAGAACACAGAGCAGAAATTCAGACTCAATTTATCTTACAGCAGTGGAGACAGGTCTACTATTCAGAGCTGGAATAAGAGACACCAGACTGGAATAAAAACAGGACTTTCTATTAAAATATTTACATATGTATGTGTACACGTGAATGTATATTTTCAAGTCAACTGACTTGCATAATGGTCTTCTGTGACCCCTAATAATTGACTTATTCTTTGCGGGCTGTGCACTCAGCCACAATCCAGCTATGAACACCCAAGAGAAACAATGGCACTGTCAACAATTACAAACAAACTAAACTAAGTCCAACAAACCCTGCTACTCCCTCTTTGACACAGAGGAAATGCCATGGCTAAATGGCACCACTTTTACTTTTTTTAAATTAGAAAAATGAAACAGTATCTGCCTCTTAGGTCTTACAGCTAAAAACTAAGAGACATGCGCTACCAAAGACATGCACTACTCAGTGGACACAGAAATTACTATGTTAAAAGGCAATAAGAAACCACCTATCCCAATCCTACCTTCCCTTTGCTTTCCCTTAGTGCATTAACAACATGAAGCAGAGCATGTATTGTATGACCCTCCTCTCTGTACACTGACAGCGGTTCCAGCAGCTTAACAGAATTAACCTGAGTTAGAGCTGGCTTCCAATCCACTTTTTGGATTGGGTGCAGCCTACAAAAGAATTATTTTTGATGAAAATTCTTGAATTTTAAGTCCTTTATAATTTGTTGTCCTTCATACTGTGTGGTAGCAAGCTCTGCAATTTAATTGTGCTTTCCATGAAAAAGGACTTATTTTAAAACATCTATTTTTGTTGGATACCCTTTAGATCCCATATTACAACATGCAGATAATTCTTACTCCCTACCCTTATTTCTCTCCCATCCACATTTTTATATTCTACTATTATACTATTATCATATCTTTTCATGCAGCAATCCTAATCTATTGTGTTTTTCCTCCTGTACAGGCAGCTCCACACCTTTAACCACTCTTCTTGTCCTTCTTCTAGATTTTATCAGTTTTACTGTGACCTTTAAGAGACAGGATCATCAGATCTGCACACAGAAACCGAGATACAGAAGTACACTTGAAAAATGAGGTTGATTTGTTCTCCATTCCTTTCCTAAAAATCCCTGAGATTTACTTGTCATTTCTTGCTGTCACCAAACATTCAAGTAGTGGTTTTTGAGAAATACCCACAATAGACACAAGATCTCTTTCCTGAATGGTAATAACAGTTTTCAACTTTACTATTGTGTACGTGAACGCGTATATATTCTGTGTGGAAACACACACGTAGCATATTGCAGCAGAAAATGTTTCTTGACAGCCCCACAACGCTAAGAAAACAAAATGCCCAGGAAAAAAAAAAAAACCAACAAACAATCTGTCATACCAGATCAAAATAATTACTGAACTATATGCATCTTCCCATCGCTATGTCCACTTCCCCAAAAATTATTATTATTTATAAAAGCAGACAGCCTGAAAAACAGGAGGACACACATTTGGTATTTGGTCAGCATCCAAACTGAAGTCAAACGCAGGTATGTCCTCAGCAGCTAACACGCAGATCACCATCACACGCTCTTCCCACCACACAATACGTGTTGCGGGGGGTTGTCACGCCGCCAGGAATCTGTCACTGCTCTCAGACTGCTCAAACAGGAGCAGCCCCTCAGCCCAGGGGTAAATAGGTTGCTCTGCTGGCTGTTATGAAGCCCGCCCAGCACAGGGGCTGCAGGACTAACGCAGAGTGCCCCCAGCCCACTGGAAGTGGCTGTGTAGCACAGGAGATTTTGGCCTGGAGGTCACTGCAGGGCAGGTGGGGAGCAGCTGGGCGTGAGTGGGCACAGCGACCCTCTGGGCAGCGCCCTGCAGGGCAGTGCGTGGGTGTGCCCACATCCACACTCCCACCTGAGGGCAGGATTCTTTCCTGCCATCTTCACAAGCACCTTTAATACATCCACCTGTACCAGGAGGAAAACTAGAGCACACAGGGCACAACAGGGATGAACACATCTAATAACAACCGCTAGATAGATACACCACGGAGAGCAGGCACGAATGTGTTTGTTAGCAAAGGAAAACATATATCCTGTAGAAACCAGAACAGTCAAGTTCTCTCAGTCTCTAGTAACTGCAAATAAATATGACTCTGTTCCTTCAGAAATGTCTTTCTGTGCTACATGTAAATTCATATTTTTCAGAAAATATCGAGAACATCTTTACCTGCCTCAGTGAAATCAAAGAGCATATTTTGAAGCACCAGAAGGTATTTCCTTGCCAGGTTTTCTATTTGTGTTTTCTGATTGTCTGGGTGTTTTTTCATTTGCACCCAACTGAGCACTGCTACATCACCAGCTCCTTTGTTCTGGCCTGCTCATTTGCTGCAATAACTTTTTTGTTTTCCAGTTGGTAGTTCCATCTTCTAGCATATATCATCCTGTTTGCCTACTTTATTCAATTATATGAAGTTGCCACTGCAAATTATTTGCACAAATGGAGAGTGATTTCTTTTTACATCAGCCCTCCCCTGATCCAGACTTGCTCCAGCAATGCATTGGGCAATGCTGGAAAGGAATGGCACAACCACAAACTGGAATAACTGAACTCAGGTGCTGAAGGAGAACCACACAGTGGCAAAAGTAATACTCATTTCATAAGGCACAGGAAACCAAAATAGCTTATCTTAATTCCAACCATCTTGGAAAAATATTTCCTTAAACTGTTTTATGATCTGTACATGCAGCATAAGTCCTCCTTTATCCACAGTTAATTTAAAGGAGAGGAAAGAATAGTGAAAAGCTTCATGTTGTTTCAAACAAGTGAAAAATTACACTGCAGCAGCAAATAACAACAGAGCCTGCTTTTAACATCAGAAAGATGCACAATCCTAACAGGATCTAAAGAATGGGATATATGTAATCCTGTTGTCTTCAATTCCTGCTCATCAATTGAAGCACTCCTATTAAATGGCCTTTATATGCTCCCTAATTCAAAAAGTGCCAAGAAGTTAATTTAATCCTCAAAGCAGATACTATCAGAAGTTTGTCTGGTGCTGTAAACAGACAATAGAAAAAGCAGCTTAAATTCAGGAACAGAAAATTTGGATTTTTTCCATAACATTAACTTCCTACATTTGCCTACATCTCTTTTGCTCATCTTACACACTTTCCAAGCAGCACAAAAATTCATCCTCTAGCACGGCTGGAGGCCTGGCAGATTAAGAGTATCCCCAGCCAACTTTTAACTTTAACCATGTATCACCCTTGGTTTTAGGAGTTTAAAATACTTTACTTATTGAAACACTTCTTCATTTGTTTCAGAAGCCTGAATTGCTCCACATTAAAAAGTTTAGGAAAGCTAAACTCTTACTCTGAGCACCATGATCTATATATATTTATTTTTCCCTATTGAAATAATATTTCAAAAGCACTTGGCTCAACCCACTTGTTGCCCATCAGGGGCCAGCCTGATCCATATCACAATCTGATGATATCGCTGTACTTCCTTCAGTGCTGTTTCAAACAGGGCAGGATGGCAAGCAGAATGAAAACAGCCTTTGTCTCTCAGGGGCTTCATTTGTCAGAGGTATCTCACTAGCAACAGGCTGAGGCTTTACAGCTCCATTGCTCACAGGAGACACCTGCCCAGAGGCTAACAACAGATGCAACTGCAGGAAAAAGCAGGACAGCAGGACCTGGAGGAGCAGCAGGGAGATAAGAGACAGGCTGAATCACGGCTCCTATGCAGGGAGGGATGAAGACTGCATAGGTGATGCCCACAGGGCACAGGGGTCACGCAGATTCCAGATGCTGTGCAATAAAACACCCTTGTGCCCAGCTGTGCCAGGCCGCACTCCAGAAAACGCACAGCTGCATTTTCAACTGATTGTGTGGCTTTGGACATATGGAGCAATCTGTCTCGTATCAATATTTAGAAAGTTTATTCACAAAATCATCCATTTTTAAATCCTGATGATGTTAATCCCAGTCAGTGGTTTTCTTTCTTTGCAAGAAGGCTTTCTGGGGGAGGGATGGGAGGCTGGAAATTCCACAGATGGCAGCACAGCGAGGGTCACCACCTCCTTTCTCCACCTTCTCTAAAAGGCTGAGCAGTCCTTGAGGGCCCTGCAAGAGCCTGGGGACAGTTCACTAAAAATTAGTCATGCAAGATTTTTTTCCTAATTCAGGGAAATGGTATGGAAGTGACAGCAATAATTACAAGATGAATGCACTGTTAAGTGGTCTACAGTGAACAGGAGTGGAATCATAGAATAAATTAGAATGATATTACAAGAAACACTTTGAAAACCAGATTAAATTAGTTTGGCTTGAAAAATCTTTCATTTCAGTATTCAAAAGTTTTTAATATCTGGAATAAGTCTTGCATGAATAATATTTTAAATATATTTTGATCTTTTTTTTATGATTTGTATTGGGTCTGACCGAGGTAAAGCTCACAGCCCTTACAGGGCTGTGCTTTGCATTGGTAGCTGGACGGGTGTTGATAACAGACCAGTGTTTTGGCTACTGCCGAGCAGTGCTGTCCCTCTGATTCCTTCCCCCACCAAAGGGGATGGGAGTGGGTGAGATCTTGGGAGGGGACACAAGCAGGCCATCTGACCCAAACCAGCCAAAGGGATATTCCATACCATATGATGTCAGCTCAGATATATAATCTAAGGAAGGGAGGAGGAACCATTACGCGTGCTGAAGCCCTGCTTCCCAGGAAGTGTCCGAACATCGCTGCTGATGGGAAGTAGAGACTGATTTCTCTTTCTCTTTAGCTCTTGCGCGCGCAGATCTCTGCTTGTTTCTTTCTTTTTTTTTCCACTGTAATAAAACTGCCTTATCTCACCCTGTGGTTTTTTTCTCCATCCTATTCTCTCCCCTGTCCCAGTGGGAAAGGGAGAGATAGAGCGACTGAGTGGGTACCTGGCACCCAGCCAGGGTCAACCCACAACATGATTACACATCATGAACAATATTTGATAATGCTTACATATTACATATTTAAAATAACTGTTTTAAAATATATATATAATAAAGTTGGGGGTGTTGGGTTTTTTACCCCCAAGAAAAGTCATTACCTTTTTGCTACTGGGCATACTTGAGATCAAAAAAACTAAAATGAGGATGTAATATATTATGAGGAATCACTCTTCTCGATTCTCAGTCATTCCAATTGCAAGACTCCACTGTCTATTGAAGAGCAGAAATCATCTTATGATCAAATCCATAAATGTATACCTGTGCAAATAAAATTTTACAGCAACTTTTCCAGAAATGTGTAGCTTGAGGTGTGCAATTAGATCCACCACAAAAAGCAGGTGATATCCAGGCACGAGGTCATCTGCATGTTTTTAAAATGAGATTTTTGCACACCAAGTCTGAAAGCAACAGTCTAAGGGGCAGGTGCAGTAAAAGCCTCTGGGCTATTCCCAGCTCACAGATGTGCCCAGAGGAATGCCCTGGGCAGCAGCAGCTATCCCAGAGCACCATGTGCCACCCCAGGGTTAGGCAGGGCTGTTATCAGTGCAGAGCTGGCACAAGCACTCCCCCACCTCCTGCGTTCTCCACAGCGGACAGCACACTTCAGCCCACCTCTTTGCCAACCAAAAATGCAAGTTTTAGCCATGGTAACAGGCAAAAATTCGAGCAGATCTAGTGAAAGGGCACATGCCATTGTTCTCAGCCTTTAAAATATAAAACACCTGGCAGAAAAATTTTTAAAATTGGGTGGGCGGTGTGAGTCTCTGGCTGTTGTAGGCAGCTGGTCAGAGGAGATGGCCAGTGAGACACAGCTGATATTACTACAAGAAGATTATGGTATGCCCTTCCAGACTTCACAACAGCAATCTTGAACTCAATAATATTTATATATGCCAGAATAAGCTACATTAAATTTACCACTATGTCAATATGGCAGCTGTCACTGATCACTTGGAAAAATCAAATAGAGACAATAATAATACAAAAACATTGATAATAATACTTCACCCTTTAAATATCTGACATCATCATTTCACTAGCTAGAAATTACAACAATAAATATAAAGTTTCCTATTTTTAAGGCCAGTAGATTTCATTACAGCCATTAAGCCTGAGGTTCTGTACCATATTGCTATGAAATGTTATCAAATGACCGTCACATCAAATCTAGAGCTTCTTCAATTCACCACATGCTCAGCTTCAGTGAGCCGACATTTTATCACTCTTACTGTTTCAGAATGTGTGCTTTGTTCCAGCCTCCGTTTTTCCCAATATCAGTTTCTCTATTTTGTAAAGACATTTTCTACATGAGTATGGAGCAACTTACTACCAGAAATACTGTCTCAGAATCATTACAGAAAGATTGTCAAACTTTCTTTTTCTGAACTAGGCAAACCTTTTTTAAGTTCTTAGAGCACCAGAAACAGATGTCAGCTCAGGCTTGTAGCTCTCAGCACAGTGACTTCCTCATATCCTCCATAAAGCCCACACAACTGAGAAAAGCTGTATTTTAAGACTGCTTACTGTAACAGGGGTACTACTGCTATTAATCAATATTCTGCACTCATATCTGCCACGATTCCTTAAAAGCTTATGTTTAGAAGTCACAGAAGATAATGACTCATATTGTTTACTAAGTCAAAATACACCTCTGTGTTATGCAAGTGTGACACACACCCTGCACGCCTAGAAACATGAGTCCACAGCACTTAGTATGATTACAGGACAGAAATGCTCTTTGCAATAACAGTAAATATTAAGTATCAGCCCAAGTTACAAATCTTTAGTTAGCATAGTTGTAGACATTTCCCATGTAATTTACCTCAAAACTGACTTGGTTACTCCTTAATGATTCCTCCTCCTCCTCTCTACTGAGACATTAAAAATTATCCATGTTCAAAGAAACTACAGTTGGTTGATACCCTCAGAAGACAAAAGTCCTAAGCAGGGTGTTAGGTTCAGGTAGGCATCTCAATTATTGAAAACATAAGTCACCATTTTCCCATTCTATGCCTGCATTTATGCATATCCAGACTTCAAATACTGATTCCCTTCATCTTACAGTAACAGCAGCATCCATCAGTTAGAGGCAAACCATGTGAGTGAGAGAAATGCCCAGCTCCGTTTGCCCACAGTTCAGAAGGGACATGAATAGAAATTCTAATCCATAGGATGATCAAAGACCTCCAAACCCTCAGAGGTAAGGTTACATATTCCTCGAATCACTGCTCAGCAGGTCTGCCTACACTAATCAGGATACAACAGCAGAAAAGGTCAACTTCATAAAATACCCAGAGAATTAACACACAGTGAGCTTGCCATTTCCTTTGATGTGATTACATGCACACTGCCAGAGGAAGACTTCATGGGTTGCATTTTATGCATACCCATTTTTGTCAAACAGCTCTTGTAGAAAAAGTTTTAATCTCAAGATGCATCTATTCAGACAAAAACCTTAAAAATTAACTTGAGTTATTGGTAATGGGTTTTTATGTTTTGTTTTAATAACAGTTTTCTTGTTTCTATTTTTTTTCCACTGGTTAAGGGGATTTAAACTGGTTAAGGGGATTTAAAAAAGTAAATTTTACAAACAGCATTTTAGTCTTTGAAGTCACACTTTCATGGATAGCATCACTTTTCTTCCAAACAGTAGTCTGCCAGGTGATCAATCCTGCAAGAACTCTTCAGCAGACTCTTTGGAGATTATAACTACACCTTTCTTAGTGAATTTTAGTGATGCTGGGTGTGGTTTTTTTGTGGGAGTTAATTGCCTTTTTACCTAACAAACAGAAGCCCCACAGAAAAGCTTTTTCAACCTTCAATTAATCTGAGTTAACTAGAAAAGGAAAAATCTATTTCCTGAGGTTCACTGTTTTGTTCTAAATTTTGTTATCCATTATTCTTCCCTTCAGCCATGATTCAGATTATGTTTTTCAACATTCATCTTCCTATTTTTCATCCTCATTTCTAATAATTCTCAATAGTCTTTTGCATTATTTAACTATTTTCCTCTATATTGGAGATATTCATGGTTCAATACCTCCACAGAATTTAGTTTATATACTTCATTTTCTGTGCTACTAACAAAGATATTAAACATTAGAACACATATAGCATTATTCCCCAGGCTTTTTCAGAGGCTTTTTCAAAGACTCCAGCTTCATCCATTTTAAATTATTCTTCATTTACGTTTGCCCTGCCAACTCTTAGATCATATGGCAGTATCTCCATCACAGTAAATTTGAATCAATATTTTCAAGTAAGATTTCATGAAGCAGATTATCATGAAGCATTATTAATGCTTTACTCAAGTCCAAATCCATTACATTTCTAGAATTCCCTTCATTCACCAGATTTGTAACTCTATCAGAAAGGTAATCAGGTTTGATAAGCCTTTCTACACCATACTTTTAGCTTTCCCATTTTCTAGCCGAAACACATTCATCACACTGTACTTGCAAAATACAGAACCACCGCACACGCAAAGCTGAAAAGAAATAGTTTTGTGGGTTTAGAGGTGGAGCAAACTTTACCGTGTGAGCAGAGGCTGAATTTGTTTAACTCTCATCTCCCATGTAAGAAAACTGACCTCTCATTATGATTCAGCACAAACACAAATAAATCTAGGGCAATTAAATTGCCTTTGATACAATTTGTGCAATTGTATATAGCTCCAAAACCCAAATCAGAGTTGCATGCAATCAGCATCAATATCCACTCGGCTCTGCATCCTGTTAATTCTAGACAACAAACGTGTCCTTAAATCAACAAACACACAGAATGTAGGGGTTTTTCCTTCCAGAGCCAGACACCATGGCTGCTTCTGAGGTCAAGCTGTGAAAACTGTGGAAGCAAGACAAATTATGGATGGCTGTTCTCATCTGCTGGCTTCCCTCATTCCTGGCTCTGAAATGCATGTTATAACGGCTGGGGAATCGCCCTCACTCAGCTTGCACCTGGAGGCTCCTGCATCCATTCAAATACAGAAATATATACAATTACTTTTCAGCATGTATTTTGCACTGTAAAAGCAACAGGAACAGCAACTGGACAGAGGCACAGGCCGGCTGCTGCTATGCAGGACTTCATCATTATATCCCCCACTTCCCAGCTCAATCACACCAGGAGGGACCACCTTATTTTAAAAAAATTAAAGAGTAGCTGCATAAAGAACACAAGGCAAAGATAATTGTTTCCTGGAAGCAACCAGCTTTCCATATGAGCAAACCAAACTGGGCTTCAAGGCACTCTAAGTGAAGTGGATCCCCAGACAGGCAGATTACAAGGTAGGCATTACTGGCTCTTCGTGCCAATAAAAATAAAAAAGCAAAATTTTCTGTGAGAAAATGAGCACTCTGGGTTCTCTGTCCCATTCTGCCCTGGCTGCTTTCTTTTTGATCTCTATATTCAAGTGCCCTTAGCGAGAGAATGATCTCAGACCCACCAGTGGGACATCACTCCCTTGTGAGAAGTTCATGCTCAAAGAAATGCAAAGCACACTGTCATGTGTCAGCTCCTCCCTGCAGCACAATCAGATTTGCACAAAAATAAAAACAAAATTCTCACTGGCCTTTAAAATAGATTCCTCCTAAACCACGGACAACAACCCTTGCCCAAGCGCAACACAAGCAGACCAAGATAATAACCTGTTACAGGATTTTCTTTTGCCTTTACTGCTGTGAATCCTTTGGGAATTGCTCCTGCCACACTGCTCGGTGGGAGTCACTTGTCCTCTCTGAAGTGCCACTACTACACTGCCACAGAGAGAGGTGAGGCACCCTGGGCTGCATGGTTGGGACAGAGCCTCATGCAAGTGCCACCACTCCACCTGATCGAGGCCTCCTGGACAGCACACTCCACTCAGTGCAAGCATTCCTGCACTCAGATCCTGTCCCTCTGGAGCAGAGGGGCCAGAATCCAAAGTAGGATGTCAGATTCCCTTCATCCTCACCGGCAACAGGCTAAACCTGCCATCACCACCAGCCCTTTTCTCTGACAGCTCCAACACGGCACACGAACTCTGCACCGCATGCACCAGGGTGCAGCACAAGATTCCTGGCATTCAGAAGGGCCTTTCATTAACTACCTCAAATTAAACATCCAAAGCTCTTTTCAAACTAGAAACACTCAGATCTGTCTCAAGGATACAATTCCATTTCTCTGCTTTTAAAACACTCACCAACAAATACCTTTATGTTTTCGAAGTACAGATGATTAAGGAAGAAAACAACAAAATGTATTTCATATACTTGGCATTGGTATGCAGATTGACTACAGAGGTGGATCTAGCAGCAAGAAAATCTTTGTAAACATACTGCCAGTCATAAAAATAAAAACATTTTAAAATGATGCACTGGCTGCATTCAGCCAGATTAGTAATATTACAATTAAGGGACTTATAATGAATACAGTTTAAATAACAATGAGAACCCCTATTAAAAGTATACTCAAAACAATTATTTTCAAAAGCTTTAGAATCAGCCTCTGCACAGGGCAATCCACATCAGCTGCCTATTGCCAAGTACTTTTGAAAGGTTCAGTATTCAACCAAGGACAAGCTGAATTAGCTTAAGTCAGAACCATCAGTGGCTACAGAGAGAAACAGGCTATATCCAAAATGAACTGTTGTCTAGCTAACTTATATACAAAAGCTGTATTTTAAAAAACAAAACAAGGAAAAACAAGGTTTATCCATTGAAAAGCACACATTTCCTGCAGAGATACAGCACAGATAGTTAAAAGGACAAAAACAACGGGATGCTGATCAATGCTGTGGTGCCCAGCAGTGCAGTAGCAAAGAAGTACAAGCCTCCATCATCTCAGCCTTAATCACAGTTTGGTACAAGTCGGCCTGAGCCAGCCTAACACCTCCTCACTGGCACACGGCCACTTCTGTGAATGGAGCTGTTGATCCCATTACAGCTTCTAGTAAATTATAGTAGACACATCAATAGCTATCAGCACTACTGTGACATTCTGAAAGGAAGTTAACGGTTGGAAAGCGCTGGCTCCCAAGCAGCCCTTTTTCCCCCAGAAGAGTTCCCATCACACCAAAGTTGGTAAATACTGCTAGATGGGTTAATAGAGACAGACACTGACAGATTCAGTTCTGTTTTGATGGCAATCCAAAATCTCTATCAGGAAATTAATTCATGCTAAAGAAATAAATCTACTCTCTTTAAGAGGTCACTTTATAATTAATTATACTCCAGCTTTTAAAGCGTTTTGCAGACTGCAGTTCTGTCTAACATAAATATCTCACGGGCTGCATTTTATGGTAAATCTGAATTGAGAACTCTAGTCTGGAATGCCAGGAGTGAGATTACTTTAATATGAAGCTTCAGTAGGTGTTTATAACAAGTATTGGAAAAGCAGGTAATAAAATATTACACAGCCTTGAGACAAAAGTTAATGAGACAATAAAGAGCAAGAAATTAAGAAGCTGGCATGTATTCTGTTCCAGAAGCAAAAATGACACAATCAGTTGTCTCTGAATGCTACCTTTCATACTGACTGTAATCTTCCAGACCTTGTTCAGACATCTGAATTATCACACCTGGCTTCCCGCGGCACAGCTCCTCAGTGCCCATTGCAGGGCCCTCTCCAGCCCAGGCATGGCCCAGCAGCACATAGCTCTTCCCTGGGCAGCTCCCTGCACCCAGAACAGCCCCTCACACCTCCAGCACCACCCCAACAACCCCAGGTGACACACTCACCACCACTGCCACTGTCCCACAGAACAGTGACACACTCACCACTGTCCCACAGCACGGTGACACACTCACCGCCACCGCCACTGTCCCACAGCACAGTGACACACTCACCACTGTCTCACAGCACGGTGACACGCTCACCAACGCCACTGTCCCACAGCACGGTGACACGCTCACCACGGTCTCACACCACGGTGACACACTCACCACTGTCCCACAGCACAGTGACACGCT
>VWZT01012471.1:157644-176203 GCA_013397055.1 Pachycephala philippinensis | reverse complement strand
TGTCTTTTAAACCAAGACACCCAGGCAGAGGTAAGCTAATTCAGTTGTGTTGTGTGCACTGAACTGTGTGAAATAATGTCCCATGGTTCAAGAAGTGGTTTCATGTGGGCAATTCCTCTGAGTAATAGATGGTTAAATCATGGTCATTTATTTGTGCATGTTTCCTTAGAATTAGGGATTTTGAACCTACCTACCTTAAAAACAGCATAAATCACATAAAAATTCTTGGCATTGCATGTGTGTTAGTTGTCTAAGAGATAAGACCTAAATGATGATAAGCATAATCTAAGGAGTCTTTTTTTTAATGACAGGGTGGTCTTAGGTAATATAATGGCTGTATCTCTCAGTTACTTTATTCAGGCATCTTTATCCATGTGTAAAGAGACTACGCAAGCAGGATAGATACTGCTTAAAAACAATGATTATTAGCCAAAATGCACAATTGCGAACTGGGATTAGCAAGGAACAGAATGTATTGTTATGCTTATCAGAGTTTTGCTGCGAGGCAGTCATCTGTCAGGAGAAGAAGGTTTAGACCCCCTTGCCTCCTTGAGTTGGTCTTCAATGCTCCTAAGTTGCCATCATCTCCCAGGTATCTGTATTTTCCTTCATGATTTTATACTTTGCCTTTTTGGTACTCTTTATTTGAAAACTTGGGCTGGTAACAATCAGCATCCAAACAACCCAGCCTCCACAATTTTCACAGAATCACAGAATAAGCTGAGTTGGAAGGGGACTCACAAGGATCACTGAGTCCAACTCCCAGCCCTGCAGAGCACCATTTCCAAGAGCCACACCATGTGCCCGAGAGCACTGTCTAAACACTTTCTGAAGTCAGGCTTGGTGCTGTGACCACTCCCTGGGGAGCCTCTTCCAGGGTCCAACCACTCTCTGGGTGAAGAACCTTTTTCTAATATCCAACCTAAGCCTCCTCTGACACAACTTCAGGCCATTCCCTTGGATCCTGCAGTGGCCACCAGAGAGAAGAAATCAGTGTCTGCCCCTTCTCTTCCCCTCGTGAGTATGTTGAAGACTGCCATGAGGTCTCCCCTCAGTCTCCTCTTCTCCAGTCTGAACAGACCAAGTGACCTCAGATGCTTCTCACATGGCTTCCCTTCAAGGCCCTTCACCATCTTTATTGCCTACCTTTGGGCACTCTCCAATAGTTTAATATCTTATATTGTGGTGACCAAAACCGCACACAATATTCAAGGTGAGGCCACACCAATGCAGTGTAGAATGGGACAATTAACTTGGTTTTACCTTTTTTAGTGTGTATATCTGTTTCACAGACTATTTCACAGCTCTTTCTCATCATTTAGAAGTTTCCTCAGCAGTATGAACTAAGGTTAGATGGCTTGGCCATATCAGAGCTGAGACTTTGTCCTGAGCTGTGGAGAAGGAGGGGTATTGCAGAGTGTGCATCTCATAGGGCTAAATAGAAGTGACAGAAGTACAGCAAAATTATTTATTAAAACCTCCCTTCTTTGGAAGTTGAGGTCTGGATTGGATGTCAGCTATGTTGGAAAATAAAGCTCCTACTTATTATGGAAACTCTTCGGGATTGCTTCATGACAGTTGTCTGAATGCAGACTCTCATTTCAGTGCATAAAGTCTAGAAAATTCTTCCTGACAACATATTTGTAACTTCACAGATTTTATTTTTTTTACATCTATCATTTTTTTTTTTTCCCACTGAGAAATGAACACTTAACCAAATTCGGGGAAAGAAGAAGAAATAGCAACTATTTTCTGAAAGAAAAAAAAGATTAAGTGTAGAGAAGTTTCATCTTCTGTTTTACTACCTTATCGATATATTAATATGCTTTTCCAGTCTAATCATAAAATCACAGGTAGTTCTTCATACTAAATGGCCCGTAGCAGGTTTTTAATTACACTCCAGTGGCTCAGAAGCAGTATCTCAAATGTAGTCATATGATTTACTAGTGTAATTACCTACTGATCTGCCTTAAAACTCATGCACTTTTCAGGTTTTCCTTAAAAAGTAGTCTGTCAAAAGCCAGTTTTCATGTATGAATTCAAAATGAAACAAATCTGACTTCTTTTACTTCAACATAATTTTTGCTGTCAAAAACTCTCTAGTATTTGCAGTTGTTAACCTCTGAAAATCTTGCCTCAGGTTTTTATTTCAGTTATGTGATAAAACAGACTGCTTATTTTAGTATCAGAAGGCCCAAGCCTTTAGATGAAGCAAACTAAAATTCTGTGCAGTGGAATGCAAGTGATGTGGTCACAGCAACAACTTTCCAATCACTTCACCCAGTATCAGCTGGTTATCAAAACAGACTTTCATGCTACTTTAAGCAACTTAGTGCTAGAAGCTGTAGTGAACTTGATCTTAGCCATCTCCTGCTTCTTTCCCATTTGTGGACCACCTGTGATGGTGCTCACTGATGTTTTGAACCATTTGTCCTAGAAATTACCTTCTTACACAGATTTCTAGTAGAATGCTACTCTACCTTGAAGTTCAGACCAGTGAGAATTAAAGACTGGTTTACAGACAGTAAAATTACTGTAGCTGGCTTGTCACTATGTGTAGATGAGCATGGATTCCTGAGTGTTTTATAATATCTGAACTAACATAAAAATGAACAGTCTCTCTCCTCTTCATATACTTTTTCCTCTTCATATACCTTTTTCCTCTTCATATGGATTTTCTTTTACTTGGAGATGCTTTTACAGTATTTTGAGTGAGAGGGAAAATTTAGGTTTTAATCAATAATCCAGCTTGTGTTTGAACTTCTAAGAACATGAATGTGAGCCTCAGCTCTCTTAACAGTGAAGTTCAAAACTTTTTGCTTCCTCGGAGTCAACTGCCTGTCACATAGGCCACGATGTGTGAATTATTTTCAAGTAGTTTGAAGTGACTAGTAAATCCATTAGGATGGATTGAATTCTTTCCAGTACCCTGACTCTTTGCTCCCTACAGGCTGCTTTTGATCTGCATCTCTCAAGCACGTTTACCTTTGGACCACTCTCATTCTTGTCACTTTACAAGTCGTGAACACTACAGGAACCAGATGTCTGTAAAGTGTTAATGCAGTTCTTAACAAGGAATTGAGGATTAGGAGCAGGGCAGATTACAAGAATTATTACTGTGAGTGCTGAGGTAATGATTTTATGAGCATTTGAGCTGACCTAATGATTCCTGCTTTCTCTTCAGAGAACTGTTCTGATGTGTACCTGAGTATTTCTGTTTAAATAAAGACACCTACAGGTATCAGCCCAATTTTAGACATATACATGTTTATCCAAACTCCCGTAGCTCCCTGGAGTCATGCATTTTATGTGGCCAAATCCTTTGAAATGCCTACCTCTTTTGTGGGAGTGGTCTACACATACAAAAATAATCAGTGACAGGAGTGTCAATTACAGAGCAACAGAAGAACAAATAACCAAAAACCCAAGATTTTGTTTCTCGATGAACCCAGGTTCAGATTTTCTTGACATTAGAGATCATGTCAAGGTTGTAATTCTATTCCTACAAGCCTGTCTTGCAGAAGTTGCACCTCTCCTTGTAGTGGATTGCTGTTCCATAGGTGGGCTGCAACCTAGGGCATTCATTGGCTGTGCCAGTGAAACCACTGGAAGACTGTACTCTGAATTGATCACTTCGAAGTTTTGTTCCTTGGTTTATTGAACATGGGTCACTTAACTGCTCCAGTTTCGCAGAACTCCACAAATAGTAGCATTGTCACAATTTCAGAAGCAAATATATGATTGAGAGGAATGGCCGGAAAAAATGCAACTTTGAACTGTATACTATTTCATCCTGGGTTTTGTTCAGAAGCTAATTTCTTTTAAAAATCCATACATAGTGAAATTTAAACCTGTGTGTCTCCTTTTGACTGTGTTTTGACTTCAATGAAAGCAGTCAAAATGGTACAAGGATAGAAAGGAATTCATGAGCCCATTAAGACCCTTAGTTATCACTTGAGTTTTGTTTTTCTGCAGATGGCATACCCTTTCAGCTTTCAGTTTTATGCTATGTGTATGGTTTGGATCCATATTTTTAATTAACTTCTGTTCAGTAAATAGATGTTCAGACACGGTTTAGAACTGCAATTAGAAGATTAGGGTTAGATTAGAGCCCTACTGTGCTAATTAAAATACTTTTGGGGTCTGTTGTTCACGCAATAAAATGTCAAGCGATTGACAAGCCATAAGTGAAAAATTGATCCAATTATCAAGACAGACAAAACGCACTTTTCTTTTTCCCCCAAGAGTTAAGATTTATTATGGCCATTATGAATACAGATGTTTATATGTATGTGTCTTGGAATTCATTTAACTTTGCTGTTCCTTAATCCTGTTCTGCTTGCTATAAGACAGAATTATCAATGATTCCTTCAGTGGATGGAACTGCTCAACCTTTTTAAACTGAAATTTTAATCTGGAAGCAAATGACTGGTGTTTCCCACATTAAGTAAGTGGAGGGCCATGAGCAACCTCCTACCACTGTTTTTCTTGAACAGAGAAAATCCTACTGAGTGCTCCAAATATATGATAAGAATGCACAGTGGAAATTAAGTGTGCCACAGAAGTCTAAATACCTAGAAAAGAGAAGCAGTGAAGAATATCCAGTAATGTTTTTTAAAGTAAATTATTGGTAATTATGTGATAATCCAGCAAGTTCTAAACAAGTTTATCAAAGACATATAATTTTTTAATTACCTTTTAAAACTTAAAATGGTACATTTTAGAAGTGGTTAGGTCTTCTGTAACCATTATGGAAATGAACACTACAAAAGCCTTGCTGCTCAAATGGTGGGGTTTTTTTGTAATTCAGGTTTGCAATCTATCTGCATTCATGTTCCTTAACACTAATCTATTCCTGTACCATTACAACTCCTTCTTACTTCACTTCAAGTAGTCCCTAGCACTTTGATGGAAACTGTTGTGCCTATCCCAGCTATAACTTGACTACATCACACTATCAAAATTTAGTGTTTTTCAGTTCCTACAAGACAGGCTCTCCATCTACAGATCAGCCCCTTTGAGCTTCTCAGCACTTATTCCAGCTTCCCTTAATCTTTCACGGACATGTATGGCCAGAATTGTATGTAGCTTAACATATTTCATGTGAAGGCTCATTGGTACCCTATAGAATGGAAACAATATTCTTTTTCTTCTGGAAATTCCTCATCAGAGGCATCCTTGGATCATATGCCTTTTAAATGATTGCAATATCCTGTTGACTCACAGTCATCCCCTGTGATTAATTATGTTACGCAGGTCCTTCTCTTCCTCATTCTTTCTAGTTGAGGGATTCGCAGCTGAGTTTATAGCAGAATTTTGTATTATTGGTTCTCAGGAGCACAACTCTGCATTTTATACTACTGAATTTTGTACTATTGAATGTAATAAAAAATGAATTTCATCTGGTTTTATTTGCTTGCTTTTTATGCCTACTTCCAATAAACACTGAGAAAACAAATGAATCTGCTTGACTCCTTTCAAACTGGGACTTCCAATGAATACTTTTGCACTCCTCCTTGCTAATATATGTATTGATGTCTGCTAACAGAGCTTGTTTGCTCAGCCAATCAGGGAATGGCTATAACAGAGTCTGCATGATTGACCCAGTCCTTAATCAAGATGCTTCAAAGTTAGTAAGTTCTGCAGGTACTGAGACTTACTGGGAGCTCTAGCCTGGCCACAACAGTCAATAATAAAGTTCTAATTGTCTTTAAAGAGCTTTTTGCATTTTTAAGATCTACTTTGAACATTTTGTCTGTGTTTCAATCATGTAGAATTTTTTGCTGTCCTGCACAGCAGACATTCCCCTGGATTATGTGTATGGATTTATACAACAAATTGCCAGTATTGTTGTTTGTTTCCTTGGCTCAGTGTTTAGAAACAGTTCATGTTTTAGAGGGCAATGTTGCACTTCAGTGGTTTTTTTTTATGCCTTTTTACAAAACAATAAGAATTTGGCCAGAAAGTGTGTGAATATAACTAATTCATTCTTTATTCTGCTATAAATTGTATGCTCACTGCAAAATCTATTTTTGTATTATTCAAACATTTTTAGTGCTAATATATACCCATCTCCTTTGGAATAACATCATTTTGTGGAGTGTCTAATTTTTTTTATTTTATACAAAACTAATAGGTGTTTCGGATAAGTTGTCATAACTACTAATAGATGATAGTGATAATGACCTTTGATTCCTGGATAGTCTAGGTCAGGGGACTGATTTATCAAAAAGCTTGTCCCCAAAGTATTACATACTTTAAACAACACTAAAATATTCTGCACATCTCTTAGAAGTTTACTTTTTTTTTTGAATTGTCAAAAGGCAAGAAAAATCTCTGGAACTAACAATCCAAACCAATTCAAACCCTAAATGTCCTTTTCTGTCAGTAATTACTTTTGACTCTGGAAGAGTAGCTTGAATTTGGAATAAACACCTGTTTTCACTAATGCAGTTTTGGCTATTTTCATAAATATGTGGTCAAGACATAATCTTTACAGAGTCACACTATGCTCAAAGCAGGGGTTTAACAGAACTTGGTCTGAGTCCTTGAAGATCTTCTCCTGATTAGAGAGGCTAACTTCAGAAACTTAAGATGGTCATCGAACTCTACCTGTTCCCACCACACACAGCAGCTGAGCATGTGAGAAACCTGTGTTTAAAGGAAAACATTTCTTATGCCTTTTTCCTTACCAATGCAGGTGTGAAAATTGGAAACAAGATCTTATTTAGGTAGGTCCTTACTTTTTTTTTTATTTCCTCTTTTTCTTTTCCCTTCTATAGAAAGCTTATCTCTCTGGTCCTAGTTGGGAAGAGATGCTCTGAAGCTTTCCTGAGGTAAAGAGCAAGCTGAGAAAAAAGGGAGGATGATAGATGTGCAGGAGAGAAATTTGGACCATAAAGCAGGAAATGTTGGCTGTATAAGTAGGTTGAAGATGGCATGTGTCTCAAGAAAGAAATTAGGGTATGGCGAGGATAGAACGCTGGGGAGAGGGTCTGTTTGATTGTATAAAAACTTTGGGTTTAGACAAGAAACTGTGTTGGGGTAGGAGGAAAATATGTGGGCAGCAGACATGGACGTGGGGTAAGTTTTTGCCCTTGACAGCAATTCAGTGTAAGTGAAATTAGTTTTCTTTTCCCAGTGGATGTCTCCTTCAAATTATAAAGCCAGGATGTGCACAAAGTGAATTCTTTCTTTAGTCTATGTCTATGACCCTGGCACGGTTTTGTGGGAGAAAGCCCTCAGTTCCTTTCTTGGATAAAATTGCTTTGCTTTCTAAGCAGATTAATTTTACTTCTTAAAAAAAACCCAACCCTCTGAAGCTTCTCTGTTGTGATTGAAATTTATCCTGATGGTTTTTAGTTGTCTAAGAGTTATCAGCACAATCTATTTGGGAATATGCATTAGGGAGATTTTTTATTTATAATTGGTCTACTGAAGTTCAGACACCTAACCCAGAAACCTAACCTAGTCTAAAATAGGGGTTAAAGGCTATGTTTACAGAGCTAGATGGTTTCACAGAAGCACCTGGAGAGCCGCATTTCATACTCATTACTAAAAATATGAGAAAATTGAGTTGAACAGCTGTTTCAACTTACTGTAGTGATTTCTGAAACAGATGCCTAATTCCTTGTTACTGTTATCATTTCATGCTCTATTGTAATGATCACAATCGCTGTGCCTGTCCCCATATGTTGTGTTACTTACATGACCAGCCTCATCCCCTCTGCAGTTTCTGCAGAGCCTATTGAAAGTCTGCAACCACAGACAAAGCCCTTTGGCCCTCAAACCTGGGCCCCTGCCTGGCTCTTGCATTCTAGCAGCTTCACGTTAGCTCAGTTGCTTGGAGCGTCCTGATGCTCCTCATTGCTTTGAGTCCATGTAAGAGGCAGATCAGGGATCATGGTTTGTCCACACAAAATCAGTGAGTCAAAGTCCAGTTAAGGTAAAAAAAATTCTTCTGCTGTCCCTTGCCCCACATTTTCTTGTCACTTGCAGCAGTTTAATCAATGACTCCCTCCTTTTGAATATACAGCTCAACTTGTGTAGGTAGGTATAAATGCATCCAGTCAAACAAACAAGAACAAGTGTGGAAACCATGGGGACACCCATGTATGTGGCTCTCCAGAATTTAATTACCATTCAGGTTTTTTTTAACCGTACACGAAGGGAGGAAATAAAAGCACCCTAGCCAAAAGCAATATTTTCTTATTAAACACAGGATATTACTATAGATCAACCATTTTTTCCTCAGACTTACTAATTATTCCAATATATGCTTTCATGGAATAACAATGCAACTGATGAGCCAGCCTGTGTCATCCTGTTGCTATAGAAATTGCTTAGTATAAGCATCCTGGCACTGTAATCAGTTTAGCTCTCTTTAGCCATCATGGAAAGGGCAAAAAAGAGCACTTCTGGTTTGAATTTTTTATTTAAAAGTTTCCACGTTCATAGAAACAGGTGTGCAATACCTTGTCAAGACAGCAGAGTCTTTGAAGGACAGTCAATCACAGCCTGCACTCAACTCCTGCTACACACTGCATCCCAGGGCAGCCACAGCTCTATCCAGGCTTGATGTCTATAATCCCAAGGAAAAAATAAAGCCATCAAAGGTCAGAGAAGCATTGACATTAGTTTAACACATCAGGTTCCACAACAGACCACACTTGAGCTTTACACTATGAACTAACTCAGTGATGGGGCCCTGAATGGCTGGTTGATTTTGCAGTAGCCTTGGGTGGTAACTGGCTCCACAGCTCTCCCAGTGTGATGGTAATATGGTAGCACCATAACCTAGCATCAGGGTCTTGGTGCAATGTATCCTTACGTATGAGTTTTGGCACAGATGCAAAGAAAGAGAGAAATAACAGCATCTTACGCTGATTCTATTTCTTGTCTGGGCAAAAAAAATTTTCTGTGTGACTGCAATTTCCCATTTGATAGAATCACAGAATCATACAATGTTTTGGGCTGGAACAGAATCACAGAACCACAGAATTACCAGGTTGGAAGAGACCTTCAAGATCACTGAGTCCAACCCATGCCCTAGTACCACCTCAACTAAACCATGGCACTGAGTGCCACATCCAGTATTTTTTTAAACACATCCAGGGATGGTGATTCCACCACCTCCCTGGGCAGACAATTCCAGTACTTCACCACTCTTTCCGTGAAAAACCTTTTTCCTAAACGGACCCTAAGGATCATCTAGTCCAACCCTGCTGCCTGATGGATAGGTTTAGAGTGTTTTAAGCTCCAACCTTCCACATTTACCCTTAATATTACGTTCTTGATTGACTGGAATGAGTCAAAGTTAACGCTATAACTGTATTATTTCAATCAGCAGTGGGGGGGTTTTGTAGCTTTTAAAAAATTTGTAAAAAATTTGTTTGTTTGTTTGTTTGTCTGTTTGCTTGTTTGTTTTTACACCTCAACACTTCTTTTGTGGTTTTTCATATGCCTTTCAGAGTACTAGTTAAAATACTGATTTTTTTCTGGTTTTTAAGTGTGCTTGAAAAGAACTGTCAGAGTGGTGTATGAAAAAGAGCACATTTTATTACAAGATAAACTACAAGATTAAAAATCTATTGACGTCTTAGTAAAAAGTACCAAAATTACACATAAGACCTAATTTTAAATATAGACCCAATCTTAGAAAGTATCTCAATTATATTGCCCAAATTAATGTTACTACATAGGTAAGGCATAGATTGTATTGCTTCCTGGTAACTATAGAAGTGTTGCTTCTTTGAAAAGAAAAAAACACACCACAGCTGCTAGGAGTAAGTATAAAAAATGCTTGTTTGTAGAAGCCCAAACTGCATTAGTTACGCAATAGAAAATATTTCCAGTTTCAGAATTTTGATCTTTAAGTTATTTTTCTCTTACAAATAATGTGAGGTCAAAGGTAGAGAAGTTGTAGAGAGAACAAAAAGCTTTTTGTTTCAACTTCATTTGAACTGGATTTGGGATAGGATTTCCTTGCTGCTGTGTACTTTTCTTGGTATGCTCTTTGCTCAGTACCGGGCTGATCCCAAGTGGGACTCATATACACTTCTCTGAAAGAAATAAAAAATACACATGAACCTTGTGAGAGAATTAGGTTCTCTCCGTTTTTACCAGGTCCCACATTTATTCTGCTGCTTCTGCAATGTTCTAGTTCCTTCTGGTATTGACTGAGTTGTTTAAAAGCCAAGCAAATCAAACCCCTATTTTCTCTCTGTCATTCTCTTCTGTTTTTTTCGTCTAATTTTAAAAGCAATCTTGCTGAAAAAATGTTTACTCTTAATGTTGTTTGCTAGAAGATGAGGAGTATTCGCAACTGAGAAACTTTGTATAGTGCAAGTGACAGAACTTTATTCTTGAACAGATGTGATTTTACCCCTACTTTATTTTCTAGATCGGATTGTTGATAATAGAAAAGTAGATTTCATGGTTGTCCAGCCCCACAAACTACTATGTGTCTTCCTGCAGTCTGTGGCACCTACCTCAGGTAAATGAGTGACCTATAACTGATTATTGGTCCCATGCTAGCTTCAGCAGTGCGTGGTCAGCCTTACATGGCCATGTGTAAAGGATAAACTTCCTCTGCAAGCTGCTGAATGTTACAGAACCCCAAATCCAAGCTGAGCCTGGGAGATGCAATTCTTTTAGTGCGAGTATAAGTGTTTCTGATAAGTATGAAAGGGGTTTCAATTTAATTCAAACTAATTAGTTTATTTAAAATTTTAGTCCTTGAAGTGAGCAGTTTTTTGCCTTGAGGAAGCATATTGGTCATAGAGAGGGTCTGTACCCCACAACCCTCTTGCTGCTAATGAGTTTTTGTATAGGTGAGTGCCATTTGCTTTACTTCTTCAGTATCTGTGAGTCTTTTGGTATTTATCTTTCTGGACTTAAGAATGTTTCAAGCTTTGCAAACTCCCATGAACCTGACACCTATTATCTGGAAATAAGCATACTGATCATGAACAAAACAACACAAATTATCCAGCTAAACAAAGACCAGTGAGTGTGATTGGGAGATGTAGATTCAAAGCACAGAGCTCACATTTCCATGTCCAAGGACTGATCTGTATATTTCCATTGGCAGCACAATGACATTCAGTGACTGATCATCAGCAAGTATCTATCTCCTCCTTGTGGGAATTTGTGTTTTTCCTTTCCATTGGTCTATAATTTCTACTGCTGAAAATTTGTCTGGTATAAATTTATAATTTAAAAAAAAATCTTTCATCTACAGATACAGGTAATTTAAAGTTTACAAATCATTTCTTAATTAAATATTTTGACATTTCTGTTCAACAGCTGTTAATTGCTGAGCAGCTCAATGTTTCCACAAAAACTGGCACAATAATTGATGTGTTTACATTCATCTATCACATGGAAAAGACGATATTTTACAAGTTTAAAATAATTGGTTTAACTTACAAATTCACTTTTCCATTTAAGCATCCTCGTACGAATTTCATCAGTAGAAAGAGTGTTATGCTATTTATGCTCCAAAGGAATAATGGGTGACCTGCTTGGCTTCTTTAATTGCTGAAAAATAGCACAGCATACAATTCAGGGGGAAACTCAAAAGTCTAAGTCTTGTATCATTGAATAGCAGTTTAATGAATAATGCTTATGATACCTTAGGAGTACATTGCAATCTCTTAAGAAGTTCTTCCAAAGTCAGAAGAAATGGTCTCTCTTGATGCCAGAATATGAAGCTGGAATAGTAAGCCATCCCTTAGTGAATACTCAGTGTCAAACTGAACACATTATTTCTCAGAGGCTCCTTTGTTTATGATATTTAAGGCTATAGCTATAACTTTTCCAAAGCAGCAGACAGAAGGACTAGAAACCCTAGCTGCCCTTTGATTTTGCATAACACATGCTCTACATACTGTGGTTTTCTCTTTAGAAAGCTGAAATTATTGGCATTTTATTAGTTTTAAAAGCATCTTTAAACTTAGTATTGCCAAATTTTCTATATAGATGGTTTCTCAGCAATTTCTTTTCATAACAGACAAAAAGACACAACGACCTTTCTGCTGAGCTGTTCGTGACAAAGTCAATTTGTGCTCCATCTCCTGCAAGTGTAATTGAATGATCACTAGCCTGAAATCTAAGTTGCATAATTGTAATTAATTATATCGCAATTGACCTGCAGTTCTGCTTCTCAGTCCTTCTTTATGCCCTTCTTAAGCTGGGACCAGGCTAACAGACAAATGATACACTGCACTTTTAAATTCAATACCTAAAAAAATCACTTTCTTTCAACAATAGTAAGGATCATACTTCAATTTTCAAACATCCAGTTCTTCCTACCATTTTAAGGTATATTGTTTCTGTGCTGAAGCTGCATTAATGCCAGCCACAGTCCAGTGTTGGAAAGCAGAAATTGACAAATCCTGACAGGACAGCGTGAAGAGAAAGCAGAGGTGAGAGCCAAGTAGAAAGCTGATGTGGGAAATTCTGACTGATGCCTGAACGTGACTGATAAACAGATGAAAGGCAGGAGGAACAATGTCAGCTGCTGCTTAAAATAGCCTGGAGAAAATGAGAACGGTAGGATCTGTTGAGGATGGGTCAGTGCTTTGATAGCATTGCTAAATCAATGTCACAGACTCCTGATGGCAGTACAGCAAAGGACTTAAGAAGTCATAGAAGTCAGGTTTCCTGTTAAGCCAACTTGTGAATTTCCTCATTGCTAATCAAGTCCCATTCTTAATCAAAGGATAGGCTCCTATGCAATAAACCCTGTATTTCTCCAGCTTTGACATCTGGTAGTATGCCCATTTTTAAAAAGGGAGCATACTCACTGTTAGTTTAGATCCACTGTTTTCTAATCATTAATGAATTATTGTAAATCCTTTCCACTGATAATTTTTTTAGAGCTCACGTAGCAATTCTCATATGCAATGGAATCTCCACAGGTTGTGAAACATGACTGAAAAAGAGAAATACTCAAAATTTTAAAAGGCAGTATTCTGTACTTTTATATTTCTTTCAGTCATCAAAGAGAAGCTATTAATGTTTGATGAATGATGAGCATCCATATGGATAACTTATGATTTCGTGACTCACAACACCTCAAAGGATGGCACTACCATTTCTATTGTACTGCCTACAGTAAAAAGAGACTATCTTTTAAATTAAAGCACAGGACATTCTGATTTCATGAAAAAGCACTGACATATTGGGAGGAATGTTCCTCCTTAGGCTGTTGTGACTTTATTGAGTTAGTGGGCTTTCTCCTGATTTGCACACTGATAAAAAAGAACCTGGCCAATAATTTTTATATATTTGTTTAACAACCTTTGTTTTCTATATATAAACGTGTACAAAGTATAAAGGGTTCAATGACCTTTAGGACAGATATACCTTCCTTTTACACAAAACTTATGCTGTATTGCAAATATGAGGAAGCACAAGCCAGGACGGTATTGATAATACAAGAAAACATTATTATCTCCCAGATACTGCACATCTAAGGAACTGGTTTGTACCAGGGAAACATGGAGCTGAATCCTCCCAGGGAGTGTGGGGAGGGCAACTTCTGTTTGCTGTGCTCTCTGATGAGCAGCAGTTGCCTGGCGACCGTAGACATGACAGTGGTATCCTTTCTCACCTCTTTTGTGATGCACTCCTCCTAAAAGGATACCCAGAGGGAACAGCCTCTGCCTGACATGCAGGTGTTCAAAATATGTTTCTCCTCCTCCAAAGTACATGGGCCACCTTTTTTGCATTCTTCAACCTACTGAACTCTAGCTCACTCCAGGCACCACCATCCCCAGGACAATCTCCTTCCCCAATGCAAAGCTTCACCTCAATCTCAACCCAATGGCAGTCAAAATCTCCCTCAACATTATCTCTGGTCTTTTTTTTCCTTCCCACCCTGCCCTGAGTATCAGATGTGCTTGTATATCTCTTTTGGCTTCTGTTTCATTTCTCAATCATCAGGTGTGAGCCCCCAAGGCAGGAGCCCCCTCAGCAACAATCAGGGACTGTTAGAGAGAAGTTTTGTGGTAAGCATGAGAGACTTCAGGATCTTGTGAGACTGTAAGGATAACCTCCAAGCACTAACCACACCCTTATCTGTTCTCTTGCAACAGTGGTCCCTATAACATTTAGAGTTTATATATAGGTAGGATTTCATGTAGGAAGGATTTTCTATGCAGGAAAAATCTTAATCCTTTATAAAGAGAGGGTTTCTGGATGCAGAAGAAACAGGTGAAGAAACAAGACTATTCTGGTTCATTTGTCATGACAGAAGGGTGCAAATTGGTGTGAGAAGAGTTTAGGGGCAGGGTATAATGCTCTGATCAAGCTGGTGGGAAGCTCTAAAGCCACTGTGCTATCAAAAAATCATTTAAAAATTCCCCAGATAATGAGGGCAGATCCAGCTTCCCCAATTTCAAGAAGAAGACCATGTGGAAATCTCTGGGCTATGAACCATGCTCATATGAGTCTATATAAAGTACAGGTATCTTTCTCCAACAGCAAGCTTTGGAAAACTAGAACAGTTCAACAATCTAAAAATTTCTTAGATATATCTTAATAACATAGGAATGAATCAAATGTGTGGAGCTGCTAAACACAGTATATTGGATGGCTGCATGTTGGGTTCTCTGCAGTCTGTTAGCAGCAGCTTTCATAAAAAAGCCTTGGGCATTTATTGTGCTTGATGGATTCTATTTGGAATAAAACCCCAGAAATCTGGCTTTGTTGGAGCAATTTTGCATCAATATTCAGCACAGAATAGAACACAGTGTAATTTGGCAGAAGCACAACACTGTGCATTTTATTTCAGGATATTTCATTGTATTTCTGTGACAATTTTAAAATAAAATTGGCTTTTACTATAAAATAAAAATGCATTTTTGAAGGGAACTTTTAGGCCTATGTTCAGAATTTGGGATTCAGTCAAAAATATTTTGGGACAGTGTTTTGTACTTTCATGGTTACTGCTGAATGCTTTTATGCTCATAACCAGCTCTTTCTTTTTCATCTGCATACAGTCTCTACTTGATAAACAGGACCAGACCTTTATAATTTTGGGGAAATAGAATGATAGAAAGAAATGTTTATCTTGCCGTTTCTTATTATGTGTTGCAATAGCTATAAAATACTGTATTGAACTACAGATAATAGTACAAAATGAGCTATCTGGAATGGTTAAGTCTAGCTTTCTAAATCTGTCCTTTCAGATAAAAAGCTGTATATCTAATGTGACAAGCCTGAGGCGTATTTTATTGTTATAAACCCATGTTTAATACAATGTAAAGCTCTAATATTTTGTTTCTATCTCAGTAACTTTAATTTTAAGTTATTTTAAATGCCTTGTTTACAGATAATAAAAGAAAAGTTTATATTCAGATTGATTCAAATGGCTTAAAGAATTCATGGAATATAACCTTACCTGTGATGAATAACACTCTCTTTGGAAAAGTAGTTCAGAACTTTCATATTAATCCTCTTTGTATCTTCCTTAGAAGATTTTACCTGAAATTTAAGAGATTGCTTCTTGTCCAGCCCAATGAAAAAATCTCACCTAAATTTAATGCCTCACCTGTACCTCACACTTGTATTTGAAGATCTGTCTATTTAATTCCCTTACTGATTAAATAGTATCTGGTATTAGGTAATTCCTGCATGTTGTCATTGCATGGGCAAAGTCCTACAGGGGAAAACAATCAGTGTTTTGAAAGGATATAAACACATTTTGGGTGTTGTGGCTTCTTTAATACTGTAGGTGTGTCTTAGGAAATGCTAAAGAGTCATTGACTGGATCTGTCAAATGTGGACTGTGTATAGGATGCTTGGCCTGATGGGGACCCAGTTTGATCACATGCAGAGGAGTCTTAGTAACAGATCCTTTTGGAGACCATACTCCAAAAAGCAGGCATGGACATTACACAGACTTTGAGTGGCCTACATCGAAAGCACAGATCCTGGTGCTTGGGTCTGTACACCTAAGTGAACTAATTTTCAGGAAGGTAGCTGAAATTGACTTGTTTGGCTCAGAATAACATCTGAAAATTAGTATGTGAGAAGTTTACTGATTAAGTAAACTGATTTAAATTAGGTAAGACACTACTGAAGTGTGAACTTTTTGTGTTACTATAATGATGACAGTTGTTAATGAAAGCTACATGTTTTGAGTTGATAATTCAAATTTTTAAAACTTCCCAACCTACTGATTCTAGTTCAGGGAGTGATTTCATATTATTCCCACAGCCTAACAGACACACATCCCAGTAACTCTTGTATTGTGCCCACACAAGCAGGACTTTGGGAGAACATGGGAGAAGCTGTATGGATTTATATTACAGACCCACCTACTTCAGTATTCAGTCTCTGACAAGCCTCCAAGGGTGGATGTAAGGTGAAGAGTAGGTGAACAAGCAAAAAGAATATGATACTTTTTTAAGCATCCTCCCCAGTTCTATGACTCAGAGAGACCTTCAAGGAGTCTTCTCGTCTCAGATTGATGAGATTTGTTTTAGATCATACATATTCTGCAAAGCTTTGAATAAAAAATTGTTTCTGATTTTTCCTTCCTTATTTTGAAGTCTGAATTCCTTCTCTTTTTATGCAATTGTTGACAATTCTTTTTTAGTTACTTAATTACTTTTAATAAAGAACGCAATCTTTTAACCTCATTGGTCTATTACACTTTTTCTTTTGAGCTTTACAATGCTGAAACACATGGAACTTAACAATTGCAATGGACTATTATGGATTGTGGTAGGACACATTTTCAGGACTCTTCCACTGTCAGTATGCCTCAGAAAGTGAGGGAAAGGCAATAAGGAGAATAAAAGTAGTTCACTGACAGCTTAGTTCACTGAATACAGTCCTTTTTTCCTTCTGTGTTTATGTTTCTGGATTTCTCCTCTGCGCAGGCATGTCACAGGTTTGTTATTTTAAGTATAATTATTCTGCAAGGTAGAACAGCTTACTGTGCAAACTCACCTGAGCTGGCGTTGAATGCTCTGTCAGCTCCCTCAAACTGGGGCTCTGCCTGGGTAAGTGTCTGCTTCTCTACAGGCATGGATTAGCCAGCATGGATTATTTACTGCCAGAATGTTTCTGTTTCATACACACAGACACCTAACAAAAGGGAGACTCATCAGTATTTTAAAATAGGCTGCGCTGTGGATTCTTTTTCATTTCATTTATTTGCCCCCAGAAGGGAATCTACACGGAGCAAAATAAAAGTTCCTCCTGCTGCAATTCAATTATCTGGTTAAAATCAGGCTATAAGTCTTAACAGAAGAGAAAGAATTTAGTACTTAGGAAAACTATTGTAGGAACTTCTAGCACCTGAGCCACACAGAAGGGGTTTCAGGTGAGAACTGAAGTACACATGCACCATGTATCACCTAATTCAAAGTTCAGTAGATATATTTTGATTTATATCAGCTGGTCTCAGGTCAGACCTCTTACCTGAACCTGTATTTCTAGGGAATTTGAACTTTTCAAGCTTGAGCAACTTTTAATAGCATCAATCCATGACCTAGAAGTAAAAATACACTTTAAAAGAAAGTAAGAGCAAGCAAGAAGGAAAAATCCTACATCTGTATGGAAACTCATGTGGCATTTTTTTGCTTCTAGAATGCAAGTATTTTTACTCCTATGAAAGCCCCAATGATTGCAGTGGGTGAAGTAGGTACTAATAAATTTCTGAAGGATCAAAGCCTGAAGAAAACAAATGATAGAAATGAATAAGGTTGTGAACTGGTTCTGCATGGAGAATTGTGAAAGGTGCTTGGCTGTTAAGGATGCAAGCGTATGACTGCAAACTGCAGAGCAAGTAAAACTGGGGAAGCTCTATTGAGAATTGGAAATAACAGAATTGCCATTATAAAGTAGGTTTTTGCATCTGTTTCTATCTGTCTTTATTGCACTAGCCACATGATTGGACATCAAACAAATTTCTGGGGTTTTGTTCTCTTCTTTTGTTTAATATATCAGAGTGCCTTCGCCTATCTTATCCAGAGTTTGTACATTAGGACTTTTAAATAGAAAAATCTGTTCCGATAAATCAAGTCTTCTCTAACTTAGCTGGCAGATGGCATCCCTGTTTATGGCTTTACAGGGAATTTGAAAGCATATGTGTTTGATGAATTGCCATAAATGCATGGCGGCTCCTGCAGCAGGAATGGTTCAGAGGTGCAGATAGCAGGTAATAAATAATTAATGAGCACCAAAGTAATATCTTTATTTTCTTGCTGGAGCTGGAGTGAGCACATGGTGTAAGCCATAAACAAAATCTTGCTTTAGAGTTGGTCTTTTCCATTCAGCTGGCTTTTTGTACTGATTACCAGTCAGAGCAGCTGAGGCAATGCAGAAATAAGGACCCTGTGGTGGTTTGAAGAGACTGAGTTGATAGACAAGGTTTTAGACCAATCGCTTTTCACGATTTTGCATATAAAGAGGCACTGGTGAGGGGAAGTCACTCTCTTCTGGGCGGTCTCTCAGCCGGAGGGGTGGCGGGCCCGGGCCCCGCTGGGCCGGGCCGGGCCGAGCTCCTGCCCTCTCCCCATCCCTCTTCGGGGATGAGGCA
>VWZT01012471.1:0-151600 GCA_013397055.1 Pachycephala philippinensis | reverse complement strand
TATATGTATAGTTTGCTTGTTTTGAAATATACACACACACTCACACACTGTGTAGATCCCTCTGGGTTTAGGCACACAGTACATCCCTTTGCTGCCACTGGATCTGAGTCTCCCCAGCTGCAGGTATCTGGGCATATGGTCCCCTGTGGCACCTTGCCTCACTCAGCTGCTGGAGCTCAAGCCTACAAATGCACCCTGGATACCTCCATTAAGTGTACTTAGATGTCCAGTCTACCTATAATTCAGTCCTCTGGATCCCCTGGACACCCGATAACCTTGCACACAGAGACACCCATCTAAATATGTCTAATAGTAGGTCCAAGACTTATGACCTTAGAGTAGTTAACTCCCAGGCACCATAGTGTCTCCAGCAGCTGGTGTGGACCTTGCAGTCCCTCCAGCTGCCAATCTGCAGACCACTTTGTTCTCTCCAGCATCCAGCCCTGATCATGGCTGCACCAGTATGTGGTTCCTAAGTCACGTATGCTACTCACCAGAGCATTATGCTTGATACTTACTCATGATGTGCACTAACATTCACACTCATGCAGCATGCACTCCTGTCTCTCTAGCTGCTGGCACCATGGCCACTATGATCTCGGGCTTGATTTCCAGCTGCTGATACTTAGACCTCCGTGCTCACACATTCACAAAGGATGGAGATGCGCCACACCCACAGAAATAATTAGAACTGGCATTTAATATCAAGACAAACTGTTAAACAGATGCACAGTCCCAGACTGACGGTGTGATTGGTGGTAATCTTTTATTCCCATATTTCTCTATTTTTCTGTATTTGTTCCTCTTCAGATCACCATTGATCCCTCCTTTTTCTGCCATTTGTCCCTTGAAATCCCCATCAAATATATTTTAAAGTCCTGAACTGCTCTTCCTCTGTGTCTCATCATGGCTCCCACACACCAGTGTGTCCTTCAGGTTGTAAGGGAGTCCAGAGACCCTCCCCAGCTGAACTGGGTCTCACTCCAGGGCCCATGGGACTAATTTCTCACCTGTGATAGCGCTAGAAAGTACCAAGACATGATGTCCCTTTCTCTGATTAGGTAACTGTCATTATTCCTCTAAGCTTTTCTGTGTTTGTGGAGCTGAGTTTTTAATCACAAGGAAGACTAAAAATATTACAGATTTTTCAATCAAAGAATTGTTAGCTAGTTTGACCAGCTAACAAAGTGAAAAGGTGTATATCTTGAGAAAGTTCTGATGAATGTTCCACAGAAGCTTTTCCAGATTTCAGCCTAAAGTAAGGAAGTGATGATATTTGAGGAAAAGCACCATTACCAGCTGCGGCATAGTACTTGTCCAAGCAGATTAAAGGTACATTTTGCTTCTGATACAGTGTGGCCATCAGGAGCCACGATGCTCACTACATCATAACATCCCACAATGCAAAAAAACCCCAATCCTCCTGGCTGTCTTAAACTTCTGTATTATTCTTCTCTACTGTTCTTGCAGCAGATGAAAGATTGTCTCATGGGGAATTTTTGATAACTAGTCTGTGTCAGCATCAAAAGCGTGCTAGCATGGAATAGAAAGGAAAAACATTTTACAACCACTTTGCAGTTAAAACCTTGATGGTGCTAGCATGGAATAGAAAGGAAAAATATTTTACAACCGCTTTGCAGTTAAAACCTTGATGCATAATTATTCACAGTGAATAGGATTTGTACTTGCAAACCTTTTCATTAAACACATGTCTAGATAATATCTGTGCTGAGGAACACTGCATAATAAGATGCTGTCACTTTTTTCTATTAAAGTGGCTGTGAACTTATAAATAAAAGTTAGAAAATACAGTGTCTGTTTTTCTGAGGCACTAACCTATGCACAGTTCAGGAATGAGGCTGCTGAGGATGGAGCCTGCACCTCTGTTTATAAAAATGGAGCATGGTGGGTGATTCTTCTTAAAGAAGGAAAGAAACACTACTATTGACAAATGAGTAGGGCTACATATTTTCTCCCACTGTATTTAATAGATATCATTTTATTTCTCAGATACACCACAGGTTTCACTGAAGCAACTGTAGAGTTAAAACAATACTGATAAAAACCAGTTATAGAAACTATGTTTCATAGAATCAGACTATAATAAAACAGTTTGGGAGGGACTTTTCAAGGCCAGTAGGGCCAACATCCCTCTCAGGGTAAGTGTGTTGACCAGGACCATCTTCAGTCAAGTCTTGAAGTCCCCCAGGGTTGAAGATTCCCCAGCCTTTCTGGGAAACCTGTCCCAGAGTTTTATCACTGTCATGGTGATAAATTTGTTCTTCTGTCTGTCTGAGATTTCCCTTCAGGCAGTTTGTGTCTGTTGCCTCCTGTATTTCACAGCAAATTCCCAGGAGTATCTCTGCATTTACTATAGTCTTGCATTAGGTATATGAAGACATTAGCCTATTGTTCTTAAAGCTGAATGTCTTGATATATCCACAAACTCATTTCAGCTTCGTCAGTGCAATATGATGCATATATGATTTGTCCTCAAATCTGCTGTTTGCTTCATAAGAGAGTCAACCTCGCTCAAAATAAAAGGCAATATTACTTGGGATCTGTAAGAAGCCACCCTGGTGCTGAAATCCCTGGGCAGCTATGCAAGTATGCAGCAGTATTTCCAGAAAAGATCATTAGCCTTGGAGGAGCTGCCTGTTGTCTGGGTGTGATATAAAGGTTTTTTCCATGAGCGGCCTTTTGCAGACACAGAAATCTGCGATGTGCTTTGCTTCAGAGAGAGTGAGTTGGATCCAAGTGATATCCAAGTGCTCGGTGCACAGCAGGAAAAGGAGGGTAAATGAATGTCAGGCAGAACATGTATCACAGAGCAGCAAATGACCATGGTTACTACAGGCATAGAGCTTCAAGTTTCCAGGCATAGCTTCATGCTAAACCAGATGTTGAATTCCAAACTGGATTCCAGATTGAAACATGTTTTTATTATGTGAGGAAAAAAGAAGAGCTAAGACTTAATGATCCCAGCCTACCCTCATAAAAGGATTCCTGAATCTCAACACAGAATACTAGGTGACTACTCTGACCTCTACCTTTACATTAAGGGCTTCCTGGTGAAGGTTTCTTTGTGGCTCATCCTGAGTCTTGCACAGTCCTGTACTATCTGTAGTCATTTTACTGGTTTGTTTGAAGAAGTGCAGGTGTTCAAAATGCATGCTGCACTTCCAGAAAAAATAATGCTATATATACAGATATATATGCTATATATATTGCTATAATCTGAACCATAACAGTTCATTCCAACCCAAAGAGGAGTTCAGGATAACACACATAGCAGTGACATTTTGAGGCTTATGAAGCTAAAGTTAGCTGCCACTGATGTGGAAAGAAAAAAAGCTGTGAACGATTTTTCTACGACAGACCGCCCAATGAAATCCAGAAAGTGTTTATTGTTTGTTATTCATGGCTAAGGAATTTAGCATTGACATTTCTACTGTAAATAACCTATAATTTGCAGCTCTTGCATATCTAAAAGGTCGTTTTCACTGGACAAATATTAGATATCACATTACATATTTGATGGCATATCTTATCCTGCATAATGGAGCACATAGACTGTTTCTCTGGGTTCTATTTGGATACATCTATTTACTTCTAAATGATTAACTTTTTCCTGCCCATTTCTGTCGTGTTTACACCTTTGCATCCTCATATGTGGAAGACTTGTTCTTTATTCTTATTTGTTTCTCTATTTGGTTCAGAATTTTGAAAAAATTCTTATTAACTCTGCAGTTAAGTTCATACAAAGTGTATCATGAATACAGAAGTGTGACATCTCCTGGAAAGTGATGAACTTAATATGTTTTAAAACCCAGATCTTGTATATATTAAAAATTAAACATATAACACATGCACTGAATCTACAAAGTGTGCTGATTTTATAAACCATGTTATATAACGTAGAGTAAAAAGTAGAAACAAGGACATGCATTCAAGGTCAGAAATTATAAGTCACCCAAGAAAAGTAAATCTTAATTTCTTTGCTCAAGGTTGAATACAAGGCATGCTACCACTAACCAATTTATCACATTCCTTAGTAACTTGCAGTTACATTACAAAAAATTTTCCAAACATATGCGTATTCTAACATGAAAAGCCATCAAGACTGAGTTTGGCTCATTATAAAGGAAGATCTTTGCTTTGTCATAAGGTAATAAAATTTTATCATGTGCACACATAGCTGAAACAGCACAAAATAATTTAATATTACCTTAAATAAACTTCAGGTGGAAGTTTTTCCCTCATGCTTTTGTCAGTTACCTGAATACCATAATATATCTTCCAGTTGCCCAAAAACCAGTAGATAAATACAGTTGTTTATTTGTGTTTATCAACAAATGGGAACTTTCAAAGTAAGTCTTGAAAAGGGGAAGTAAGAGATGCTGCTTTATAAAACATGTTGGCTTGTGTTGCAAACTGCTTTCAGAAATTAAATTTATCAGGAAGGGAGTGATACCAGACACTTTCTGGTTTCAGGTTTTCAGAGAAAAAAATACACATTGAATTTTAATAAATTACTAGGTTCATGTTTGTTCAGATACAATTTCTGCTTTTCTTATTCACCCTTAAACAGTGACATAAAAAGATGTAAGCTCTAACCAGATTAAGAATCGCAGGTAGTCATAAAAATGAGAAGTATGAAACTCCTTTGGCAGTCCATAAGATCCCATTTTCAAAACAATGAGAATTATAAAAGAATTATAAAATATTAAGATATTAATTATGTTCTCTTCCCAATGAGCGGGTGATTTGGATTCCACAGACCTGACAAACAGATGAAAAAGGTCTGGGACCCTGATACAAAGTGAAGACACTGGCACTGGTTAAGCTACCACAGGAAGCCATTGACGGAGAGCACTTCCAGTCTCGATAAACTCCAGTCTAACATTGCCTTCCTCTTAGCACTTACAAGGAGATGAAATATGGAAGATCAGGGCCTGAATAAGGTAAAAGCATGCTGACCCAGACAGCCACAGCTGGGAAACCACAGTGACAGAAAAGCTTTTCAGAAGAGAAGCATGTCTGATGAGTGAAGAGAGAGGCAAAGAAAAGAAAAAAGCAAACAGCTGACAACTGGAACAGAAAGCAGAGGAAACAGTTCACAAGGAGACCTCAAAGTGCAATGAAAGTTGTCGTGAATGGCAAAATTGCTTTGTGGAAAATAGGTCCATAGCTAATTTGTCTTTCTGCTGATGAGAACTGACAGGAAAAGGAGTACTTTAACAAAAGACTGTTAAAACAGTCTCGCTTGGACTGCTGGCATGCACTGTAGGTCAAAGCAATATGATTTACAAAACACATAAGGATAATACTGATTTACAAAACAGCAGGATAAAGGTCATTTAATTAAATTACCAGGCCCCACAGGATTCAGAGGGAATTGGGAAACACAAAGAAAAAACTTGAGGATTTTCTAACAAATAATGATTAAAATAAGCAAAAACAAACTTAAAAAAAAAATTAGCTTTGTCAATTTTTGATAAATACATGGTGCCCCTCCTCTTTGTGTGACACATTACCTCCTCAAATGTCTGTTTCCCATACTTTCCATTGCTGCATAAGTACTTCAGCTAAATTCAATAGACGCATTTACACGAGCATCTGAGACTGGATCAGGAGTGCACATTTGAAATCCTCACATACCTCTCTTTAGAACACATGGCAGATCTGTCTTGAAGCAGGCTAAATTAATTCCCTTTGGATGAAAGCAAGCTGGAAAATGGATCCCACGGACTCACCTAATGAGCTCCAGCTGCTAACAAGCATCCAGCCTGTGGGGTGATCTGTCGTGAAACCCTTTGACATGCATTTGACAGGGCCATCAGCCCTTAACTCCAATTTTTGCTTTACAAACCTGCTCCCTCTCGCCTGGACTATTTGTTAATACAGATACAACCTTAGGATGTACAGAAGCAGGCAAAAAGAGTGAATAGATACTAGTATTTTTAGCTTGATATCATGGGAACTGAAAGCAAATGAAGTTCTTTGCTGAGCTAGAAAAAAATCAAATTAAGGCTAATTGGAAGTCCTGACTCCTCATTGTTTGATTGAAAATAAGTTGCATAGAGTGACTGGGAGACATAGATAAATAACTAACATCAATAAAATATTTATTTTCTGTGAGCATTTTTAAATCTCATACATTTATATTAATTTTAACACTCAGAGATTCTTAGGTGATGGTTAAGATCAGGATATTTCACACTATTTATTTGAGCTTACTGTTGCCATAATATATGCCTAAATATTTTGAAAGGGATTGACTGACAGTAAGGTGATAGGTAAAACAAAGGAAGAAAAAATGATATATGTTCAAGTTAAAGGTTGGCTGGCTACTCTGTCCATGTGCTTGTTTTTGCACTAGATTTTTTCTACACACAGATATTGAAACTGTCAGTGCTTATTTTGACAGATGGCAGGTTTTTCACTCTTTTAAACACCGAGGCAATCTTTGCATCAGTTGTTGTATCTCTTGTACTGCTATGAGAGCACTCAAAGCAAGCTTGTGCCTGGGCAATCTGGGTAACAAAGAACTGTATAGTATTTTCCATGTGTTTGATTCATGTGCCCAATCAAGAAACATTCATTGCTCTTATAAAGAAGTGCTCAGTGTTTGTCAGTCTTTGGACTTGTGTCAGATGAAAGGTTGGAAAGACCTTAGAGTCTGAAACATCAGCATGTCTCTTTTGCAGGGGAAGGACCTGACTTTCTGTTTCAGGAAGGTGGTAGTGCTTTGTGGGTCACACTAAGGGACCATGATTTTGCAAACCTCCTAGGGCACATTCTCATATTTTTCTAGCCTGGCATATGCCTGCTATGGTGAAAAGGTTTCATAAAAGCCGGAGTAATGCTCATATAAGAGCTCCACGGTATCCTCTTCATACAGCACAGAGTCTATAACCAAGAAACAGAGCAATGACCATGAAATCAATATACTACAATAATCTCTGAATTGGGTACCACTAATCTGTGCTTCGAGGACTTCAGCACTGCTAGGGAACACACATGCACATTGGTAAACTGGTTTGGATCAAAGGTACTTCTGTAGTGACTTTCTTGATCATTGCCATTTATTAAGCTTTGGTTCACATCCTAGGGTTTGTAGCCAAAACTGAGTCTATAAATCTGCAAATTAAAAGTGGACTAATTAGGATGCAATGCATGTTAGCTTTCCTTGAACTGACAGAGAAGTGTATTAAAATAATATAACAAAGAAAAGAATATAAGTATTGTGTAACACTCTGATAACACAACCAGACACAAGGTGTAAAGGTTTTTACTTAGGAATGTGAGCGATGTGATCACCACAGAAATAAAATACAAAATTGGAAAGTGGATTATTTCCTTGTCTTTACTTATATCTGTATCTATATAATCTATCTATGTCTATGCATATGCCTATGCCTATGCCTATATCTATCTCTGTCTCTGTTCCTGTATGTAAATAAAAACTCATATTTGGTGAAGTAATAGGTATTTCCACTTATAGGTGGTGAAATATGCACAGCAGTTTGACATCCAATTCTCATTATCACCATTTCTCAGTACAGCTCTTCTCCTATTGATTCTCACTACCTCTCCTTGCAGGTGCAGTCCTAATGAACTGTTTCTTTGCTCCAACAGAGTGATGAAGACACCAAAAGAACCGATTAAGTTTTGCATAACTACTTTTTCTCAGTATGTTTGTTGGTAATCAAAGTTTCATCATTTCTTCTTCTGAAATTATTATCGAAAATAAAAGAAAAAACCAAAAAAAAAAAAAAAAACAAACCAAAAAAAACCAAAAAAACCCCCAAAAAACAAAAAAAAAACCAAACAAAAAAACCCCAAAACAAACAAACAAAACAAAACAAACCCAAACAAACAAAAAAAAAGAAGTAAAAAAAAAAGGGGGAAAAAATTGAGAAACCCTAAATGATCACATTGAGGAAAACATACTACAGCAAGCACTTATAAAATTAGTACGAATTTTATCAGGAATTTTTGTTCAAAGTCATGTGAAGGCCAGGAAGGTGAATTTTACTTCATTGTTAGAATTAGCTACATTATGAAAGCTAAGTGCAGGTAACCTTTCACAGTTGTTTGTCAAGAATTCCCAAGTCTGTAGTAATAGAAAGCCTGGGCAGAGATAAAGTGAAAACACAAACACGCCTAGATAAAATTACTCAGGGAGAGAATTAAGGAAGTAAATATCTTCTAATAGGGATATCAATTATTTCATAGTGGTATCACCAATGAAGAGGTCTAGTTAAATGCAGATTGCACAGTGGGATGAGGGGGAATGAGATTTACTAAAGTATATGGAAATTTGAGCGTTTAGGCCAATATTAATGAAGAGATGTTGGTATGATTAATTCCAGGTATGCAAGTGGAGTTTGCAGTGCTGAACTTGTCCCTGGTATTCTCAGTGCTTTGCATGGAGGAGAGGCTGGATGTTAGTCGTACCCAGTGCATGGATTCCTGGGATACTTCCTTTCACCACTAAGACACGCCAGAACTGGAGATGCGTTGTGAAAGTCTGCATGAGCTCAGGTTTCTTTTGCTGGCCTGTGGTTATGTTCCATATAAAATCTTATGGGTTTTATGAGCAAAAAGACATTTTCTGTACTGAGCTGCCCATGTTCTTTTTGTAGATGTTTCTGTAACTTACTGGAGGCAGTGGGTGGGATAGGAAGGTACAAGCTGGGTATAGTACTGCTGGGTTCAACTATTCCTGGGATCAGGCTGGACACTGCTCTCCCCTGAGTGTCTCCACACATGGGCTCAGGACTGAGGGTTGTTGCCTCTTACATGGATTGGTAGAGTCTTGCCCAGCACCCATGCTGTCTTCTGACTAGGAAACTCTCTTTCTTTAAAAGTCAGAACATTTTCTAGAATGTATTTAATCTTATAGTGTGGCTCTCTAATGATATCAGAATTTAATAGAAGTTGAAATTCAACTGAGTGATTTTTTTTGTTGGTTCTTAAAAGAAGTATTTTTTTAACTGCATACATAAAAAAGTAATTCTAATCCAACATGTTATTTCTTTAAACATCTTCAGAGCAGTGATTCTGTTTTCTTCAGCTCAATAAAGAGATTGCTTCAATATTACTAAAAAATCACATAATTCCTCAGTTAATAGGAATACTTTATGTTTAACTTAACTTCTCATGTAGCAAAAACCAGTTATTTTAATGCCATTTGATTCCTTGTATATCTATCCATTGTCAGATACCAGTAATGGGAGCCACAAATACTGGATGTGCTCAGGAAACTGTTGTAGTAACTCCTCATACATTTTGTAAAATATTTATGTATGAGATTTGCAAACCTTTTCCTCTTAGAGAGCAAAGGACAAAATGGACCCAGAGCTCAACAAATAAAAGATTCTCTTTTTTTTTTTTTTTTTTCCTGAGAATTTTAATGGCTTGAGGTACAGTTGCTGCTCATTTGGTTATCTGAAGCCTGGGGCAACCTCTCTGTCTGTCTGTCTGTCTGTCTGTCTGCCACTGAGACACTGTTGCTCAGAGCTTGTGTGGTTTTCTGCTGTCTCTGCAAAACAGTTTTTTGCTGACTCTCTGAACCCTTTATCAGCTCTCCAGTCCATCTCTGTGATGAGCTGTGAAATGAGCCATAACCAAAATACAGTCACTTGGCTGTGGCTTAAAGTTCAGTAAAGCTTTTGTCGTGCTTATAAAATGAGTACGTTTTCATATGATTATATTTAGAAATTTGTGTGCATGGGTACTTGTGGTGAGTGTGTGTATAAAACTGTATGTTGTGTTAACAGGAAGAAGAAGAAAGAGGTCTTGCAGTCTTCAGCAATCGTTATTGCATATGATACAGATTTTCTGGGATTCTAGGAAAAAATACTCTCTTAACGCAGGCTAAGCAGAGAGAAATTACACTATTTTTAAGTTGCTTTTAATCACACTCTCACAAAGAATTCAAAGTATCAGGACTTCATCCATGATTCTTAACTACAATTTACCAAAAAACTGGGTGCAACGTAAAATCACTGTCTGCTAACACTGAGATGTGCCCTCCCAAAAACATATAAAAAACTGTCAGATATAATTATAAAGATAAATGCAGGTTCTTAGAGCTATGTTCCTGAGAGGACAAGACTACTATGGCTAGGGTTGTTGGGGAAAAATGAAGGTTTCCTAAGAGTATATTCAATTGAGATAATAGTTCATTTTACAGAATCAGTAAACAAAAAATCATTAAACAAAATTGTAGGTGTATGATCCACTACCCTCTAAGCACTGAACTGAAAATAACCTGTAACATTAATTGAAGATAAAGCAAAACTACCATAATAAATAGTATTGACTTTTTACATAGTTATTTGCACTTCAGTCCTTATCTGGAAAACATTCTGGTCTATGTATAAAGCTTGCAAGCAAAACAGGAGATCTGTGGTACAGTCAACAGTGTTCTGCCAAAATTCCCATTTCAAACTCATATTTCCCACAGGAGCTCAATGTATGTATAATAGATATTAATTACAGGGGAAGACACATCTGCAGCAAGATACCAGCTCTCTAGCGTCACTTCAGAATGAAATTTTGTTACTGAGAAGTCAACTGCCAAGGAATGGTTCGTGTTGAAATCTGACCAAGCATTGTGGCATGAAATTCATCACTTTCAAGGTGTTAGTCTACACAAGATCAGGACTTAAAATAGATTCCATTGTTAAAGTCATCGCTGTTTCCTCAAAAATCTTCTTATTGTCTATATGTATTATTTAGAGAATTTTTCTTGCTCTGGTAGTATTCTTAACGATAGATGTTTAATGCAACGAATTTAAAAATTACATTTTTCAGTTCAGTCTGATTATTCGCTATTCCATTTGTTCCTAAGGATGAATGTTTCTACTTAAAGCAGTGATTATTTTTGGTATTTACATCTTTCTGCCAAGAACTGATGTTGGTTACACTTACTGAGTGTGGTCACTGGCATTTATTTTTCCTGGCTCTTCTTGCAGTTCAGGGCTCCTGCTGTATGTTTTACACATCTTGGTGCTGATAACTAGACACTTATCGTAATCCTTCTCTTTTTTTTCTTCTTTGTAAGGAAAACAGCACTCAGTAAAATAGGAAAGCTGGAAGCCACTTTTTTGGACTATAATATCCATTCATAAATCTCTCTTTCCTGAATACCTGCACTGCCAGGTAGCATTTCAGTGCAGCAACTTGCACACATAGGGCACAGATGAACTGCCCATGTTTTTCTCCAGCACTTTAGTATCTAATATATGCTCCTGGCTTTATACCTTCTCTGTTCTCAGCATACCTGTCTGTATGTCTGTCTACAAGCACACACACAGTCTCCCATACGCTGAGAAGTATTCCTGTGTATTATGCTTGTGCAGATGTCTTTGACTCCTCCCAGGCTTAGTGTCTCACTCTTCAGTAGATGCAAATACAGCATTTGTACAGAGATCTTTAAGGTTCCCATCTGTGTGCACTTACCAGGGAGGGGCTGCATCTTTCCCCCATGTTTCAGGTCAAATGCGGGTCCCTGGTTCATGATGACAACCTTTGCTAATACAAATATATTAAATAATAATAATAATGAAAAAAAATAATATGACCCCATGTTGGTGGCAGCATTAGTAGGCAAAGTCAGTAGGAAATGGGTGAAGTACTGTCAGGGAAGAAAGTGGTGTTCTCTTTAGCAAAATTATAACACAGCTAACACCTGCTCCAACAAGTCCTTCTGCTACTTTGCTATGAGTTCAAACTTGTTGAGTTTGAACTTGTTCAGTTACCGGCCATGACCATTTTCACTGAGCTTTTTTCTAACATTAACATTTTCTAACACTAACATTATTTTTTAACAGCTAGACAAATAAGATTTAAAGGTAAATCACTGTGAATTTTTAGTTCTAGTAATCTAATTACTAGATTACTAATTCAGTTCTTCCTCTGTATCCCTGATCCTCAGCCTGGTGGCATATCTTTAAATTCACTTGAAAAATCAAGGTGCTCTTCAAGAATTAGGAACTGTGGAAATGTTAATCCTGTTCACTCTCTGTGTAAATTTCTGAAAGTTAAGAGCAGAATGATCTTCTCTTCAGGTTAATAGAAAGATAATTGACAGCTTCTATAATTAAAACTGATTGAAAGAGAACATTATACAGTCTCAAAAAATGAAAGTGAAGCATAGCAGTATAGCGAGAGAAGTATGAAGCACTATATCTTAACCTATCCTTTAAATACATACATAAACGTAAATATGAACATTTATATATACATTTGTATGCATATATGAACTGCCCATAGTTCAAAGCATTTTTAACTCATTAAGTAAGGGTAGAGAAAGAGAATCTCTAAAAGGTGTTGTTCGTACAAATCGTAGCATCCTATTGATCTGATAGCTGGCTTAGGTGACTAAAGATAGCTGAGATGTACTGCTCTACCTCAAGGGGTTGCTGATTTTGATATTAATTTGATAGTACCTCACATAAAAAATGTTCTAACAAGCAATGCATTATAAAGAAACAGCTCCCAGCTCTTAGTCACTAAGCTATTCATCTAGTTTGAAACTGGACTTGTAACAGTACAGAGCCATTTGGCATATGAGTTGTGACCTTTTCAATAATAGAAGCAAGTGATTCCTAAAAGAACATTAGTGAAGGAATCAGATGTAACTGTAATGCACTGGAAGAACAATCCAACACTTTTGTTTTGCTCTTACTAAGATTTATTAAGTGCTCATGTAACTAAATGAGTTTTATATTTGCATTTTTATTGGAGAAGATGACATTGAAAGCAAATTTCTGTGTAACCCATAAGTACTTCATTGAATTATCTGCTGCTTACATTTATTGTGTTCAACCCATTTTATACCAGAAGCAACTTGGCAAAATTTCTCTCTCAGTATGGGTGTGTCTTGAGAAGTGTAATATTTGACTGTAAATATTGAATGCCTTGTTCAGAAGCTAGAAAGGCATTCCTATATACAAGCTCACTTTCACTTTCTTGATATTTCTTTTTCCATGGGTGGCCCCACAGAATGGCTTTTTGCAAGCATCAGAGAGCACACACCCAAAATGCCATTTTTAAGATGTCAAGCAGGTTGTATTATTCATTCACCCATGAATGTTTTGATGGTATCTCTGTGCACTTTCTCAGATGAGCTGTTTCAGACTCTACTCATCTCTATTTATAAGGCACCTCACATAGTTCTCATCTGATTCATTTGTACTCAGCGAATTGGTACTTGGAAGCAACAATATGTCCCTCCTTTACTTCCACAAGTTTGCAACATGATAGATGAAGGAAGAAAGGAAGAACAAGCATGGCAAGAGCAATTTTTTTGTAAGTAAGTCTTGTCCCACTCCTGTGACCCAGCTTGTCCCACCACTCAGTAGATAAAGACCACTGTGAAACCGTCTGAGATGACTTTGCTGTTCGGATTCAGAGTCCAGCCCTCTGATCCAGGCAGTCCTTGCCTAAATCTCACAAATGCAGCTGTTCTTTTCATGCATGTCATGCAATACCTCTGCACAGACGGTGTCTTCTTTCTGGAATGGCCTCATCCTGTGAGCTCTTCAAGGGATTTTCAAAGAGGAGAAACTCATGAGAACAGGATTTTGGAGAGAGCCCCAGGTGCAGTGACAGATGCTGGGCCAGCTGCAGCTCCTGCCCTGTCCTTCTCTCCATCTGGAGCACGTTTATTTTTAGAAGGTCATACTTCTCCCCTTTCCCTTCAATCATAAAAGATATCATTATGCAATTCAACTTAAATACACAGACTAAGCTCTCAGGACAATTCACTCAAGGTGTAGATACTGTAGATCCTGAACTTGTGGGGTGTCATACACAGGAACTATTTTCTTTGTTGATGGTCTCAAAAGACTTCTAGATTCCCATGAAAGCTTGTTGCCAGCTATATTCCTCTACCCCTCTTATTGTAGAGCACTCACAGATCAGTGCTCTTCTATGAGTACCAAGCACAAGCCACACAACACAAACTCTCCCTTCCCAAATCCCTGCACCACACAGCATGCCCTTTCCATACTGCAGACGGAGACTCCCTTCTCACTCAACTCTTGGCCTGCCTCTGTGGCACAGCAGCACCCACTGCCTGCTTCCCCAGCACCAATGCTTCTCAAGCACACACAGCCCTTCCCAGGCACCCAGCACTGGCAGTAATGCATCAGGGAGCACTGCTATCTTGCTATATCCTAATTTTCTTTTCCGTGTGGGTACTCTTGGAAGAGGATCCCAGAACCATAAAATGGTTTAAGTTGGAAGGAGCCTCTTGAAGTCACGTAGTCTAACTCCCCTGCTGAAGCAAGGTCAGCTGAAGCAGGTTGCCCAGGACTGAGCCCAGTCAGGTTCTGAACACTTACAAAAAGGGAGACTCCATGCCTTCTCTGGACAACCTGAGAAGCGTTTGACCACTCTCATGGTGAAAAATTCTTTGTGTTCAGATGATACAGACCACTCCAACGATCCAGAGGCAGGCACGAGCTGGTAAAGAGCTGGATTCAGAATTTTTAATTTTATGCATCATTTGCTGTCTCCAGTGTAGGTATTTGTACCACAGCATGTCACATTCACACTAGCCAACCTTCAGAGTCTGTGGAAAGAAACAGACAGAGAAGTGATTCATTTGACTTGTGATTGTGTCCCAGGAATGCCTATTTCTTTCCACAGACTTAAGGGTAATTGAAAAAACAGCTCTGATGTAGACACCTTTCCATAAATGTTTTGATATCCAGAGGTCAAAGGAAATTTACCCAAGATTTTAAACAAATGTAGACATCTCCTATTTTGGATCAACATCTGAAATTTCTATGTGTCAAAATTAGTCATATTTTCAGATAGAAAAGCACTTAAGCCCTTTATAGTAAAAAATATTGTATTTCAAAACAGCTGATAAAGATTGTCTGTATACTTTCTGGGAAAAAATATAATTCTCTTTTGCTTTTTAGCAAAGATCTGTTTTTTGGGTATTCCCGTGAAAGATAGTGAAGTGAATGCATATTAGGTTTTCTGGCAGATTACAGAAAATACTAAATTTGCTGCTTAAACCTACAGTTTCATCAAGGAAAAATGAAAGTAAAAAGCACTCTTATCTGCATATTTGTGCATTTGATAATGTGTGAACTTCTTTCTTTTTCTGATTGTTCATCAAAGGATGAATTTTTCAAATTCATTATTCTGCAACAGTTGTTGTCTGTGTCAGGAAAAAGAAGAATGAGTCAGAGAAGTTAGAATAACATCAAAGTCTAATTCTGGCAAATGAAGAGGATCTTGAGAAGCACTTCACCTTTAAGCTGTGCACAAATGATAGGTGAATTGCATGATGAATGCATTTAGAATAATCTAATATTTATGAAGATTCATGAATTAAGATTCTTTTACTGTTCGCACAATTTCAGTATAAAATATTGATACACGATTTTCACTGGAACTATCCCTACGTGGTTCAGGCTTTCAAACATTCAATTCTTCTGGATTGTTCCATGTCATTTATGTTGTCAATAAAGGTGTTACTAATTTTTTTTCCTGCTGAGGAGCGAATACATTTATGTCTTCACATACAGAACCACCCATAGTTCCTTGGCATTAAGTTCTTCAGTGCAACATCTATTAATTGGGGTCAAGTTGAGCTCAGGCATATGATCCAAGACCCAGGCAGGCCAAAGAGGTTCCTGCAAAGTGAGCAGGGCTTGCCATGCATCTCTGCAGAGCAATTTCCAACATGCTGCTCTGTCAGCAGAGGAAATAGCAGCATTTATGTCCTGGGGTCTTCCTGACTTCTAGATGAGTTCTCTACACCTACAAGGATAAAAAGTTCAAATAAGATGTTCTTAGTGGTTGAGACTTCCATTACTGTTCTTGTTTGCTCAAAATCTGTGGAGAGATGGGTCGTTAGTTTTTCCCTCAGCTTGTCAAATACACCAATGTCCTGTTTTCAGGAAACATGTGGGAATGCAATTTCTCCACCATCTGTTTTGCTGTCACATTTAGAACTGGGAATCAGTAAGTGCCCAGGATGGGAGAGGGGCTGGTTTGATTTGGTTTTATTTAATTTTTAGTGAGAGATTGAGGCTTCAGAAACTGGATACTGACTTGTTTGTATGCATATAAATTGCATATATATGAAGATATATAAGTATATACTTTACATAAAATGCATGGGTGGCCTCAGAAGCCACACTCTTTAGGCTGTCAAAGCTAAAACTGCATGCTGAGAAGGAGTGCAGGCTTCAAATGCAGGCGTTCGTGTGAAATTCTCTGTCTCTCCAGACCATGGGCACCTGTGCAGACCTGAACCCAAGCACAGTTGAAGTCGTGCACCCTCTTTCCTGAGAGGTGAGCAGCATTTCTCTTTCATGCTGCAGCAATGAGGCCTGTCATCTGATACCAATAGGCTAAGGCTTGAGGTCTGGGTCTGTCTCACAGATGGAGTTCAAATCTGTCCCTTTTCTTCTGTGGGTAGCTGAGAAATGCCAAAGAGCAAGCTGCATTTGTGTGGGCAGACAGGGCAGAATGGGGGAGAGACATCACCGCTCCTTCTGTGGTGCTCCTTCTGTGGTGGCAAGGTTTTTCAGACAGAAATGAAACATTTCTGGTCCTGGGAAGGATGCTGACAGCCTGCAGCACAGTTCTTCAGCCAAGCAGAAGACCTATGAACTGGTTTCTCTCTCCTGGAAATACCTGCTTTTGAGAGGTTTGGGAGCTCCATCCTAAGAGCATTTGCTTTCCAAAATTAACCGAGGTACGTGGGAAATCATAAGTACTTTGAAGGATGGGTAGTTAAAGACCACTTGAAGGTAAAGAGTTTATCAGGGTCTGCATCCTTCTGTCCTGGCTTCTCTTTGACCAGGAAGGCCTTCCAGATGAAGCGTCTGAAAAATACAGTCTCTCCTCAGCCAACTCAAGCACAGCCCACTAACAGGGACACACACGTGGCTGCATTCCTCCTCACACAGCCTCTTAGAATTATAGAATCACTTAGGTTGGAAAAGACCTCTAAGATCATCGAGTCCAACCATTAATCCAGCACTGCCAAGTCCACCACCAAACCATGTCCCTTAGTGCCACATCTACACATTTACTAAAGACGTTCAGGGATGACAACTCAAGAACTTTCCTGGGCAGCTCTTGTGCTTTTCCTGGGAAGGGTGACCTTCTAAGACACAGACACTCCTGCTGCCAGGTGCCAGTGGGTTCTTTGGTCCTGATAGTGCCCTGCAGTGGGGTTCAGCCCTGTCACCCCCTCTTATTACTGCCTGCTTGAGCAAAGCTGCTGTCTCAGTCCCTCTCAGGCGAGGTGTTAGGATTTGGGGACTGTGTCCCCAGTGGGCTAGAACAGCTTGTCTAAAGCCACTCAGTGCCCAAATAAGTTCCCTAGAATTAGATGGAGCAAGAACTTTGCTTCATGGCTAAACCACCAGTTTGTTGAAAGCTTCCTGTTGTCATCTGTCCTTTGGCAGACGGTACTGTGTCAGTGATATTATAGCAAATAAAATGTGGTTTTTAAAATTGCTTCTTAAACCTAGTATCAGCAGAACTAAATAAAGTCATTGTCTTGGAAAACTCAATAACTTTCAGGGAAAAATACACAAAAGCGGCAGTCTTTTTTCCCTGTGCAATCATATTGGCTCACTTGCTTAAAGTGCTCTGAACATTTTTCAGTGTGTCTTAAGAGTGCATTAAATGCTACAGTTCACTGAAGGTAAACAACACACTTTGTGGGTCCTTCCCCTCAAGTCTGGGGATCTTTTTTCCCATTTCCTAACTGATTTGCGTTTATTTTTAGTACCTTTAAAATGTCATTCTGATGCCTTTAAAAAAAAACAAAACAAAAACCTCATCTGGTCTTTGAAAGCTTTCAGAAGGCAGAATTTATGTTTTCCAGCAAGGCCTGCATAAGGGTGCTAACAAAGCACTTGTTGATACTCCACACTTGGTGCAACTTTCTTGAAAACCCTGGAATTTCTCCACTAAGTGAAGGGCTTGTGCGATCTAAAAGCCACCATGGTGTTTTCCTCTCTTTCCTTTTGCTCTTTGATTCTTGGTTTACCAAGGAGGTAACAACATTTCTTCTGCTGTTTTCAATCTATCTGGAGGGATTAGGTCCTGCTAATACTTCCTGCTAATATTTTCTCATAAGAGCGAAGTTTCCTCTTAGGAGATTTCACCTCTGACACTACATCACAACTCGTAGGAGTTTTTGAGCCAGCTCAAGAGACATACCTGCCTCAAACTTGTGATCGTAGGACCACAGCATATTATATGGTAGATGTAGACAAACCAGAGATGCAGAAAAATTGAAAAAAAATCAAACAAACCCTCCTTCTCTCCCCCAAAATACCCCATCAGGCAAAATGTTCACAGAAAAACATATATCAAACCATAGAAAAGAACCCTGTGCATGTTCAAGACAGATGCATCAGAAGGAAGGACTTGTTTCTTTTAATTTGCTTCAGTAGATTTATCCCTAATTTAGGAAGGTTTTTGCAATTAGATGATGGTCTTTTTTTTTTCTTTTTTCTTTCTTTTTTTTTTCTTTTTTTTTTTTTTTTAAATTAATGTGGTTCCTCTTCATCAGTGAAGTTAATCATAAAGATCCCTTCAGGCCTAACAGGGTATAATTCAAGTGTTATGATTACTAAAAGATGTCAGAAACTCAAATTTTCAATAGTAAGCTTTGGCTCTAATTGTAAAATAAGCATGATAATAGGGAGACATAGGTAGTGCTGCATCCTGTTTTGTTAAATATCAAAGTAAGTTCAGATGTATTACAGGTACACAAAGTGTGTTCAGAACACATGTGTGATACATGCTTTGCTTTGAAAATATTATTTCTAGGACTGGCAAATTTATTGATCTTAGAGACAAATCAGTATTTGTGGGGGTTTTTGAAGCTTCCCAATTTCTTGCATACCTTAATTTGTTTTTCTGTAAATTCAGGCTTCCTCTTGGTGGAGTTGGGACCTGGTTTCAGAAGGCCAAGGTCAGACTCCCGTTCCTCTGTAGGAGGCCAGAGGCAGGCTGCATCCTAGTGAGTGGGGCACTGGTGCCCTTTCCTTCCATACCTGCTGACAGGGCATGGGATGCTTCCCTGAACCTCTTTCTTCACTCAGTCTCCCATGACCCTACACAAGCAGCAGTGTGCTCTGCTCCAATTGCTCTGGCATTTTGCTGAGAAGAGAAAAGGGAGGCAGAAAACACCCTTCTGAAAAGCAGAGTCCAGGTCAGGGAACCCAAACAGAAATACAGCTGGGCAAGTTGGCTCAGAGCTTGGTCAAACAGGAACAGAGTGGTTATGTGTAGACTGACACAGAAATCTGGGGTAATTGAGGGTGAAACAGTGCTAGTGCCTCTTGATTTGCTTTGCTGTGGCAAAAGCTTTCTTAGACACTGATGTATCAGAGGAGCTCAGCAATACCATTTGATCTTCATGCGTAAAAATAGAATACATTTTTGTTAGGAAAACATTTTTTTTGTGTGGGTCAGGCAGGAGGACAAACAGAACTTGAGGTCAGAGTGTTAATTCTGACATAATTCCAGCGGCCCAATGATAGTTTATTATCCCCACAGTCAGCAGGAGTTCTTTGAACAAAAACCTTGAAGAAAGCAATAAATCAGCTCCAATTTCACTGTCTTCATTTGTGTGCATGATTTACTTTGTGCTTGGAGGCACAGCTGTCTTGAAAAGTGGTTTGGTGGCTACTGTATCAAGTGATGAGAAGTAGGATGGATAAGAGGAAAGAGATGGAAGATAGTTATCAGCCATTCCAAAGACAAGAGCTAAAACAAACACTTGAAGGTGCTTGATGTTCCTCAGGAAAGAGAGATATTGATAGGCCATCCACCTGTTACAACACAATGACAAAAATTTCATATTGCTGGCCTAATCCTTTAAGCCCTCTTTCCAAATCATCTTATAAATTAATCAACTCATGTGTCTCTCTTTGGCAAGGTTATGCCTTTAATGTATCTTAAATGAGCAGAAGGTTTTCGTCCCTCCATATTTACAGAAGTCCCACTTGCTCACAAAAGCAACTTTTCCTGTCTGTGCAAGTCCCAACTCTTGCTCATAGGAAGTACATGCAGAGTAAGGAGATCTATCTTATGCCAAAATCTTAGGAAGAAAGTCTAAGGAAGAAATTCCCTTCCTCTCAAAGAGAATTTCTAGGAAAATAATGAGAAGTAAATCAGCTTTTCTTTAAATTAAATTCTCAAGCTCTGATTTTTCTTGCATGCTGAGACAAGGAGCTCTTTGCCGACTATATGAGGAGTTGAGGGAGATGAGAACATATAGGACACAGAAAGAAGAGGGCCTAAATTGCTTTGCATCATTTAGGGGCCCTATGCCCCTAAACTCCACTGTAAACTTAGGAGATATCTACATCTTAATATTCTTCCTCTATGATTTATTGGCAGATTCAACTAAGAACATAAAGTATTTTTGTGCGTTTCTGTGGAAAAGTACCCCTCATCCTAGGAAGTGACTCTCTGGACAGATGGATTTTTAGGTCTCCAGATCTGTAGTGCAAGATTGCTCAATTATGCTCACCATCATGCTAACTTTTATAAAAGGCAAGGCACCACCTAAAATGTACTTTCGTTTCATTTTAATATTTTGCCATGTTAATTTCAATATATAAGACTAATTTATGCTCATTTTACCACTCAGGGGCCATCTGTTTTTAATTTAATCCTAGAAATTAGGCACAAAAGCTAAATTAGACACAGTTGGTAAAGTAATTCTTAGTTAATTGTTAAGCAGACATGAATGCCCAGAAATGAGAGACTTTCAGTATAATAGTTATCTAAGCTTTGAAAGCTCAAGTTAAATCTTAACTAAATGCAACTTTTTCTCACAAAGGATCAGAACGTACAGAAAGAAATCAGGATTTAATACACAGCAGAATTATACTCTGAACAGAGGTGATTTCATTAACCTTAAGTTGAAAATTATAAACTTTACTGGAAAATAATTAAATTCATTGAGAACTACATTCTAAAGTCTCTCATTACTCTTTAATTTTAAAATTGGAAGTATCATAATGTAAATTTATTTGGTATTACATTACTTACAAGATAAATTTGAATTTCTGTATACACATTACTTGAGATTGTCACCCAAGTGAACAACAAGGGGAAAATTCCCTAGGAAAATTTAAAATCCTGAAAGATTCTGTGTATGTAAGAAAGTAATTTTGACCCTTTCCCTTCTCTTACTAGAAAACAAGTTTCATAAATTTTATGACCAGTAAAAATAACTTATGCCAATAAAAGTAATGAATTTTTGTAGTTTTGTGGGGAGCACTAGAGATGGACATATACTATGTGGTTGGTTGAAGTGGAGCAAATAATATTTATATAAATACAAATATGACAGCAAATGGAAAAGACAAGTTTACCTTGAAGAATAACTTTTTCTGTATTAGTGACTTTAAATAAAATATTTCAACAAGCTACATAAACTTAATTTTCAATATATTATTAATTTACTTAGTTCTGCATTTTTCTACATGGAATTTTCTGAAGCAACTAAGAATACAGTAAGCTTCGTTTTTACCAAAGGAGCAACTGTAGCATTTTGAGGATTTTTGCAAAGTTTTCCTGAAACCCTTAGCTATTTTTGATTTATCATAAGTTGGTTTCCCTGGAGTAGTATTAAAGAAAAAGCCTGTGAAGCAAATGTGACAGCTCTCAAAATACAGAATTGTCTGCAAACTACAGAACAATTTTTCACCCTGCTCTAAAATTGTTTTTTCAAGGTGAAAATTTAACTTCCGTACTTCTGTATTCTTCCAGGAAATAAAAATGTAGCATTCTGTTTAAGTAGGATATAGATAAATGTTCATATTAGCTAAAGTTCTTCCAGAGCCATTAATGTTTTCCAGAAAAAAAAAGAAAAGTAAAAGAAAACCCTGGCAATGCAACTGTGGAGGAAATACTTCAACGCTACTGTGCATTTACAGATAATCTCCACCAGATGGCACAAAGAAACAAATTTAAGTCAACCTTGGCATGGACCGTTTTGTGATCACACGGAATGGGGCTAGGAAGAAACAAAAGGAAAACTTTAGGATGTTCAGAGCTCATAACTATAGGAAATGATTCTCATATCAAAAAATTGATAAAGGAAGACATCATAAACAGTTTATTCACTGGTGAAATGAGAAAAAAATCCTCAGAAAGCTTTTTGATTGGTGGTGATTTTGAGATAGACTTTCAAGTAGTCTCTATTTGTTAAATGTGTATAGGGCAACCCACATTTAATCGAAAAGAGTCTAGATTTCACTGGAAGAAATGGAATTAGTCATCTGGAGCTAAAATATTAACACTGGGTATCACAGAAAAATATATAGTACATATAAGGATTCTTTTGACAGGTCTTGCAGCTGCACTTTAAATATGAAGCCAACTAACCTTTGCCCTTAAATCTTGCTTGAAACACTCGATGCTTAGAGGCCCCCCAGCTGTCCAGGGATTCTCAACATCATGGGTTTCATTTCTCTGAATAGCTCAGAGTTATTTGGTCCTATAATGCAAAGAAATTAGGATGGTCTCTGACTCTACCTATATCAGAATAATTATTATTCATTTAATTCTTTCATTTATTCTCACTGGGCTTATAGTTCTCTACCACAGTAAAATCATTGATGGATGAAATCCTTCATGTTTGTGAATTGCATAAATTTTGCAGATGTCCTTATCAAGCAATAAGGACATAATAGTAGAATTTTGTATACATCTCAGTCTCCAGCAGTGAAAAACAGNTATTTTTTTTTTTTTTTTTTTTTAATTTCTCTTACATAACAAGCTCCTGCTGGTATGTGGAGTGAGGGGAAAGGGATTTGAAACATCAGTGAATTACACGCAGAATTATTTAAATGCAAATAAAGAGTAGATACACAAGCATGGACATACACAATTTGTTCTGGAGAGTTTCCTGGGTTGCTTATTAGTCTTCAAATGTCATGACACATGCTGTTTTCATGGATGTGTCAAACTATCAGCTGGATGTGGCTGGAGCAGCAGTTGCAACTTCGAATGTATTGTTCCCCTCTGATTGCCCTGTTTATACAAGCAAAAGGGTCGGGCTGCAGTAACTTCATTTGCACTTCAGTCCCCGTGTGGTGCCATCTCCCCCCCGCAAACAGAGATGGTGTCCAGCTGCGTCAGGGGATCACAACCCGGCTCCCCGATGCCAGCCAGACGTAAAAAGCACTTCAGCAGCGCTGCCAGCTGGGCTTATTTAAACTCCATGCTTCCTTCCAAACTTAAGAACACTCATTTCAAAATAGTCTTTTATAAACTGTTCTGAGTCCTGCTATTTTGTGATGAAAGCACAGTTGGTAGCACTGTGAGCCGTCCCCAAACTGAGCAGTTCTCAAATCCCACATGGAGCCAGTCCTCAGTACCTTATTTACACTGTACTGCCCTGGTATCAGTAAAAGCCAACAGGGCTATATGTGGAGTTAAGGCAATGCTCAGACTCTTAGATACCACCAGTTAAATAGAAGACAGTATGACCTAGAATCCAATCAGTAAAAATGTCTGGTTCGGTGTGTTTTGGAAAATTATATCATGCAGCCTTACCTTAGGAGAGAGTTGGCAAAATAAACAATTGCTTCTTTAGTTGAAAGTTGGAATTACAAACGTACATGGTTTGGAGGTACAAAATGTACTTGTCAAAACCAATCAAACATAAATCTGAATTTTTAGGTATTTTTCTTGTCCCTGGATGCACGGCAGAAACTATTCCACTCCATCTGGCAGCTGAAAAACAAACAGTTAAGATCATTTATTTGTTGGAAACCAGCTGAGTATTGTAATTAGTCTTACTTGGCACTCACAAATGTTGCATGCATTTGGTCAATTCTACTTTAGTGAATAGAATTTCCTTGGCAATTTTCAACTATCTTGATCACAGAGCACATACACAGACTCGTGCACATGTGCATATGTGCACAGTTTATATATTCCTATAGAGTTGAGATTAACTGACTTTAGTATAATTTGTAAGGTTCCTATTTCAGAAATGCTAACTTTTGGCAGGAAGTCTCAAGCAAGTATTACTGCTTGGTTTGTAGGAGAATGAAATGAGAGCAGAAATCTTTCCTGGTTTTCATCATGTAAAGCAACTTACATATTAGTGCTGATAAGTCAGCATAGCAATTCATCTCTTTTCCTAACAAGTCTCTTTGTCATCCTTCTGGTGGCTCAATATGTGTTTGAAATCCTCAGAGACTGACAGTAGCTTTCTTTAATGCAGGGGAACATTTTTTTTAGACAATTTGGAACTGCCATTTCTAACTTGTCTTTATCTGGCTGCCCTGTTGGAGAAAGTATCTGAGCAATACAAAGGACAATACTGGGTGTACAGTCAGCATCTCTGAAGTAATTTTAAATTATGTGTGTCTGTAGTGGTTCCAACATGTCCTCAGAAAACACTGTAAATGGTACAGGACAGTGACCAGAGGCTACCATTGTTTCAAAAATCACAAATGGGGACAGGGACGTATTACTCCATAGTTTTGAAGTAATGAAAAAAAAAAAAAGAATAAAATGTAGAGTCAGTAATACCATTACCTGGAAAGAAAACCAAGAACGGAATATATTATTTTAGTATTCTTGCATTTCTATTTTCTAAGATTTCTTATGCTTTAGTGGAGAGAAACTGACACACACCAGCATGTGTGTAGTAAGAGTGGAAAAATAATGCTCAGCACTAATTGAAAAATTATGAAATTTATCTTTTTCCAGTAATTTGAGAGCTCCTCAAGCCAAAGTCATAATGTTTCAGATATTTTGTAATAGTGTGAGAAAATGGAGCAGTTACTTCACTGTTTTGAGGACAGCATGGACTGATGCAATTTCCATCATCTGCTGACTGTGAGTCGCTTAGCAATTCTGAAACTGTAATCCCCAAAATAAATTAAGGATGTTAACTACATACAAGAGGACAAGTCTGTTCTTAACAATATGAAACATCAAGCACAATTTAGAGATGGGGCTTAAAATTATCCTGCATAAATCTGAATTTATCTGTCCTCTCCTTTAACAACAGATGGTCCAGAGTCCGCATTTCTTATTCATGGGCTTCTTCACTTTCTCAGTCTCACCCCATTTCCTCAATTCAGGAACTTTGTTTCTGCGGGTTAGTAATACACTGGAGATAACACATTCATGGCTGGCGGAGATAATTATTATGGGGAAGGAAAGGAGAATTTGGGTGGCAAGTCCTTTGACTGGAATTCTATGACAAGTTTTCAGTTATCTGGCTATAAGCCACAGAATGCATTTCCAGAAAGGACTGTACAATTTGCATTAATGTTATGTGCTTAAGGGACCTATTGCCATTCTGGACTGCATCTAACTGAAGACATAAAGTATCTGTAATGACTTTTGCGTATCATCAAAGTATGAAGACATAAAGTTTCTGCATAGATTTTTACCTATGTGGCTGCAAAATATTTTAGCTGGAAACTAAATGTTATTCTGAACAGCCAGTAGTCTCAGCTCTAGCTCATAAACCTGAAATATTTTTAATGGCTGTATAGTAACAGACCTTAGTCAGAGCTCTGGGGTTCTGAAAGAAGCATAATTTATAATTAGAGCTTTTAGTCTTCCCTGGCATTATTGAAATACAGCTTTCTTTTCACACTTCTCTGAGTGACTTTTCAGGTAGATATTAAAGAACTTCCTTTCATGGGGAATGCCTAGGACACGGAGAACTCAGGAGATGCATATTTTTTCCACCTCTGCCACTGTCCTTCTAAGTGACCTTCAAACGTCTGTGAAGAAACTGAACAAATGCCAGATGACCTTCATCATGAAGTGTTTTAAGATCAGTTAAAAGTTCCACATATTACTGTCACTGGTGCAGATTTAAAAGGTTAAACATTTGGTATATGAGACTGCAGTTTTTGTAACCACAGTTACAAATAAGGAATCATCAATGACCCAGGTGGGGTCACAAGGTCCTGTGAGACTTTGAAGGAAGCTTGAAACACAGCAGTCGGCACAAATATTTAGAAGACAGGCAAGTGCTGAAAATGACAGGTCTCCTCTGCAAGGTGATCTGTGGAGCAAGAAGGTTTAGTGCAAAGACAGGTGTGATTTAATTTGGTCAAGTGCCAACACATCACCCTCAGAGCTCAGCCAGTAATAGGCTCATCTTTAACAAGCAGGGGGCCTCTGTTCCCAAACTGGCAACTCAGGCTGATCTTACGGGGTAGTCGGCTCAGGATAGGGATAGGGCTGTCACATCTAAACCCCTGCTCCCATCATCTCTCAGCTCCTACATGCAGATATACACAGTCACTAAGTAGGCCAAGGCAGCTACACATTTTCCCTATCCTTAACAGATGATTTTAGAATATGTCCTTCTTTTTCTGTTATGTAAGCATTTCTTGGGGTGTTTTGTATATACTACCCCAAGCCAAACAAGCAGTTACACAATCTGTTGGGAGAAAAAAAAAAGAACAAACAATCTTGTATGAATTTATTTATTACTCTCTTACAGTTCATTTCCAGAGTATGGGAGCATAAAGGTGATGTAAAAGGACACTTCTCAAATTACCCTGAGAGGATTTTGTTAACAGCAACCAACCAAACTGAAGAGATAAAAACAAATACTCACTGATGTCTGCCTGATGATATTCTGCTTCTACTAGCATGTGAAATGAGAGGTGGAAGGAATTAACCTAGAAGAGGAGGAATGACAGCAGATGAGAAATGAAGCAAAGCTACAAGTACTCAGGCTTAGCTAGCAGCATACGTTGGCTGAGAATTAAAAAGGGACGTGGGCATTTCAGAAAGCTTGGCAATATAAAATCTGAAGCTTTGTCACCCATCTCTTTAGGGAGTGGGGTTCAAAATGTGGGAGTAAGTGCTCAGATGTCTTACATTCTAGATAAGAGAAATTAAATGCCTGGATTGTAATACCCAACAGGAAGCCCCAGGTATATATAAAATCCTGTCTCAATGTGGACCAAGATACTTGTGTAAGATTCAGTATCTCTGTGGAGCTGGAATTAAGAAATAGGCTTAGGAAGCCAGAGCCTATTTCTGTTAAACTATCTGTGATAATGGAGGGATTTTGTCTATGTCTGTACTACTAAGTAAAACAGCCCAAAACAGCCATTTGACCAGAGGAGCGGGAGGCGTGTCACAACACGCATTTATTTGGCTAACGTCTTTTATTATATTTGTTTCGGGTTGGGGGGGTGGGGGGGGGGAAGAAATGAAGATCTATTTTAACCATTGGAAAACACATCTGGATTATTTTAGACCTGAACCTGAGAAATCTTGGCTTGGTCCAAAGGTGACAGGGAACATACTAGCACATAATGGATATATATAATTAAGGTCAAGTGCATACCAGACCCATTCCATTCATTACTGTACATATATCTAAAATACTTGGTAAGAGAAGCAGAGATCTGTTTTTGGGAAATACTTGGCCAGCAGTGATTTAAACTATGTTCAAACTCAGCCAGGGGGTAACAGCTAGAAGGCAGTCAGGCTTTCTTGTGTTTGGTGCTTGATGTTGCATACAAAGCAGTGTAAAATATGTAGTTACAGAGAGTCAAAAGGAGACCAGGGGAGAGAAGGTCAAACTCTCCAGCTAGAACACCCAACTGGAAGGTAGCTACCCCACTCTAAGCACTGCTGAGTTTTTTTTAATTTAGACATTTCCTGGTTAAAAACATTATAAAAATTAGGGATTCAGGAACTAGGAGCTCAGATTTCTCTGTTGCTCCAGCCACATTTCAATTAACTTTTGCATGTCTACATTTAAATTTTGAAATAAGAGGAGCCTACTCCTGAAGGGCATATTCCATTTTATGTCTCACTGCATTCTGTCATTCCTTTAACTTCCCCTGGGTTGGGGGGGTGCAAGAGTAGGTAGTTAACACAGTACAGAGCATCTTCAGAAATAAATATGTGATTACAAGGAATCCAGACATTAAATCTTTAGAGTCTGGAAAGAATGAATAGTTTTTACAAAATCTTATATACATACATATATGCATACGTTTCGAATGAGAATTTATAGATTTTCTCATAACAGCCCACTTCTTCATTTAGTGTTCAGTCCAAATCTTACTCATCTTTATAGAAAATATTTCCATTGATTTCTCTTGTTGTGGTGTCACATTGGCGGGATTCAGTCAGGCTCACTTAAAATGGCAAAAATTTCTGCTCTCATACTCTGCATTTTGGAGACAGGCTTTTTTGGTTCTTGTTTCTGATGACTTTAGGTCAGCCACATCTGCTCCTGCATTTAAATTAAAGTTCAAGATGTTTCTCTGTTTTATAAAAAACTGTTGTCATAATTTATGTGGGCTTCACTCTTCTGCAAATAATTGTTTAATATGGCTAGTTATGTTTTATCTGTCACTGATATTTTTATCTGTTTTGTCCTACAGTCCTTTATGATGTGCTATACATGAAAATAGTTTTGTAAATGAAGATTGATTGCTCAATATTTTTCATTAAATAAAACATCGTCTTCAAAAGAGGTTTCATAAATATAAATGTAAATGTAAATGTAAATGTAAATGTAAATGTAAATGTAAATGTAAATATAAATATAAATATAAATATAAATATAAATATAAATATAAATATAAATATAAACACATATAAATAATATAAACAATAACGATAGTATCACATATCTGCTTGAATTTAGTAGAACTGTTATTCTTTTCCAGTGCTTTGTACACATAAGATGAATTTTGGGTTCATCAGATACATGTAGGCAAACATTTAGTTTTAAAATGTTGGTTTTCTTCCTAAAAGGAAGAAGGTTTAAGTGTTAAGGGAAAACTTAGTTTTCAAGGAGGTTTTTTTTTTTAATTCTTTTGTGTTTCTTTTTTAATTACTTCTGTTGCTGCTGTTACTAATCAGCTTGTTTTGCATCATGCTAAACAGCACAGCTGGAGAATTTGCTCACTGATTGAAAGTATCGTGTGAGCATAGGGCACCAGTGGGACTGCAATGGAAATGACTGCAAAGAGATTTCAAAGGTATTATAAAAAGGCAACAATTCTTTTGGCATTTGGGAATGCTTGAGGAAGGGAAGAAAGGAAAAAAAAAAACAGTGTGGGAAGATTAGAGAAGGAAAAATGTATCTGAGGAATAACAGCAAGAAAGGGAGGGTATTTGTTTATGCCTGGACAGTCAAGTTAGCAAATGTAGCTCAATGGCTGTGGAAGCAGCAAATCCTATATTAGAGGTGGAAAGCTTCCACAATGACGAGACCANCCAAAAAGGAAAACAAAAAAAAAAAAAAAAAAAAAAAAAAGAATGGATTGCAAAACAGTCATTTGAATTTATCCCTGTTGTAAACTGTTATAAAACCCACTGCAGAATTAAAGTTCCTACTCTTCTAGAAATAACACCTGTGCTTCACAGGCCATGAGTTGTACCATAGGGCTGTAGGCAGTAGGCCTGTCTGGAGCAAGGAGTGACTCAGTCTTAAGGCAACAGCACAACATGCACAAAGAAAACAGGAAAATAGTACTACAGTTACCTTCTTTTACACCTGTGCAGCTGTTTTTCTATATTTCTACTGTATCCAAGAGTTAGTGTTACTCTATAAAACCAGCTCCTGCCCAAGCCCACTGTCACAGTCCCTCTTTCTTGGCAGAAGTGTACTGACAGCTGTACAAAGTGAGTGTTTGCTATATCTATGTGTTTGGGCATAAGGAAGAGTACTAGAAAATAACATAAAGCAAAACTGAGGGGAAATCTAGGCAAATTAACTGTAGTTTCTTTTGTACAGGAGACATCAGTAGGAATGCCTATAATTCACATTTCTTGACATTTCCTTTTGCAGGTCTCTGTTTTCATTTTCTTTTAACTTTGTCAAACTTAGACTGAGAAGGCTGGACTTTCCTTACCAGCTGCTGGGGATGGAATGCTTTTTTTTCTTTTTATATATAAAATTTTAACGTTAGGGTTTTCTTTCAGCTTCTGACAATGAAAGAATGAGGAGAGGGAGATCTTTTCTGTGGTAAGGAACTTTGATGCTTGGCACACACACTGAAAATCTGGTCAGGTCCAGTTGTTCTGTCAAGGATGAACATCGCACTATCCCTGAGAGAAACTGCCTAAATTTGGCAGATTCTCAGGACTTTGAAAAAAATCTCTCCGTGCACAAACGTGGCTGTGGTGGATAAGGATGCTGCAGCTCCCATCTGTGTGTATCTCCATCACAGCTGCCTGGGCTGAACCCAGTTGATCTGTTGCTGCTGCTCCGGTCTCCTGGGAGGCTGTGGGGGCCTCTCCTCCATGAATACACTGTGCTTCTCCTGCTGCTGCCCTCTAAGTAGGAAGGACAGAGAGATTTGATTAAAAAAAACCCAAACAAAAAAAACCCCAAACCACCCCCCCCAAAAAAAAAACCAAAACAAAAACCCAACCAAAACAAACAAAAAACCCCAACAACAACAACAAAAAAAACCAAACCAAACCAAACCAAACCAAACCAAACCAAACCAAACCAAACCAAACCAAACCAAACCAAACCAAACCAAACAAACCCCAACCAAACAAACAAAAAAAACAAACAACAGAAAAATGCTGGAAATGTCTGGGATATCAGACAGAGTAGATTAGGATAAGGCGCTTGGGAAGAGCAGCCCATGTCAGGGATCCTAAGAAGGTCCAGGAGACTCAAGGATGAACAGACTAGGAGCAAGGGATGAAAATGAAAAGTGGAATTGGGAGGTAGGAGATGCGAATCCAGTTAAGAGCTAAAGAAAAAGTAGGATACCATGCATTGAGGGACAAAAAGGCTTCAGGCAGAGGAAGGGATAAAACTCCCCCTCCACAGTCTCAAATGGATTGTGTAAACATGGAAAGATCTGGTTGGGACTCTGGGAAGAAACTAGAAATAAAAGTTTGAATAAAAGGAAGTTGGTGCTGCACTGAGGATCCCTAAAAAACAGATTTGGAGTTGCAATGCAAACAGATGTGTATTGATTGGTATGAAAGCCTTGGACACCCTCACTGCGACAACCCAAAAAGAAGGGGTCAGATCAATGGAGCATATAACATCTGTTACAACCACTTCCAAGAGAAAGAAAAGACAAGTTATAGTTGTAGGCAATTCCCTTCTAAGGGGAACAGAGGACTTAATATGCTGACTAGGCCTGGGTCAAGAACAGCACCAGGAAACTTCCTAGCCTGGTGCAGCCCTCAGACTACCACCTATTACTGATCTTCTATGTAAAGGAAACAACATAGAAGTGATTTCTTGAGGAAATAGAGTGAAACCCAATCTGAATCATCAACTTTTATATCAATCTTCACAATAGGATTTTAATTTTTTTAATGGCTTTAGTAATTAGTCTCTCTTTTTTTTATCGTGGGTATTATTTCACCATATGGTTTCACTAGTGAAGCAAATAACTTGGGCTTGGGAGCCAGAGGCTTATTTACCAGAAGAAATAAATCTAAAAACTACAGAGCAAAGTTTATGTATATAACACACTGAGTGATGAAAGCAAAAACTTTTCTTTTAATAGACAAAAACATAGCTATTTCAATATCTGTCTTGCAGCTCATGTAATAACAAGAGCATTCCCAATAATGTAGCATAATAAGCAACAACTTCTCTCTCAGTCCGAATGCTCCCCAGGTTTTGGGTGTACGGTCTTGGCCTAGCCAAAAGGTCACCTTTTAATTTTTGCACTTGAAATCATGGGAAACATAAAGAAAAAAAAGGAAATACAAAAAATGGAGCTCGAGAATAAAACACTGCATCAAATAAATAACATGTCAGACCTTAGAGTCCACTGACTGTGGAGAATGTTAACGGCATTGGCTATACTAACATTCCACCAGCAGGCAGATTTCGTACAAATATGATCTTGCAGCTATTTCATTAACCTCACACTCCCACACACAAAATTGAATCTTAAAGGTCATGTTTAATATGCTCAGTGTTTTCAGATCATTCTAATTCCAAAGCTCAAGCTTGTTCTTATACAGTAACTCTATTTACTAAATTTCAACCTTGGATATTTTATGCTTTAAATATAGTTTTATTAGACTATTTCATTTTTGTTCTAAAGTATTCATATTTTCTATTTTAATGGTATGATTTCCTATTAATTTCTTGGTTTTCTTCAAGATGTCAAGAATAATTTTTTCTTATAGACAAAGGAAGTAATTTTAGAAGGAATACATCACAGTTAGTAACAGTGACTGTTTCTATAAGTAACGCACAGATATTTTTAATATACATAGCAGTGCATGATTGAAATTTATTAGTAATAGTGTTTTCTTTTTTACATAAATGTGTTGGGTTTGCATGGCAATTTTTTGGTAGCAGGGGTGTTACAGGGGTGGGTTCTGTGAGAAACTGCCCGAAGCTTTCCACATTTCCGGCAGAGCCAGTGCCAGCCTGCTCCAAGATGGACCTGCCACTGTCCAAGGCTGAGCACATCATCCGCAGTGGTAATGCCTCTTGGATAACAGATTTAAGAAAGGGAAAAAACCCTGTGTAACAGCAGCCAGAGAGCAGAGTGGAAATATGTGAGAGAAACAGCTCTGCAGACACCAAGGTTGGTGAGGATGGAGTAGAAGGAAGCACTCCAAGTGCCAGACCTGAGATTCCCCTGCAGCCTGAGGTGCAGCCCGTGGTGAGGCAGCTGTGCCTCTGCAGCCCATGGAGGGCCACAGGGGAACAGAGAAACACCTGCAGCCTGTGGAGGACCCCACCCTGGAGCAGCTGGAGGTCCCCAGGAAATCCTGATGCTGTAAGAAGCCAGCACTGAGCAGGCTCCTGGCATAGAGAGAGGAGCCCATGCTGGAGCAGGTTTGCTGGTAGGACTTGTGACCTCTTGAGGGACCTATATCAGAGCAACATAATCCTGAAGGACTTCACTCTGTGGGAGTGGCCAGCACTGGGGCAGTTTGTGAAGAACTGCAGCCCATAGGAATGAGTAGGGGAAGAGCGTGAGGAGTCTTCCCCCGACGAGAGGAGAGCAGCAGGGACATGTGTTGAACTGATCACATCCCCCATTCTCATCTCTCTGCCCTGTGGCGGGGTCAGAGGGAGAGAAAATTGGAAAAAAGAAAGGATGGGGGGAAGGTGTTTTTTAAGTTTGGTTTTACTTCTCGTTACCCTACTCTGATATAATTGGTATTAAATGAAACAAATTTCCCAAGGACAAATGTGTTTTACTAACGGTGCTAATGGATGAGTGCACTCTCCATGTCCTTATCTTAACCTATGAGCCTTTCATTATATTTTCTCTTCCTTATCCTGTTGGGAAAGGGAGTGATAGAGAAGCTTTGGTGGACACCTGGCATCCAGATGGAGTCAACTCAACACAATAATCTAAGCCTTGTCTTCTTCTTCCCTTTCAAATTGTCTCAGTGATATGCAAATTGATGCCCACCTGATATTAAGTATTCTGACACCTGAGACTTTAAAGATATTTTAGTGCTAAATTCAAAGGAATGAAAGTGATTTCCCCAAACTTAGGGTTTTTTTGTTGAGAATGGTAAATGGTCATTGTCTACCTTTCACTTGTCTTTTTAGGCTGCCTTAGTCACTGGTTGCAGCCTACCATCACTTAACCTGTTCAAGCAGTTGAACAAGATGCTAGTGAGGGAGGTAAGTAGGACTTGTTTTCTGCTTTGACTTCATTACCTATTTGTTTAAATTATGGTGCTTTTATTTAATTATTTTAAATGAACGGACTTCATATTTTTGGTCTTAATTTTTTCAGCTTAAGTGTGTGCATCAGAATATGTTTATTTACTCACAATGTTAATAGTAGGAATGCAGAATAACTGTTATAACCACCAAGCAGATTTTAAATAAAAGAATTGCAATTAACTCAGCTTATTGTTTTCTAAGATGTTTTGTGAAACTGACTGAAGGGAAGAAAGTAGTTAAAGCAACATGGCAGTCCTCTAAAGTCATATGGTCAAGGGCACAGACTCTTACCATTTATGGAGGAAATGCAACAAGAAAATAATTTGGTTGAAATCAACTATTTAAACTGGAGTGGACATTAAGGATGAGTGCAACAACATAAAAGGGCAAACTCATAAAAAAACTAGCTAACAGAATGATTCACCTGGAAGGGATACCGGCTACAGCAAGAAATGGTGTAGAAGGATATTAGGATCAAGAGGAAAATTGAAACAGAAAAAATCTCTGCTACAGTTTTATGCTGGGACGTAAGACTGGAGCTAGAGCCCTCCTCTCATGGTGGCTGCTGCTTAGATCTGGAAGAAAATGGCAGGCCACTGGTTCTAAGGGCTGTTGCAGATGAAGTAATGAATCCAAAAGAAGCAATTTAATTTCAGTGGAGTCCACAGCTGTATTGCTTTTGATTTCAGTTTTACTGATTTCCTGCTTCTTTCTTTCCAGACACAGCATTTGTATGGATTGCATAACATTTCACAGAAGTTATGTTGCTTTTCTGTAGAGTAATGTAGTGGGGTGACCCTGACTGAACACCAGGCAGCCACCAAAGCCTCTCTATCATTCCCCTCAACAGCTGGACAGGGGAGAGAAAATATAACAAAGACTTCATGGGTTGAAATGAGCACAGGGAGAGATCACTCTCCAAATACTGTCATAGGCAAAACAGGCTCGAATTAGAGATATTAACTGAATTTATTGCTGACAAGATCAGAGCAAGATAATGAGAAGTAAAAACAGACCTTAAAAAAACCTTTCCCCCACCCTCCCTGATTTCCAGCCCTACCTTCTCCCTGCTGGCAGCACAGGTGGAAGACAATGGGGGTTATGGTCAGTTCATCACACGTTGTTTCTGCTGCTGGTCTGGGGGAAGACCCTGTGCTCCGATGAGGGTCCCTTCCATGAGAACAGTTCTCTGTGAACTTCTCCAACCTGAATCCATGCCACAGACAACAGTTCCCCATAAACTGCTGCAATGTGGGTCACTCTTCCATGGGGTGCAGTTCTTCAGGAGCAGCTTGATCCAGTGTGGGTCCCCTGCGGGGTCACAACTCCTACCAGAAAGCCTGCTCCAGCATGTGCTTCTCTCCATGGGCCTCCCTCAGGGTCACAGCCTCTCCTCAGGCATCCACCTGCTGTGGTGTGGGTCTCCTCCAGGGACTGCAGGAGGATCTATGTGGGCTGCAGGGGCACAGCTGCTTCACCATGGGCTGCACCATGGGCTGCAGGGGAATCCCAGCTCTGGTGCCTGGAGCACCTCCTGCCCCTCCTTCCCCACTGACCTTAGTGTCCTCTCTCACATATTCTCACCCCACTCTTTGGCTGCAATTACACCTGCACAACAATTTTTTTCCCCCTTCTTAAATCTGTTATCACAGAGGCATTACCACCATTTCTGACTGGCCCAGCCTTGGCCAGCAGCAGATCCATCTTGGAGCCAGCTGGCATTGGCTCTGCTGGACATCAGGAAAGCTTCTGGGAGCTTCCCAAAGAAGCCACCCCTGTAGATTCCCCACTACCAAAATCTGGCCATGCAAACCCAAAACAAATAGACCAGTAGACCACTTTCACTTAAAGCCTCTCTAGCATGATAAAAGGGAGATATTTTTACAAAATGATCCAGCATGTTCTAACATCTGCCTGTAGTAGCCACAGGGTGCATACAGCATAGGTATGCTGTGACCTGCTCCAGGTCTGATTCCAGATTTCTGTTTAACTGGGGGTTAGTGTAAGGCAAGCCTGTGTTCCAGCCACCATGCACCTTCTCTGAGCTGGCTTCAAGTGGAACTTTATATAATCAATCTCTCTGAAAACATTGCCCTTTGTAGGGAAACCACACTTGGATAAAGAACATGAAATGCTACAAAGATTACTCTAAAAATTAAAGGTTTGTTTTGAACCCTTGTGTGCCAGAAGTTTGGGGAGGAGCAGTGCAGAAAGGCTACTTTTAGGTTTTACAAACCCAGAAGAATTGGCCTTCACTGTCTAGTCCAGACCCTGAGAAATGAAGGACGGCAACATTAAACTTGTTGATTACCTTCTCAGGGTCTATATTAAAACTGGTAAGTTTTTTTTTTCCTGTCCTTGGCTAGAAAGAAGGTGGGCTTCTAAACTCAGTGCTTGGATGGTCATAAACTTTTTAATTCCAGCCCAAAGGTATTAATAATCAATACATTTGTATTTACTCTTAAGAAAACCTTCACCTTTGTTCTTGAGACCTTCACCTTCCTGCTCTTCTCCCTTTGATCCCCTGGACCAGACACAGAAATCAATCAGGTTTATCTCTCAGCCTTTATGCTGCTAAATTTGAGTAAAAGCCAAACCTTTTGTGTGTGTGTGTGTGCTTTTTTATGGCAAACTCTCTGCTTATCCACTTCTGAACCACTTTCACTTTGAATTCATGCTCTTTGAACATTTGGGTTTAAACCTGTCATGAGATTTTGAATCAGATCTCTCTTCTCCTACCTGAATATAATTTTTTTTTTTACTGTTACCAGATTTCTCTAATGATTCGTCAGGGAATTGCTTCCTTTCTAATGGTATTTAACAATGAGAACAACTAGGCATCTAAAGATCAAATCAAAGCACTTCCTATCTTTATCCATAGTTTACTGTTTTGTAGATTAAATGGTTTCAATCTATACTGCTATGGAACTACTGTGCCTGATGGTGAGCTTGCTAAGTGTTAGGTAACAGCTAGCTCAAATTTTGGGATGAATTTCAATTACCTGTGCTGAAGACAGCCTCATACACCGCTTAAATCCTTGAGAAAAATGAAGAATTTACCTTCAGTTCAAGAGAAAAAAGACTTACTTTAAGCCATAAGAAATTCTGTTTGGCATTTTGACTCTAGATTACAACATACTTTTATAAAGCACTAACTCGATCTTCATTTGAACAATTATGCACCCCAAGGGCAAGATATTGCAGTTTAAATTTATTTCTTTGTGCTTGAAAGTACAAATTCTCAGATGCTGAAGATGGTGAAAATGTTATTGTTCAGAATGCTTTGAGATTAGGAACATGGGTCTAAGCTTCATTGTCCCACTCCTTCAATCATTCACGTTAGTGACAGGTGAGAGAAAATGTGAATCAACAGCAGTGCTAGTGACCTTTTCTTCTGCTTGGCTAACTATTACCATTTAAAGGTTCATTACAAGGTAGAATGGTGTTTGTATTCACCATACACATTTGCATGTATGCGTTTTTTGTGCATACCCATACACATATTAATTTAAAGTTTACACGAGACTGATGGAGTTCTGTGAGGATGAAGTAGGAGTCTTCCCCATTTTATCTCACCTGCAACTGAAGTACACTGTCCCCAAGGCCTGTCTTGTGAACCTTGTCACCTTTACTAGGTCATGTTTGACCTGGTTGCTCCCTGCTAATTCCCGCTTTTATGACCCTGTACTGTTTTGTTTTCTCCCATTTCTAGAAGGTTGCTCAGCTAAAGTACTATACTTATTTTATTCCTAACCTTCACTTAAATAAGTAACCTCCTGTTTCTCTTCTGCAGAGGTAATGATCGATCATTTTCCTTCTCAAAACAGGGCTTGTTGCCTAGTGTTTCTTATCAAACCTGCTGAAAACCTTTTTGAGCACAATGAGTCTCTGATTACAAAATGTCCTGAATGACATCATTAATAAGAGTAATCAAGCTGAAGATTTATTTTTTGTAGGAAGCTTGCCGGCTACAGAAGCTTAGATAAGGAAAAGTGAAGCCAGAGAAAAGCTGTGTAAAGTCCTATGGAAAGCTGAAAATTAGTTGGTCTGATTATGGAGTTTTGTTATAACTCTAGACTGTGGAGTTGTCTAATAAGTCTTTCACTCACTAAAATGTTTTGTGGGGTCCTTCAGTCCACCTCTTTCACACGATCTTCGTCACAGTCAGATAGAGAAATGGACATGAATTCCCTTTTGCTGGGGCTCTTTCAGGATCAGATGATAGACCTCCATTTCCTCTCATGCATAAAGAAAATTGCTTCCACCTTAGTGTTCCTCTGGCAGGGGCAAGATTCTGGTCACCGACTCCTCTCTCAGCAATAGCTGGATGGGTACAGCCTTTGATGTGTTAGAGCTGGACCTCTCGTGTGGGAGTAAATAACTCCCAGGAACTACAACCAAAATAAAGGATAAAATATTCTCCACATATTTTGTGTTTGCCAGAAGGCATCCTTGGAGAGGTCATAGAAAGAAACGGAAATTACCCACCTGCCACAACAGTGGTCATAACAATATATGTTTTAGCAGGCTGTGAAGGAATAAAATGAGGAGAGAACGAAACTTGGAAGTGGTTCAAAGGAAAGCCTGCCTAATGCTAAGAACATGGTATATTGAAATGGTATGAAATTTAATGGCTTCCAAAATACTGGACAGTGATTAATTGACTAGGTGGTGAGGCACCAGCTTGGATGAGCACATTAATCACTGCAGCAGCATGTCTGTCACACACTCCTTTCTGAGCACTGCCCTTCCTTCTTATATCTAGAGATGCAGGACTGCTAGACAACCATTTATAAAATGTCATTGGGGAGGGGGAAACAAAACTGAACAACTCAGCACTGTCCAGTCACTCTGCAGGGAAAGATTCTGCCTGGGGATTTGCAGGTCTGACTTTTCTCCCCTTGGTGCAGAGAAGAGCAAAGCACTCCTGTCCCTTTCTGTCTCAGCTTTGCTGTCTCTTTTCTGCTTCCCCTCTGATGGGGTACTGACCTGGCTCTGCTCACACAGCAGCAAGGGTCAGACAAGGAGCTGGACAATGATGATTGCTTCTGGACAGGGAACTCCCATTACTCCTTCTGTGAAATTATTGAGATGCTGAAGAGAGGAGGAGGTTAAATAGATTGTGTCTATAGGTGAGGACTGGGAGACCAGGAGACGTACGGGTAGATAGTTGCTTGTGCAGGAAATAAATACTTGTATGAGAAATGTTCTACAGAGAAGGAGCCTGAAAACCTGTATTTTATCCCCAGAGCTTCCCAGATTTGACAATACAGTGTTATTAATGACCTTTTTATTCTTTTTTTAAAGAAACAAATGTTTCATACTATGCATATGTTCTAACAAGGGGTTAGATGTCAGAATATTTGAGTATTTGTAAATGAACTAAGAATGCTAATAATTTATATGATTTCAAAAGCCTTAACAAGCTTAGTCCCTTTATTCCTCTGTTATGCTGTCTAGAAAGGAAATGTGACAACTCTTCCCTTAGAGAATCCATCAGTCCCTGGTCAGGCAGATCCACTTCTGTAGGCAGGGGGATAATCAGCTAAGGACTGTCAGCTTCTGGCCATATTATGCTAGTATAAGCAATCCATGTTGAATTAAAATTGTTCTGGATGAGACAAACAAAAATGTTTAGCTTTGTAACCCCATGTAGGCTGATTTCTCAGATGGAGTTTTCCTAATTGAGCTTGTGATTTCCATCATAGAATCCAGATCCCGCCTCCCAGATGGGATGACTGAATGTGGTTCAGGGAAAATATGAAATCATTTGAAAGATGAACAAAGGTAAATTAAGTATTTTCGTCCAAATATGGCAGTAATGAAACAGATTCAGTTGTACTTTGTGCTTTATATAAGCTGTATTTTGCACACAGGATCTGTCACAGTGATATCTATGCACCAGAATGTTAGAGAAAAAAGAAGAGAAAGGGTCTGCCTTTCTGGCAGGCACGGGTTACTCCAATTAACATTTTATTATTTCAAAAGCAATGTACATGCCAGATTGCTAGATTTGGGGATGACTATCCATTATTCATAGTCCTCTGATGGAGACATAGTAACTGGAGATGATGCCAAGAGGGGTGCCTCAGATCCAGATCTAGGTTCAGACTCCAGCTTGCTCCCAGCCTTGATGAAGCTATGTGCTGGAAGCACGGCTTGAACCTCATCAAATTGTGTGAAACTCCAGGTTTTCAGCGATCATTAGTTGTGTGATATTCACAAAACAAACAAACAAGCAAACAAATCTATTTTCACACAAATGCTGCCAGTAACAGAAACAAGTAGAAGAGAAATCTGAGACCTATCACATGCATTATGGTGTTCCTTCCTAGTCAAAAGGTTTTCAGTTTGCTTGAAGTGTTTGTAGCTGTTAAACACAAAATTTTACAGGAGGGGAATGTGGCTTGATATAGCAGGAATAATTTGAAACGCTGGGAAAAGAAGCAATAAAAATCTTTTGATGGTTCTGTAGGAGGTACTGCATGGGGACATAACTTCTGATTACACGTGAGGTTTTTTTATTTGTTTTCTTGTTTACTGAAGGTTCAATAATATTCAAAGCTGCATCCAGCTGCAGGACTGTTTGTTTTCTCTGTCATGTAAAAGTGACTACTATGATGCTTTACCTCTTTCTCTCTTGCTGTACCTCACATAATGTGCACTCAAACGTTTTTTAGGTCACCCAACTAAATGGTTATGAAAGCTATAAAGGAGGTGAACAGGCTTTTTATTCCTTACTTGAAATGCTTGCCATTCCCATTTGAAGTCAGATGAAACAGTATTTCATACACATCGGTGAGAATCTGGCTGTGTCTGGGGAACTGAGTGGAAGTATCCTTGCTTTAAAAAATCAGCTACAGACATGCTCAGTTTTGTTAACATTTGGTCTCTGCAAACAAAAAAATTACTACGTGTATAATTTCTTTATAAAATTGCTAATCCACAAAAAACAGAGACGTCACTGTTTCAGATGTATTTTCAGAGAACAGAATAAACATGAGTAAAATCGTCATTATTTCAATATAAACAATGGATTTCAAATATGTGAAAGAAATTGAGGCATTGCTTGTCAACTCTTCAACTGGACTGTTTATCAAACAGTTGTAGATTATATTGTAGAGAAAATGGGAAGTAAAACTGAAGAATATATTAAAAAAAAAGTAGCTGAATATAATTCTATGTAACAACTCCAGCACTTCTTCATAAAATGTGGCTACAGTTCTCTATTGATCAGATGCAAGATCTGGAGAGGTCAAACCACAAGGCTCATCTCTTTGATATCTGACTTTTATCATAGCTGACTCTTTCAGATTCTTATCTTCTCTGACAAAAAAAGAAAATTCTGCTTAGCAAAGTTTGTAACTGTGTGGAAGTTTCTATTACTGACCAGATATAACACAACAATACAACATGCCTAACCATTAAAGTACCAGAAACATCATATCACATTGATCATGTAACTTAATTGGCACGTATAATACAGTGGATTATTTAAACCCATATTTTCCCCATTACAGAAATATGATGTGATGTACAAAACACTTCAAAACCATCTGAAAGGCTCTAATTTTTGAAAAAACTACTGCATTGCTGTTTATCTACTTTAATGTCTGAATGGAAGAAATTTCCATGATCTCAAACCAGTTTGGATTTTTGTTATAAGAGTGCTATACACTCTTATATATATCTGCTTAAGTAGGATTCTCCATATCATATTTGAACAGAAATCTGATTATCTACTTCTATGTAAATGAAGCATGAATTTTTCGAAAACACTGATAATCACAGCACACAGACTATATTTTGGAAGTTACAGTTTTCCATTTATTTTAGGCACCCATCATATGTTCAGTAAATTCATCTTCCAGTGGAGGAGAGTGATTGCAGATGCAGTGCATAACTACTTGTGGGCTGATCAAATATTAAGGGGTAGGGAGGCTGTAGGGTTTATTTTCTTGTCCGTATTTGTCCTGTTCTGACTGAAACTTTTTCATTATGTGTACAGGATATCGCTGTCTCTGTCACTGCTAGTAGTAAGTGAAATATATTCATGCAACTTGCAGAATAATTTTGATGAACTTTTTGCTATAGTCAATTTACTGTCCATTTTCTTCACAGTTTCCATATTGCCATGAATACTCACTTTAGATGGATGTTAAAGAAGAGTTTTTCTTTCTATCAGTGCCTCTTCTGGGACAACCAGACATGTGGGTTCTTTGTTTTCTTCCCTGCTGTTCCACAGGTGAGTCTCCATAGCATTTAGCAAGTATCTGAGGACAAATTTTGCTCTTGAATTAGCTCAATGGGATTTTTTTTTTCCTACTAATCCTCAATGTATGTTTACACCTTAAATGAGCTGGATCAGAGCCCTGGTCTGTGCTCTGCCAGCTGTGTTGCAATGTGTCACTGCACTCTGCTGTGTCCCGAGAAGATTGGTGACAAGGCTTTGCTGGTGTTTACACTGTGATTGTGCAGTCCCTGGTTTGTCTTCTACTGCTCTGATGTTCTTCCTCCCTCCATGTATTCCACACACACTGTTGAAGTTGTTGCCATGAACAATTTGCTCACTGAGCTCAAAAATCAATCTCGTGGTGGACTGAAGGGAGGTACTGAAAAATTTTGTCACTCTTACTGAGCTGGGCGTACGGCCCGGAGGCAACAGCAAGGGATTATATTATATTGCCTTTGCTTCTTTTTACTCAGTGGTTCCTAGGAACTCCCCAATCAGTGTTGCCAGGCTTTTTAACAATTAGTAACATGTTCGATCCTGTTATACCCTGCACAGCTGTAGGCAGGCTAATTTTCAGCTGCCTGCTAACAATATCCCACATCTCAGAGGCTGGAGCAGGTTTCTCAGACTCCAGGCTGCATGCTGGAGCTTGGCAATAACTGAACTATCCCACTGCAATCTGCTCAGGCTCACTAGCTCCAGCAGGCATTTTGCTGTCAATCTCAAACAAAATATAGCCTTTGAACTGCCACTTCAAGTATCCCAATACACATTTTAATTCTTCCAAACGCAATATCATTCAGCTAGGAGCAAAACATAGTGCTTACTCTAACAGGAGGAGGAGTTGAATTCTAGAAAGTTGCTAGTCAAAAGAATTTAGACACTATGGTAGGAAAATAACTGGCTCTGAAGTGACACTTAGAAGGCTAAAATAATTCTTGAGGAGTGTCAAGAAAAATAGAGAAGCATTGCTATGTCTGAAAATAGCTTTAGAGAAACCATTATCAGAATGCTGTTTTGGATACTGTTTTCATTCTTTAAAATGCTGCTGAAAAATTGATGAAAGAAAATAACTACAAGAGTTTTTAACATTGAAAAACACCTTGTTCTGACAAGGTGTTTCTTGTTTATCCAAGAAAAGTTAAGAGATGATAAAAAATATCTTATGCTGGGAAAAGATTTCTAACTGCTGACAGTATGGAGAGACAATCAATCTAAAGGTCACAGGTTCAAGTTCTTTACATTCACAACAGAAATGAAGACAAATATTGAGCAAAAGAATGGAAAACAGTGGTGAAATCTAAAATTTTTGAAATTAAGAATCAAAATTCCCATCTAATCTAAAAGCAAACACTTTAAGAATCAGTTGATAGAATTATGCGGCTGGTGCTAATGAAATATTCATAAATACTTTATAAAAGGTGTGTGGTTCAAGAGCCGGAAGGCCCCAGAGAATTGCAGCAAATGGCCACCCTATTCCACTGTGCCTTTAGTTGCCTTCAGCAAAGGCAGCCAGAGTATCAGATGAATTTTGTCACCTTCTATTCTAAGAACACTGACCAATCAATTTATTTTTGACAGCAACACAGATTCACCATTTCACTAAGTTTTTTACATGGACATGAAATGCTAGTTAGACTATGCACTGCAATATCCCACAGTTGATGGAGACAGGGATGATCTGTCAGGATACATAAACTCTGACATGCAGTGCAGCAGTCTAAAGACAAAATCAATGTTGTGGTCAAAACCGCACTTGAAATCACCAATTAAATTTAAAAACTCTGAAGATTGGAAGCATAATTCAGAAGATAGACTAAGACTTGAAGAGGGTTAGAAGGAGGGAGTGTTGGGATCACCAACACAAGCATGAGTTCTAGTTTTGCTTCTGTACTAGGACATCAGAGCCAGCAAGCCTTTCCTATACAGATTTACTCTAGGAAGTGTTCAAAGGCATGTTCTGGGTTTTTTCACCTTAGGGGTTAAGCAGAGCTCAGTTTTTATTCAAAGCCTAAGCTAACAGACTTTTTGAAGCAAACAGCACTGTCTAATACCTCTGAAAAATATTCGATTCCCTGTTTCAGTACACATAACATAGATATTTGTGGTGATTTGGACTGTCATAACACTGTCAATCTTTGAAATATTATCTGCATATATAAAACAAGAACAAAACAAACCAAAAAATTCTACCAGTTCTTTATAGCTGCATTGCTGCAAGGGTTCTTAACAAAAAAATCCCCAGCAATTTTATGTTTACATGTGCTCAGCAAAACCTAAAAATATTTCTATGAACACTGTCAAAAAGATTTCCTTGCAAAAGGGAACGTTAAACAGTATGTTGGCTATTAATTCAATTATGTCAAATCAATCAAAGGGCAAAGAAATAGCTGCTTCATTGTTAGAAATGTTTTGAAACGTATGTTTCCTGAAAAATGCCAAAAATAATTGTGATGTGCCAGTGATTGGGATGGGATGTGCTAGGTGCAGAGCTAGAGCTTCTACCAGTGAGAAATATTGGAGATCTGAAATGAACATCTAATAAGATCTCATAGTAGAACTTCAGGTCTCAGATCTCTCTCTGTGTAGAGAAAGAAGCATAAAAAATGTTTTCTTGAGGAATTATTTGAACCACCTGCCAACCATTGCAGTCAAATTTCACTTTAAGTTTGAAATTTCGGACTGGTTCATGGAGAGAAGGTGAGATAGCAGGTGCTGGCAAACTATTCACTAAAGGGTAAATGCTGAAAAAGATACAAGAATACTTGCTAGGAAATTTCTCTGTAGTATTTGGTATGGATGAGCCTGGTCTGCCCAGCATAAGGATGTACAGGTTGGGGCCTCCAAACCTCTCCAGAAGGCAGTGTTTGTGGGTTGCAGAGGTGTCCTTGGAGCACTGTTTTGTGTCTCAATGCCTGTTGGTCTGAGCAATTCTGCTTTGCAAGGACTACTGTAATTTAGTGCCAAATGACGCTTATTTTTGAACATCAGGTTTAGATAACTAAAATAAAGTGTCACACATTGTAAGTAATTGAGCTGAGGTCAATGTTATTGCCTATAGAATAAGTTACTACTCAGAGTAAATAAGAATTTCATTTTGGTAACAATGAAACCATCAACTTTTGATGAGTAGTAAAAGGAATTCAAAATTCTTAACCCAAAGTACGGATGAACTTCACATTTGTGCTAACCCTGGAAATTATCAAAGCAGATCTGGCTTTGGTAGTTTGAACACTATTGGTACTGATATGTTGAAACAGCAACTTATACGTCTTCCTTTCTGGGAAACCCTGTGCTATAGAATCATAAATAAACCCCCATATTTTTACAAAGAATGTCATCCAGAGGATGGCATATCACGATGCGTAGATGCAAACCAGTCCAATTACTAAGCAGGTGACCAAAGTCAAAGGTCCCTGAAATAGGGACGAAGCAGTGCTGCTAAATTCAAGACATTTATCAAACTGTCTCACAGAAGTACTGTTAATCTAAACGTGTCTGGTTTAAAGTGCTGGTAATTTATTTGGCTGTTTCATCACTTGTGAAGTTTGTGCCATTAGTATTTAATCATCTTAGATTCATAATCATCCTCCCTTCCTGCAATATACCTCAAGGACAATAAAGTCCTGCAGTTTTGTCTTTGTGCTTCCTTTTCCCCTTCAGTATCGACTGGTGAAGAAGCTTTTCGAAGATAGTAAGTGCTGCTCTCCCCAGGGCTGTAACTTTTAGCATTGTAAGGGCATTTTCACTCAGAAAGGCTGAACTTTATTTTAGTTACACATCATCTTATTTTCATTCTCAGGTTTCTTTATTTTTCTCCTTTAGGTCTCTCTGAACTGATGCTGGGAGCGATGCCTACTGAATTTCAAACCAAAGACTCCAAAGATAATACATATATGGGTATTAAATATTTCAGATTCTCTGGGCGCTACCTTTATGCTGATTCTTTGAAATGTCAATGCGGATTAAATCAGTCAGCTTGTGTTCTTTTGGAAGAGAGGTGTCTGCATGAGAGTTAGTAATGACCTCAGGAAAAAACACCAGTTTGCTACATTGCAGGGAGGAACAGAGGAAAGATAGACAGGTTCTAGAAAACATCTGGGAAGATGTCCTGAGCCATTCCCAAATGTTTGGCATATTGGTACTGAGAGCTTGACTATCCTACAGGAAAAGACAAATTGTTTTTTATAGAGTAAGCCACAGGCACAGGTTGAAGATGAAAGGACATAGAATCCTCTGTTCCCCTGAACTCCCAGAGGACTGTCTGCAGAACGCAGAAGTCAAATCAGAGACAGACCCCATTTTGCAAGACACTCTGCCTTTGTCAATACATGTAAAGGTGTCCATTTTGAGAATACTCATATTCTATTTTTAATTCCCTCCTGCAGCAAAAACTTATTTTTTAGGAAAAAAAAAGAGAAAAACTAGAGGAAAACCTAGCGGAATCGAAGCCCGTTTGGGAATATGTTGCCCAGATGCCAAGACACCAACAGAAGGACTGTGCAGAGAGAAGCAGTTTCATAAGTAATTCATGCCACAGATGATAGAAGATTTATCTCACCAGTTGCACATATTCAAAGCTTGTGAACACAACCCAAAAAGTTAATATGAACTTGAGTTTTGGGAACTTTACTTTGACTGGTTCTACTCTAAATTGCTTCTTGCTTCACTTATGGTTTTTTGTAACAGAGAAGACTTAAACAACTTTTTCTTCGACCTCTATTGAGAATAAAGATTTAAGGGAGAAATGTCCAAGTTATTAGAAGTGACTCACTGGCACTGTATTAGCTTTACACGACTGTCAGGCAAACTGTTGACAATCAACTCGTAAGACTCCTAAGGTGCATTTTTAGGATAGCCTTACATAGCATACTTTTAAAGAAAAATTGACCTTTTCATTCCCTAAAATGTCACAGACACTAGGGAAAGGGTGAATCATTTGAGCAGAGCCTATCAGAAGTTGAGAGTGGAAACAGAAGAAATGCAAACCACTGCTGTTACCAAAAATGATAAGGGAGCATGTCAGTGTTATCAGATGCTAGATAAGTTCTTATCTGTTGTTTTAAGACTCCTGTAAGTATTCTTCATCTGTACAAAATCTCAAGCTCCACAAGTTTCAGAATGCTGATGTAAAAAATTAACCTGCTTTTTTAATATTAGTTTTGGTGGTTTNTTTTTTTTTTTTTTTTTTTAAATTAGCTTTTAGCTATTCTTTTAGTCAGAACAGGTGGACCACATCTCTGCACTGTGGACATAAGAAACTAATTTGGCAGCGAAAATAGCTTGAGAAACATTTATTTCTCATCTTCTGGGAGGTCTCTTTCTCTGAATAAATTCCTAGAAGTGTGGAGAAGACAGAGTCCCAGTTTTCGCTCTGTATTGTCCAGGTAAAAAAAAGATTTACATAACAGTGGCATTTTGTTGTGCCTGTTTGTAACAATTGATACTACCTAATTTAGATAATTACATTCTGTGCAGTGATTAAAATGTGTAAGCTTTGTAAATCATATCTAATAAATGTTTCTTCTACTATGAAAAACACATATCATTTCAGCTTACTTTTCAGGAGATTCTATGTCCAGATGTATAAAGGTGTTTAGAAACATCTATGGTAATCAAAAACTTTTAAAAACACACAGCTGCCCTACCTCTGTTGAAGAACATCATAAAAAGAGCTATCCAAGTGTTCCAACAATATCACAACTAATGCTTTTTCACTGTTGGATATATTATTGCTTGTTTTCTGCTTTACAGTAAGTGAACCTTCCCTGTTTGGAAAAGAAAAATCCTCATCCATCTGTCTGGATTTCTAAAGATATCTTCTATGTGCTGCTCAATACACAGGCAGCTTACACATTTTACATGTTTCCATTTGAGGTGGTCAGATCCTTTTCTGATATTTAGCCCAAAGGCACAGATCATCTGGCCCATCTGGATATGACCAAGCATGAAACATAATCATTTTAGTTTCAGCGTGATGCTAGCAACAGCAACAGTAATTTAATCTCAGAAACTGCAACTGATCCTCAGAAATGCCATGCTTGCTGTTGCCTTGTTAGGGAATCTGGAATCACTAGACTTCATACAGGCACATAAGGATCCTGAATTTAGTTTCTTCATGCATCTCTAGGAATCTAGGCACCTTTTTAAAAGTGCTTTGTTGTGGGAATACATAGAAGAATATGTTGGACTGATTTCCTGCACTACACCCCAGGTGGAAGCAATCATCTGAATCTTAGTCACTTGTCAGCTTGAAATGTTAAGTTTTGGGACATAAAATTTAAGATGTGTGACCTATAATATAGTACAGCTCACAAGACATGTTTGGTGCCATAGATACAATTATACATTAATTAATCTCCTTTCTAATGTAAAAATAAATTAGTGTGTAAACAAATTCTTCCTACCTCAGAATGCATGCATCTGAATGCATACTTGCAGAGCATTTGAGAAGACAGATCAGATTACTCTTAATCAATCCTCATTCATCACAATCATTTGATTGGATAAAATCACTCTCATTCATCGTACCATGTTTCTGAAAGGAAGCAGTGCTTAAACTGATGCATAACAATCACAGTGAAATTCATAACTGATTATTAGCCTGTGTCAATACATCAGGAGATTTATTTGCCACTTCATTTTCAGCAGAGTTGTCAAAACAAATTAGATTTTAACTATTTGCCTCATGACAATATGTCATATCAGTATGCATTTTGTATATATTTTTTGCTGAAGTAATCTTCCTTTCTATATGTAGGGGACATTTTTTTTGCTTCTTTGGAGGTGTTCTTGATCCCTCCTCTGATAAAAATATATGCATTTTGATTTTCATTGACATATTTACTCTGTTTTATAACAGAATAACATTTGACCATGAATTCTCGGGAGCAAGCATCTGTCTCTTATTGAAAGAGTTTATTAAATGACGAAATTTGAGATTACAGGGGAATCTTACATATTCTACTAGTGAGAAGAATATCTTGTTATCATTAGGCGTCTGTACTACAGGAAGTCCGGTGTGTACAGAATACCCATGTCCTTTTTGCAGTTAAACTATGGAGCCCTTGTCCGACTTTGAACAAATTACTTTACATCTTTTTGCATTAGAGTGGTTTGTATACTGTTCTTATCACCATGGTTTTGGAACAGCTGCCAGTAAGACACTAAAAGAGTAATTATACATCTGTTTCTCGTCCTTTGACGAGCGAGGACAGTGTGAGTAGAGTTTTTGCTTTGAAATTCTGTACGCATATTTCTACAGGTTTAAATTAGAAGGGATAAAGTCAAAGAAGAAGTGACTTGTGCTAATAGCGAAGTTGTAAAGTTTGCCCCTGAGAGTACATTTCCACATCTCAAACTCTCACTGAGAAAGTTGTTTAGCTTGGCTATGAGTTCATCAGCATTATTGTAGAAAGTTTAGTTGTATTAAGGAATATCATTGTGGATGTTGGTCTGTTTCAGAACCTGAGGAAATACAGTGGTGTTTGATGCTTTAAAGATGAGAATTAGGAGCTTTAATTTTTATTAACAATTAAACAATAACCTAGTGTGAGAATTGAATGATTCTGATGGGTTCTGGTTCTTTTAGATTTGTTCCAGTTTGCCTTTGTATGGATACATCTATTGGGCCACAGAAAATCCTGTTTGTATCCCTTATTATTAGGAAAACTGTTTTGTTTAGTTTTGTTTTAAAATGTCACTTCCAGTGCATGGCTCAGCTGTCTGTCTTTGCCAGACATGGACAACTACATGTGGACTGTACGCCTTCTAAAGATCTGTCTTCTCTCCTTACAGGAATTTACTAAATGGTTTATATCAGAGCAAAGCCAGGATGCACCCATGACTAAGTGGAATGTTTTGTTACACTATTTCCCTGTTAATGATGGGATACTCCACATGACACCTCAATGCACCTCTTCCAGCTTGTTTTTTTCCGGGAGAGGAACCATTCCATTTTGAGCAGTGGTGTGGATAAAGGCATTGCAAGCGTGCACACCGGGAAGTGCTGCATCTTGAAAGACCCAGGGCAACACATGGAGGCACCCATAGATACTGCAGAGGTTCCCCTAGGTAAGGAAGTATGTCGCTGAGTACGTTTTATCTTTCACCACATTGGGACAGTCTAGAAAAACAACACAAGAATAGTACAAAGATTTGCTTTTTGGTGCCATGTTGAGAGATATTATGGGAAGGACAGGACAGTAAAAATGCAATGAAGAGGTTAAGAACAAATGTTTGGTTGAGGAGGAAGCTATCTGTTGATACTACTATAGCAGTTCCAGTTCTGCAGTCTGGCTTAAATGTATGTAACTCTAGCTGGCCCTTGGGTTGTTCCTCCATGACTTTTACGAGGTTTTGTAAGGATAAAATATACCTGAAATTGTTGTTCTTATCTAGAACAACTTGACATTACATATAAATCAGAGTGATGACACAAGAAAACAAAGGTACTTTCCGTCCATCTTTTATTTTGCCTGTGTGTGTTGTCAGTTCTCTACAGAAACCTGTGACATAACTGTACAGTAATTAACACAAATATATTCCCATTTCAGGTGGGTTCCATCACTGCTGCTATTTTCCTTCTGTGTGAGTGTCAGCTGTTGCTGAGGTAAGAAACAGACTCTGTTACTTCTTTGCAGATTAGTGAGTTCTGTTCATAGCCTTTATACTGCTACTTCCCTTAACTCTCCCCTCTCTGACAACATTTGACTGTCATGTAAATTCACAGAATCACAGAATGAACTAGGCTGGAAAAGATCTTTAAGATCATCTAGTCCCACCTATGACCTAACACCTCCTCATCAACTAAACCATGGCACTGAGTGCCACATCCAGTCTTTTTCTAAATACGTCCAGGGACAACAGATTTATATTTATAAATTAAACTTTTGCTTAGGCTTAGTAAATCCAAAGGGACAAGGAGAGTAGTTTCAATCTGTGTGTGATGATTGGTAGAAAAATAAAAGCAACTCAATTTTATCATTGTCTATGTCTTGGTGAAGACAGTTAGTGTCTTAGAGCAGTGAAAGTCAAGCAGACTTCTCTCAGGAAATAAGTTTGGACCCATGCTAAGTGTTAAACGAGCGTCAGCTCAGAAAGAGGCCCATTCAGCCCTGTGGGTACTGTAGGTGCAGTCCTTAGAGCTGTGAAGTGCAGTGGCAGCTGGTCCATGAAGTTGCAAGGGACAGCCCTAGAGCAAGTCTTGTTCTGACTGGCCTCAGCATCAGGAACAAGGTCCTGAGTTCAGGCCCAGAGGTCCAGGGAAAGCCAGCATGAAAGTCCCAAGCTTCCTTTTCACTAGTGCCTTGTGTGTATTTCTGAAGATGTAGTATTTATTAACAGTCTTTCTAAAACCATCAACTTCTCTGCTCAGAAATTGCAGTGAAAAGAGTAATTTTGAAATTCCAGTGACTTATCTGCACATAAGTAGAATCTGTCTTGAACTGCAGTGAACTCACCCCTACTTCTTTTTTAAATCTTCTTTTAAAAAACACTCTGACAGTCAGTGCAATGGTCCTTTGTGTTGCTCCACTCACCACCACTTTCTTATTAACTAAAAAGACTGATGTGGGGGGTCACGGTTATGATTTTCTTTTTATTGAAGATGGTTTCAAGGCTCTGTGTAGTATCACAGTCAGATTTTTCACACTGTTATCACTTTGTTATTCCTTGTGGTGCTGTGTTTGCCAATAGCTGAGGCAGTAGAGAGAGGCTATAATGGTGATTTTTGGCAGAACAAACATATTTGAACTGCTAGAGATGCTTTCTCCTATCTTATGGTTGTAATTATTTGCTGTGGTCCTTTCATATTGTTTTTTAAGACCCAGTATCTGATCAAAATGTTTTTGTTTTTTTCTGAGAATTTCTCTTAGCCTCTTTTCTATTCCTCTATATTTGCAGTTACAATAATTCTCCCAGACTTTTCACTATTTCTTTGCTTTCAACAGATACCATGTATTTGTAGATATAATCAACTGTGATAACCATTGGTTTCTGTTACTTTAAATTATGCTAGCATAGTTCTCTACCCAGACATAAGATTGATTCATAAATCTTTGAGCTCATCCATTTTTTAAGGGGAAAATATAGTTTGGTGCTAGTGTGTACATATCTTTCTTGTCTTAAAAAATTAAAATAAATTGGGGGATCTTCCTCTGTTAGAGTGGTTCCTGATATTAGTTCTAATTTAGCCTTATGTCTAGATTCTTCTATGGTATCTATGGTACACTACTCCAGCTGATGGCACTCCTTCAGTAAAAAAAACAAACAAAACCCTCTCCCAAAAGCCAAACACCCCAAACACCTGCATTCTATACCACTTTGTATCTCTTATGCACAATACACTAAGAGGTATTTTGGCTTTCATACCTCACAGGGAGGCCTCAGAGTTACTGGGTTTTATAAATGGGATGGTCAAAAGGAGAAGAGATAAAAAACAATCGATTCAAAATACCTCACTCTTTTATTATCTTTTATTCAGTTGCCTTGTCTCTGTTTTTCCTTCCTCTCTTCCTTTCTTCCTTCCTTGCTTCCTTCCTTCTCTAAATCCACTGAATATGTTACCTGAGACTCATGTCCTCTAGTTCCATCCTGGTTTCCGCCATCAAGTCCCACAACTTCCTCCTGTGCAAAGGTTTCTGAAGGCTTCTTTCTAAATGTACCTCAGAATTAGAATTGAAAGCCATCCTGACTTGTCACTAACTGCTAAATGCTCTTTTCTTATAGGGCCATAAGTCCCAAATGTAAGTAGCAGGTGAACTGCTGAACTCTAACAGGTGCTGTGAGAACAAGAAAGAGGTACCAAATGAACGACAGAAAAAGCACAGGAAAACAAAGATATGTATAAGAATTTGCATTCTCTATCATCGGGACAGCACATGTGGGTAAATATTCATGAGCATAGGAAAAATGGCAGCCACTCTCTCCCTTCATGTGGCAGGCATCTTGCTGGGAGATATGCCAGCTCATGGGAAAGAAGGCAAGCAGATCAAGGATAGTTTAACAGCCATGCAGAAATCTTCCAGGACAGCTGAGCAGTTGTGCCAGAATTCCCCCGCACAGACACTGGAGTTTCGTCTCTGAAGTAGCCCTCATCCTGAGGAGCTGACAGATTACGTAGGATTAAATGAAGAGTATAAAGTGAAAGGGCATGATGAGAGTTATCCAGTTCCCAAGCAGGGATCCAGTCTGAATGCCACAGTAAAACCCTCCTCCAGGCACGTGGTGGCTAGAGCAATTCCTGAAGGGAAGCAGAATTTTTGGGGGTCTTTTTGTATGAAGGGGGGAAATCACTTTACACTGGGCTGTCACCTGTTCCTGCTGCCACAACTAAGGCATGTCTTTCACACTAATCTGGGCTGTTCTCCACATAAGAGAGGTGGATTAAAATCTCATTCATATCCATCTAAATAAATAGAACTGTCACTTTTATCAGTTTCTGTTGATCAGCCTCCCTCCCTCCCCCTTGCCTTCTTTCCATGAGTGATTTTGTTGGCTGAAATAAATCAACACGCTTCTCAAGTCTAGTCCTCCACATTCAGCATAGCCATTTCACATAGATTTAATGCAGAGGTTTCACCTAATATATTAGATCGCCAGATATTGCAAGCTGCAAAACCCCCATGGATTTGCAGTGATTTTAAAACCAATTCATGGCACAGCAAAAAAAAAAAAGAAAAAGTGAGGAATTAGCCTACCTGGAGCACACTTTCCTACCAATGGACCTGATGTAGCTGGTCTGCTTGATTTCATAAACTGCTGATTAGCAACAGTTTTCGATGAGGTTTTGGGAAGGGGCCATGATTCACAAAGAAGTCCCATCAGAAGGCAAACACTATAGCTTCAATCTTGAAGCACATGTTCAGCAGGAAATGTTCTTGTAAGCAGGGATTTAACAAAGCCCAGACATCAGAAGCAGTAGCAGTGTAACTCAGCACTGGTCAGAAGCCAGAAAACTGAGAATTCTATCTAATGCCAACCTCAAAACAGGGATCACAGTAGAGGTACAACATGATTCTCTCACAAACACTACAGGAGAGGAAAATAAAAGCAATCAATGCCAGCACATAATCTGAACAGGTCTGCAACATCACTTGATGCATCTAAGGAGTTTTTCAGTCTGCCATATTCCAGATCAGCACATTATAGTCTGCAAGTGCTTTATTTCAAGTGTGCAGTAAGGCCATGGGAAGTTGCTTCTATGAGTGTCGTGTTACTCAGGCATTCATGATTGCCTGACAACCAAAAGCATCTGCTACATAGGCCCAAAAGAAAATTGGCTATACAAAATATATAAAGAATTTCAAAAGACAAATTTTATTTTCTAGAAGAACTGAGGATCAGGCACTGGCAATTAGGCTAAACATTTTAATAAAAATCAAGGTTTAACATTGAGAGGTTTTCCACTCTTTAAAAAAGCCTGTTCAGATACTGTTCATGGATACATGATAGATTGTTCTTAGTTTGCAGCTTGTGTATGGGGATCCCATGAACAAATGACAACAAAGAGATAAATTGTGAAAATCAGAAGCTGGGAGCAAATCTTTATTAAGTAGCATCACGGATGATGTGAGAGAAAAAAAGGATAAAAAGAGAGAAATTATCAGTATAATTATGTAGTACATTGGCTTTGTTTGCTTTCCATAAGCTTTGAGTCTCTCATTTTTGGCATCAAAATCCTGCAGCACCACAAGGTGGCAGTAAAAAATTAGTTATTGCATAATTTTTGACACCTGGTTATGTAAACAATAAATGCACCTATTGTCCCAATGCTGAACTTATGCAAATATCAAACCAATCTCATCTGTTATAAAAATGACACATATGGTCAAGTTCTAACATTTGCATGACAAAAGATGAGCTTTAGTCAAACAATTAAATCATCTTTACTCAGGAATGATGAATTTTAATTTGCAATGTACGCAAAGTTGTTCGTAGCAGAAAATGCTTCAAATATTTAGAATAATCAACCATTTCTCTTCCACCTGGCATTCAAAATCCTTTAAATGAGGCAGAAGGTTTGGAACATTAGCCCTATTTAATTTACCTTATGAAAGAGAAAAATAAAAATGAGAATGGATTGTGATGAATCTGCTTGCTTCCATCAAGTGCAGAAGAACTATGTGCCAAGGAGAATTCTCTGCTGAGCCAGTTAGTGGTACAATCAGCCTCTTCAGGAATAAGTGAGCATCTCAAATCTTGCTTCTGCCAGAGGCAGTTGAGATTCATTCAGTGCATTTCATATAAGAATCAGCTCCCAAAATGTTATTGGATATAAGTGATTGCCCAAGCAGAAGGACATGGCAAGGGTCACACTGCAGAGAATTTTTTGCTGAGATCAGCCAGAATTTCCTCTTGTACCTTCTTTGTTGAGTGCACAAGTGTCAACTCATCCATCATTTCATTTTTTCAATGCCTGGTAAGGTCCAGTAGCCAAGAGCAGTGTGACGAGGGATCTGACTTTTTCAAATCTCAATCTTCAGTGTAGCTACCCTCAGCTGCCCTGTAAGGGCTGAGTTGGGTAAAGAATCCACTTCCAGCCAGAGATGTGCTTGGTGGCATGCACAAGTAGGTACTTGTCAGCTTCACATCAAGGGAACATAACATAAGATTCTCACGCATTGGTTAGAATTTCCAGAACCTAGGCTGTACCATTTGGTAAATACTACTTCTGTTTTTGCCGAAGAGGTGTTTTCACATCACACAATTCCAGAATAGTGTGCTGCTTCTGAGGATATCATAGCATACTAACAAGCTGCTCCACATTTCTATCTCTGTGTTTGCCGGATAAACTATTCTAAGTTTAAAAAGTCTTTACATGTACAGCCCAAAAATTTATCTTGAAATTACCATCTATGGAAAAACTCTTTATTTACAGAGAGCTATAAAGACTGTATTTCCCAGAAGACTTTAACAGACAGGAGAGGTCTAGTCCCCATCCTGCTGGCATCAACATGGAGATCTCTACTCCTTTTCTGGAATTTAGATCAGATCTGAGAAGTGAAGGCAACTTTTAATGGTTCTGAAGAGCTGTTCCTCTGCTCCTGTTGGTGTGTGCCTGGCAGGCTACAAGAGTCAGGTGCTTTTCTGCCCCACCACACCACCGCCGCTGCTGCACCACTGCTCTTTGCAGGGACCCACACAGCTGCTTCAGCAGCAGTTGCTACAACTGGTGATGACACAGCCCCTTTGGGCTCCCTACAGGATGGGGAGATCTGCATCAGACCCCCCGGCACGAGGCTGGCTCCATAGGTCTGAAAGCTGGAGGCACAGTCACTGCAGATGCTGTCAGCGCCAGATCACAAGGATAGATCAGGAAGACAACGGGTGCACCAGCTTTTCCAAGGAGTGTTTCTGCTTTGATCTAAAGGAACAAGAGAATTGTATTCTGAAATTATGGATGACAGAATCGCCTGTGGCAGAGCAAACCAAGATAAATAAACCAGAACAGAAGAAAAGCTGTTCAAAAGATGTGCACCACTGCAATAGTTTTTTACATTGCCATGCTCAGAAAATAAATGAAAATGGTATGGATAAAAGGTTAGATGTCTTAATTTTCTTTTTTCAAAGTTTACACTGCAATATGGGGAGGAGGATGGGGGTGGCAGGAGGGGGTGGCAGTAAGAGAGGAAGTTCAAATATGCTCCAAGGAACTGCGTTTGAATTTTTTCAAATAGAATTTCCAAAACTACAAGGCCTTAAGCAAATGTATTTTCCTTTGGACTTGAATGATAGGCAGCGAGAGATTAGAACTCGCACGTCCTGAAGCTGCTTTCCTTTCATGATGGTATAATACAGAATAAGATTTTGAATAAGATTAAGAATAAGAATAAGAATAAGAATAAGAATAAGAATAAGAATAAGAATAAGAATAAGAATAAATAAGAAAATAAAAAGCTTTGGGTTTGTTTCCTAAAAGTCCAACACCAGGGCCTGGATTGCTGACTGGAACCTCCCATGAAGCTGATGCACACTGGGGGTGGCTTCTGAGAGGGCAAAGGGGCACAGAGGCCTCAGTACAGCCACTGTCCCTGACTCAGTCATTGCAGTGCAGTGAACTCATGCAGAGGAAAGCAGAACTGAAAGAGTGCAGGAAGGGAGAATAAACTGGTGAATCAACTGTACTTGAGGGGTCTGAGGATTTACCACAAGCTGGTAGTGTGTGGCAGGACTACTGAGGCAGAACTGGAGGCTGCAGAATCAATTCCCTAAGTGGCAAAGTCACCTTTAAACCGGCTTTCAATTTCCCTTTCCTCCTTGCAGAGTCAGACAGGGAAACAGGGGTGGTTCCCACTTCCAAGTGCTCATCTGTGACAGCATGGATCCATGCTCCTCTAAACTGTGGTCTGCAGGTGAGCTGTACTGCATACAGTGTACTGCAAAATCTACTACTGCATTTTCATATTTGATCAAGTTCTTTTTTAGCAGATTTTGTCAAACACTTTCAGTGCAGCCCCATGAATCCCAGATTACCACTCATGCCTTTGACTCATGCAGACATCAGCTGAAACAAATAAACAGGATTTGGATTCTATTGTAAAAATGACAACTTCTCCTTTCAGTTGGGATGTGCTGAAATAAGTAGCTTTTTATCTTAATAGTCAGAAGCTCTTCCATGTAATATTTATAAAGGATGTTGTTTAGGCTATTCTGTACTCCCAGATGAGAGGTGCTTGAAAAAAAAAATTAAAAAGTAATTATGTGCATTGTCACCAGGCATTTGGGAATATATTACGTGATCCAACAGGCAGAAAACATGACTTAACCCTAGAATATCTGGCCTTTTTTCCTGGCATGAATAACATTTTATAATACTAAGAAAATTTGGGATAGAAGATAAATTAAGGGATAAATGAAAGATATTGGCAATTTATGTATGTTCTAGGAAACAACATACAATTTTCAGTGTTAATATCTTCTCAAATGAGCAGTTTTAATAATGATGAAAGCTTTTATTAGTAGCATTTTAAAATAATATTTTTTAAATACTATTTTCAGGTGTTTCAAAATGCTTCTTGCCCCCTGGCAATGTTAATGTTAATTGGATTCTTTCACACAAAGTTGTATAACTTCTACCTAACCCAGATCTGTCTCCATGCAGTGCTGTGAAAAATCAAGCAAGGCCAGAAGCAGACATTTGCTGTACCCAGTGAGCAGCTCAGCCCCACACAGCCTGTTGCTCGCTCTCCTCTGGTGGGATGGGGAGGAGAATCACAGGAGTAAAACAGAAATTCATGAAGCAGAAGGTGCATACTCAAGCAAAGAGAAATAAAGAATTAATTCTCTGCTTCCTATGGGCAGGCAAGTGTTCAGCTGCCTCCAGAAAATCAGAGCTCTATCAACTGCATCAGTTACTTGGAAAGGCAGATATCATAACTACAAATATACCCCTCCATCCTTTTTTCTCCACCTTTTTTTTTTTTATTATTGCTAAGCACAGTATTATATATTGTGGAATATCCTGTTGGTAGGTTGGGGTAAACTGCCCCAGCTGTGTTCTCTCCCAACTAGTTCTGTCCCAACCTGGTGGCTGGCAGGGCAGCAGGAGAAGCAGAAAAGGCCTTCCCCCCGTGTAAGGACTGCCCAGCTAAAACATCCCTGTGTTATCAGCACTGCTTTGGTCACATATCCAGAGCAGCACCATAGGAGTCACTGCAAAGAAAAATAACTCTATCCCAGCCAACCCCTGTACAATGTGGCAAGATATAGTAATGTTATGGATATTTACTACTATTACAGGTTCAGACTGCTGCAGACAAAACCAACCAGTGTTACAAGTCAGGAATAGCTTCAGCTGTGACTTTTGTAGTCTCTTTCAAATGCATGTCATTCAAGACATCTTTCATGGTTATTTATGTGCATTCCTCTGGCTCTCTGAATCTCCATGTGCAAAACTTTTTGGTTCTGACAGCTTCATGATACACCTGAGAATATAAAAAGCCATCATGGATGGATGTCATCACTTTAACCCGTGACCAGCTGGTGAGTCCATGCTGCCCAGCTGGTCCAAAGAGGCTGAGGAATCTGCCCATGGCTTCTCCCCATGTGCTGCATGTAGCAGCAGAGGAAGGCGTAGCACCATGCAATGTCCATTGCACAAGTGGAGCAGGGAGTGGCATGTACTTTTTTGACTGGAATCAAACCAAGTTTCAGACAAGCAAAGCAACATTGAACGTATGGAGATGGAAAGGAACAATATTGAAGCCATTTCTACTATGAACTGTTTATCTAGACATAGCTTGAAAATACATCAGGCTATGCTAGGATCAGACCGTCCATTTCTGTCAAAACAAGAGTGCTATTTACTGGGCAGTTCATTTCGAGACCAGTTTAATTACTGGACAAACTTTGAGGTGAAAGATAAATGACATTAATCCCAGCAAAACACAGGCTAGATACTTGATCTTAAAATTGCAAACAAAGAAAAGACAGAAAAGAAGGGAAAAAAAAAACCCCAAAACAAAGCAAACATCCCCAAACAAAAAAGTAAATAAGCAAACCCCCAATCCCCCTCAAAAAAGCCTACATTAAAACCCACCCAAACCCAAAAATAGCAAAAAAAGATAAATAAAAAATAAAACAGAATAGAAGAAAAAAGAGAGGAAGAAAAAATAAAATGAAGTGCCTGTCATCTCCGACCTGAGATGATAGTTTGTTCTCCCTTCCCTTCAGGATCCTTTTCCAAGCCATCACTCAGATATTTGGTTGAAGAGACCTTCCGGCAAGAACCTCTCTGTCACAATGTTACAACTGAGAACCGATTGTTTTTTTTTCAATAAAATTCTTATTTATACTACTGCTCAATGCATAACCGGGGGTACAAATGGGTAGCTGCCAGTACCCCAGTGGTCCTTGTGCCTGATATTCAGTTTGCTGAGAATATGCCAGTACCAAGTTATTTCATTCTTCTCCTCCTGTCTCAATCAGAAAAGTTATTCTTTGGTTATATGTGCCAGTAGCAACACAAAGAAAAGAGTGTCAAATTTGTTTTCATGGCCACACAGTCTGGCTCTGGCTAATGCATAGTCTCTGATGCGAACACACAAAGGGTATTTCCTTCATTAGGCTCCATCCATCCATCATGCTGGCTGAACTAACCTATTCTTTGCAGCTCAGACAATTCCTTTAGCTCGTTACAGAATTTCAACAATCATGTATTTTGCAATACAGGTTTTATCGAACCACCTCATTAATGCCACAGTAATCAGCTTTTGCACTGAATTCACAGACAACTGTGATTTATAACTAATTGTATTGGAGAGTGGGAGGACTTAGATTTTATACTATGTTTGGCTTAGGGGGTACTCAAACCACTTTCATATATATATATATATCCACCCTAAAGAAATGAAGCAGGTAGCAATATATTTCAAGTACTCCAGATGCACAAGAAATACACGATGAAAGGAATCTCCTCGTGAGGAATCGCAATTTTCTTGAGTGCACTTGTTTGCAAGAGAATTGGAACTACCATTGTCCTTGTGTCCTCTTTCTGTTCAGCATCACTTCCATGTTCTGTTTGTTTTGTGTTTTTTTTAATGAAAAATAAATTAATGAGTATAATCTGGTTAAGAGATACTGGGTACTTTGAGTGGGTTCCAGTTCTGCCTGATTACTGGGAATCTGGGGTCTACTAGTCCTTTGGAGATCAGTTTACATAGCATCAGAGGAATAGCTTGTTTGATTGGTCCTCAGATTAGGGTCAGGATATTTCCCTCAGCAAAGTTGAAGCCTGTAATGGTGGCTGTGAAGCTGTCTACTCTAAACTACAGTAACATATGATTAAATCTACATGAAAATTTATTTGCAGTTTCTTCATCTGATTGGATATTCCCTAGTGTTTTTAGAAACAGTAAGCCAATGTTCCCTGTTCACCATCTCTGTCTTTAATGATCTGACAGTCTTTTAATATATATCTTTCTCTATTCTTCCTTATTCTCTCCTTTTAAAACCAAATTATCAAATTAATGGAGCCCCTCTCAGATGGAAGCCATCCTACAGGCTGGATGACCCTTTTTCCCCTCTTCTATGCAGTCCTTTGTTTCATTTATAGCTGTCCCAGATCTTCTTTTTTGAGACACTTTGTCTGGAGCTGTGTTCAGCTGTCACTGAAAACCTATAATTTGATTTCAGTGTCAGTTTTGTGGCAAGCTGACAAACTACAGTTTAGCAGGTATCCATCAGAAACAGGGGACATGCAAATTGTCTTCCGAGACTATCTCAAAATCAACCATAATGAAAAAATTTCCATCCAAACAGTGAATTGGAAGCACAGTTCCAGACATGCCTCAAGACCAATATCCAGATTTGCTGGCACATTAATATTTTACTAGTAAGATCCTCAGAAGAAGCTCCTGGGTCATCATCTAGCTCTATGTAACATCTTGAAAATCCTTTGGACAGGATTTTCCTTCCTTCCTTTTGGAAGGAACCAAACTGGGAGGACACCATGCTCCTGAAACTGCTCTTCCAGTGAGATGTAGACTTATCTATGCTGTGGAAGATCCCTGTTGGGTATGTGTTTGTCATGATTATCCATTATTAACCTGGAAGCAGGTTGCTATGTACCAATACTTCAGCAAAAGTGAATTGAGCTCTGTATTATTATTTGAGGTAAAGAGCCCACAGACATCAGCCTATGTTGTATCCCACTAATCTGGCAAATAATACACTTCCATTCAGCTCATGAAGCAAAGCGCTACCTAACTTTGAAAAAAGTATCACAACAATATAACTTTTCCACTGCCACAGTGAAGGAAAATTAAAAATACTCTCATCAAGTGAATAACAAATCAATTTTTTTAAGATAAAAACATGACAATTTGGCAAATTAAGTGTGCTTGATCTTGAAAAATAAAAAAGGTGTACTTTAAAACAGTTCCAGTAAAAAAAATGTGCCAGTCTACTGCTGGTGGAATAGAAATTACCCCATACAAGAAAAAGGATGACAATTCATCTGAAGTGGTAATCTTACTCTGCTAAATAATTGTAATCCAAGTCTGGGTTTCTGCATGTGCCATTTATGATCTCAGTGTTGTCAGCTTAAGACATTTAGTGTGGTTCAAATACAGTGAACCTGCACATTGTGCTAGGGTCTCTTCCAGGTTGTGCTTTACTTCTCTCCTCAGATAAGCATGTCTTAGGCTCTTACCTGGGCTGATCCACAGTGTGAGGGGTCTGCAGAGGACTAGGGTCAGGGTAGTCCTACGTCCAGTGATGAAGATGGAGAAATAGCCCTCTAATAATATCTTTCCTGACTTCCTCCATGCAGCTTCTCCCAGGCAGCACAGAGCTTTGACCTGTTAGCAACATGTGTTACAGCATGTGTACTCTTCTAGCTCAGGCATTCAACCATGAGTTGGTAGGACTGAAGCTTTAAATTCTTCCTAGCATTTTGCTCCTTTTCTCTAAAAATGGTGAGCCAGGCAGTTCTGAGAAAGGTGACTTTTTTTTTCTTTTAATCTCTTAGGGGCTTGCAGTTAAAGTGGCATGCAGAATATGACATCTGTGTTGGGACGACTGATATGGACAATTTATTCATATTTGGTAACAGGATGAATTTCATAATAACATAAAATTGCCAGAGATGAAAATTAAAAAGCTATCAGCAAAGCATGGTAATTTAATGCTAATATTAGACTAAAACAGGCCCAGGGATTTTGGAGTTATTAATTTTTATTTGCTATAATGACAGCAGCAGAAGCAGGAAGATGAAGTCAATAATTTATTTTCTTGCCAGAGCATGGATGAAAATGGCAGTAGATCCTGAAGACACCTGCTTCAAACCTGTGTATGATGGCAGCAGACTTTCTGAAACCATACATCTTTTAAACATGTAAATAATCAGCAACTGCAAATCAGAGTTTAACATTACCACCAAGATTCCACTAAACACTCCTGAAATATCTGTTTCTGTACTGGTGAAGGAACCTGAAGCTGAATGGATAATCAATAACTGGAAAAAGAATGGACCACATTCTCATGATAAACATTAGAATGCTTGTAGGCCAAGGAGAAAGAGAAGTCATCAAGAGGAAATGACGGGCAGGGACATGAAAAGAAATGTGGATCAAAGGCAGTAGCTCACACATTTACACTCCAGTTTCCTCAGCTGTTGTCTGGACAACTACCTCTAAACGGTCATAAAATAAAGGAAAACTTGCTTTGGGGTAGAGAAGTAAACAGTTCAGTTAATCAAGAAATATGCTACTGGATGAAGAGTTGCTTCTTGAGCAGAGCACTCAGTAAAACTCAGTTCTCCAGAGTTTTACTCTTTGAACTCTGAACCTGCTTTGGTCACAGCTGATGACAGGAGTCTTTTCAGACAGAGTAAATGGAGACTGCTGAGTAAGCCCATGTTTTCAGAACTGTTGACATGGGAGATCTGTATGCACTCATTCTGCAGGGCTAGGTGGACCCAAAGCTTCCCCCTTGCCTGCTCAGAGGTTGCTGTGATCTGGCTGGGACTCATAAGTAGGAGACAGATTTGACCTGGAAGCCACTCTCAGAGATATTGACAGGAAATAACTTGCTTGTTGTGAGCCACAGGGGGATGACCTGCCTGAAGTGGCACCTGATCAAATGGAGGTCCTTGTCTTTTGTACCTAACCATGAAGAGATTTAATCTCCGTAGATGACTCATGATTATGATGATTTTTCGTCCTTGTGTGATAACAGTTAGGTTTTTTTTTTGAGACTAACCAGAGATTTCAAGTTATTTCTCCCATTAAAAGGTCTTTATGTTATTACAGCAAAAGAACAAACTAGAATTGCATTAATACATTAATAAAAATTTCTAACTCAATTCTGCCTAAGTTAGAGGGACAGCTGTGAAATATTTCCCAACACAAAAAGGTAAAAAAAAATTACTTTGGGGGTCAAATAAAGAAAAAAAAAGTAAATTAAAAGACGTGAGATCAGCTCATAGGATAATGCCTTTTTGGAAAAAGGTAAGTAAATTTTCTACAAATGACAAAATAGATTCTTCTGAAGAATTATATTTAAATAATTTTTTTCTATGGGATATCAAAGAGTTAAAGCCAAGGAGAGTGAAGAGGGAACCCAAAGAATTAAAATTCAAAGTCAACAATATTTAACTCTATTATTTATCATCAAGCTGTCAAATGAATTTTTTTTTTTTTTTTAAAAAGTCTTTTATGGTGTGAATACAATGAATTCTGCCTTAATGCTGGGACAGTTAATAATGAAAAGCATAATTGCAGAGAGCAAGATCAGTAATATGCTTAATTCAGGAAAGGCAAGTTCCTGTTGATGATAGCTTCTCAGATACATTTTATTTACATTTTAGAAAACATCTGTCCCTACTCATATTACAAGTTAACGGTGATTATCTATGCCCTTCTGCTAGTGAAAAGCACATTCAGGATTCTGCATAGGAGAATAAAATCTCTGATAGAATTTTCCTTTCATGATTTTCCTGTCTGATTCGCTAATAAATAGATTGTTGTTGATAATGAACTCCTGCTTTATCAAACTGCTCAACAGACTACACTGTTATGTGCTTATTCTGTATATACATGAACTTTTCATATTTTTTGACTCACAGGACTCATTTCCTCATGATTTTTTTTTTTTCATTTCCACATGAAAATGTGATAGTGCTTGACTTTAAGTTTAAGGGAGAAAAATGTGAAATGGTATCCCTATATTTGTTAGGCAATTAAGGCCAAAGGTAATTTGGATTTGACTTCTAGATAAGGCAACATTATCTTGTTTTTAACAGAGTGGTACCTAGATAGTTTGGAAGAGCCGATGTAGGATTCAGTTGTCCTAGCATAAGGCATCTTTACTGAGGTCCTCATGGTTTTCAGCTGCCAGCACAGGGCTGTGAACGTCTCCCAAAGGTCCTCCATGAATCTGACTCCCTGCAGCATCCCATTTAAATTCCAGTGATTATGAACAGGCAACAGGAAGCCTTCCCTAACACACCTAAGACCAGTAGCTCTGTGTAGGTCCCTGTGCACAAGCAAGTTGCTATCGTAGTCCGTGCACCTGAGTGAGCCTCAGGAGCTGACTGGCTGCTGGGGGTCTGGTTTTGGATGATCTGATAAAGTAGCTCTATGTTATGTAAAGGACTTCTCTAGGATCATGTGAGATTAACAACATCAGTTAGCAACACATCACTTAACTGCTGTAAATACGTGGAAATATTTTTCCAGCCTTTTGTCTTTCACTCAGCTTCCTTCCCTGGCTGTCTACATGCCTGGCTTTAACTGCTGTGCTTAACTTGTCTGAGACTGATTTCTGTGGTGCTAATGGTCATACATAAATCAAACACCCTTTCAAGAATTAAATCACTTTAATTATAGAATGTTTTTCTGCTTAGAAAAAAAAAGAACCAACTCTTCCTTGTTTTGCAAACCAAATTTTTATTTTATAGGATCACGTTTTCAGCTGGTTCACAGCAAAGACTCTAGGGACATTGTAACACTTATTCATAAGTATTTAATACCTGGTTTGTCTATTTGAAAGTAAATTATCCATGGTGTCTACTCTGAAAATCCTTTGAGATTTCCAATCCCATAATGATCAGGTAGAAAAATAGTGTAATTTAGTTTAAAACATGCATTTCTCACACAATTTTTTAAAGGTTTGAGTTAGAAAAATATAGTTCGTGGTTCTTCGCATAATCATTCCATATGCAAAATTATTTTTTTCTTGCACCTTGCTACAAAATCCTTTCCTTTAATGTCACTGGGGTTTCATAACTTCTTTCCAAACCAATCTATCTGTTCTGTTTGCCCAGTTGCTACTGAGATGCAAAACCAGTCACAAAAAAGGCACTTTGGAGTCTCCTTTGGCTTCAGCTTTATTTTGCTATCAACCAGGGTATTTCTATAGGGTAGTGTGCCCCACGATTCCACAAGGGTAGCTGAGATTTACCTCTGTAGGTCAACAATGTCCTGTGACAGCATCTTCACTCTAAGTTTGTTTAGTAACAGGGAAATGCTCATTAGCATAGCTGTTTATTGTTTTTATTCTGAAACTAAGATTTTTATATTTCCTTTGTCTTTCTTTACGGTTACAATTCAATGTCTATGCCAGTGACTGGTTGCTGGTCTGAGGTTCAGCTAACTGAACAAGATGCTCACAGGAAAACTTCCAGACATGAGAAATTGCTGGATGTGCTGGATATCCGAGTGAGAAGCTGAGAGAAGATTGTGCCATGCGCACTGGCTGGACTTCACAGCTTGCTAAGGAGAAGGTATATGAGATGGCCAGACTCAACAAATAACTGAAGGGGATCAGAATCTTCCACAGCTGAGCAATATGTGGAAAACTGGCACAGTGATACGTTGGAGAGACAAGATTATCCAGGTAATTTTAATATCAGAAATACTTGATGTGGGTGTGGAGGTAGCAAAACTGGGACCAGTAAGGAAAACACATTGGGGCAGGCTGCTTATTTGGTAAAAGGCTGGGGCTGGCTGACAAGAGAAGGTACAAGAATGAAAATAAGGGTCAAGAACTGAGAAAAAGGGTAATTAGATATATATGTATGTACAAAGCGTGCCTGCTGCTGTCTTAGGGCTTGATCACTGCAGCTGCACAAGGACCATGCATCAAGCTCAGACCATGTAATGTAAGTAAAATCTACTTCTGTACTGTGGAGATCATGGGGGAGCAGGGAGCTTTCCCTGGATAACTGGAAAAATCCCAAGACATGCAGATGGAGTGCCCTGGTATCACCATGTCAGTGCCCTTTCGAGGTTGATAGCTCTGGCAATTACCCAGCTGTTACCTTGTAATATTTTTATTTGAAAATATAATAAAGAGACAATATAGAGGATCTACTGATGGTGCAAATGCCTTCCAGTTACTGCTAAAATCGTGCAGGTGAGACTGTGACTCACAATCAAAGCTGTGACATGAATAAGGGGTAGCAGCAGGAGAGTTTTGCTAATGTGTAGCTGCAGGTTCTGGTTTTGGCAGTAGTAGGCCTTGGGGATTTCTGTGCTGAGGCTGTTTGTTTGCTCTCCAGCAAGGTTATGGTGAGGCAGGTTGTAACTTTGAACAGATAGGAGAAATACTCATCAAAATCTTCTGCTCTATTTTTAAGGCGTGGAGGAGGAGGAAGAAAATTAAATATTACTTCACAGTGATGCAATATTTTCTACTCCAATATTGAGTAAAAATAGTGTTGAACAGAGGTTACTATATTTGGATTATTTTGGGATTATTTTTCTAGTAACCTTAAATAGCTGACTGAGAATCTCTCTAGGCCATTAATATTTATTAATTAATACAACGAAACAGTAGACAAGTATTAGAGGTCTGAAAGAAGTCATGAACATTATCTATTGAAAAAAAAGAAGAATGCCATAAGTGAAAAACTAGCTTGCACTATGAACAGTAATGTGTATCAGATAAACAAATATCTATGTCTATATTCAAAACTGAGCTTTTCAACTCCCAGACAGAAGCCTGTTCCTGGGCACTGCAACTTGTTCAAGCTAGTTGTGAAATTTGGTGATACCTGGACTAAACCAAAGTGGCATGTCCCAAATGCTGTAGTTGGTAAGAAGACATGAAACAGAACCACCCAGCTAGGGGGCTGGTCACGCATTGTGCCTAGACTATCAGGCACATACACCCTTTAGATTGGAGGAAAAACAAGGGCTTAGAATTCTGCAAAGAAAAAGTGGTGTTGGAAAGAAGGGTTCCCAGAGAAAAATGGCCTTGGAGGGAAAGAAACCCAGAAAGGAGGTGGTGAAGATCCTGGAAAAGGGAAAGATCCCGAAATGGGACTGCTACATGGAGACAAATGCTGGGAAACACCCAGGAACCTTGGCCAGTAATTCCTGGTAGAGGTAAGTGTGAGCAGCAGCACGTTGGGAATTGGCTTGATTTCTTGTCTGATGTTCATGGACCGGCAGCAATCTTCCTGATGGGAAAGGAAGTCAATACCCAGGAAAATGCTGTGGGAACAAGTGAGTGCAGTGTAAGTGTAGCATAATTAGGTAGGTCAAGGACTCTTATCTCAGAGGTTCTTAACTGCCCTCCAGTATCCAGATCCACTGTGAATTGTCATTTATTCTATCCTGCCAGTGACAATAACCCAAGATGTTTTAAGTCTATTCCCATGATAACTTCCCTGGGAAAAAAAACATAAAATGACTAATAGAGGATTCGAATCCTTAAACTATGATAGGACCATAACATGATCAATTTGTATTAAAACACTTTACTGAAAATAGATTTTGTCCAAACAATTTGATATCTATCGATAAAAGTATTAGTGTCAATGTAATATAATCCTTGATTGGTTTTGACTTTATGTTGCCTGACATTTCCACTAAAAAAAAAAAGTCATACAATCAACATGACATACTTGTATTATTGTTTGGCTGAGAGATGCCAAATGCCATTGGCAATGAAGATTCATCGTCACGCTGGTGGGTTTCTAGTGGAGCTCTGTGGAAATCAGCTCTTGTCCTGTGCTGTTTAATACGTTTCTTTCATCTGTATCCTGAAAGAAAATAGTTTAAAATCTTAGTTTATGCAGGTAAATGACAAAACTCTTGGAGGTGTGATAAATAATAAAATAGACAAGTGTTCAGTAGCCTTCGAAAGAGAAGTGCAAGAAAAAAATATTGAAAGGATAATATACCAATAGAATGGTTAGGGTGCTGCAAAGGGCACATGTACATCTTGTGCTCCTTCTGTAGTGAGTAGAGAGAAATTGACATTTCTAAATTGTGACTTATCCTAGAGCAGAAATAAAATTGGTCAACAGTATGGATGCTATAGATATCTGTTTTTCTCCCTTAATCACAAAGGGAGTCAAAGTCAATTAATTTAGATGTAGACTTTGTCCTGTAAAGATTTGTAGTTATGTGTAATAAACCATGGTTGCTGCCATGTCAAAAAGAAGTGCGTTTGTTCAATGACTGAATGGCTGGAAATATTTAGGATGGTGGGACTCTCTGAGTAGAAGTAGTTGTATACTTGGCAAACTCTTGGGAATATAGATATTAACTGAATTTTGAGTGACATCTGTCAGCTACCACAGTTTTATAAAAGTTCCAAATCCAGGAACAATGAATCAAAAACTTCTGGGATAACAAAACTATCTTCTTTGTGGTAAAGGGCTCCCGAGAAACTGTAAATTCTATTTCTCAGATCAAAGGTCAAGATAGAATCGTCTAGAAATCTTTGTAATACAGGCATATTTTGACCATTATTTATTTTCTCACGTATTATATTTTTTCTCTTTGTTAATTTTTTTTTTTTATTTTCTGTCATTCCACAAATAACAAATAGGAAAACAGAGCAGCTGTTAACCTTTCAGAAACATTTCTTCCTCTGTGTTTCCAATGTCCCTTGTTCTGAAGAACATTATTCTGTATTCAGGCCTAGGCTGCTCAGTGATCTATGCGTATTATTTCCACTGCACTCAGTGTTGTTGTTGCAGTTTTTTTAAGAAATGTGAAACAGAATCCAAGACTAAAGAGGCAGAATTCAATCAAAACATTAAAAGGCCTGCCCTTCAATGTTTTTTCATCGACCTCAGGTCCTTCTCACTTACCAGGTCTATATTTGGGCCATGGCATATTAAGAAAGATGGTGTTTGAATTCTGATGAGGGCTGCAGAACTATTGTTTTGGGCCATGAACAGACGCCTCTTTTCTCTCAAGGGCTTTGAGATGAAGCTCATTAAGTCTTATACAACACAGACTATAGATAGTAGAGGAATATATTTGCAATCCTATCCAGCTCAGATACATATCAGATCATTGTCCTCTATATGTGTGTTCTTATCTGCAAATTGTAATCTCTTTCTGAGGATAGGTGTCTTGGCTCTTGTGAAAACTATTTCCAGTAGAGTCTTCCTCAACCCAGCTCTATCTTCTGTTTACCCCTGTGATTAAAAGTAATGGAACGTCCTATTAATGGTGCAAATGCTCTTCTGTTGTCCTAATTATTCTCTTGGCCATTAATGAAAAGAAGACAAGCAATTTGAGAGGTCAGGTAGCACTGGAGGAACGAGCAGTTTCCGCTCTGTATTTGTATTCTCTGTTTTCATTAAATATTTCAGGTGCAGGTCTGCAAAGCAATAAACACATAGGAAAAAAACAACCTGAAGTATATGAGAATCTGAAAATAACACTGGTAAAATAATAATGGAAAGAAGGTATAGGAGAAAAATATGCCAATAAAACAAATGTAATGGTACTTCTGTTACATTTTTATCCAACCTTTCTTATATTTTATTTGAAAAGTGAAGTTTATGTACCGAGATAGATGGAATAGATGACAAAGACCCTTACAGCTATTGTAAGCAGGTCATTGTAGCTGCTTTGCCCATACAGAGAACTCAAGCTATCACAGCACAAAAAAAAAAAAGAATAAAAGGAGGTTTGCTCCCATGTAAAGCAATCCACAGGAATTCAATATCTCTGTGCTGCCTGCTAGGTGCCCACCAAGGTGCTCTATCACTCCGTTTCCTCTACAGGACTAGGGGAGAAAAATAAAATGAAAAGTCAGTGGGTTGAGATAAGGACAGGGTGATTGCTCATGAGTAGTACCACGGGCAGAACAGACTAAGTTTGGGGAAAATCAATTTAATGTATTGACAATTACTCACAGTAGGATAACAAGAAAAAATCTAAAAACCACCGCATTCCCCACATTCCTCCCTACTTCCCAGCTAAACTTCACGCTCAAGTGGCACAGGAAACAGGAAATGGGCTGCAGTCAGTTCATGTTTTTTCTCTGCTTTTCCTTCCTTATCATGCTCATGCTTTGTGTTCATGTCATGCAGTAGTTACCTACGGGCTCCTGTGCACTGCACCCAAGGCAAAGTTGTACCCCAATGTGAGGTGTAAGAACTGGGTGGGCTCTAAAATGACCAGAAAATCAATGAGATCTAGAGGCAGCTTGAGAGTTGGCTGTCTTCAAGAGCCTGCATGGTGGCATGGGACTGTGCAGCATGGACCCATCTCACCAGAGCAAGTGATGTGCACTGGCAGGGCATGGGGCAGGGATGATATGCTGCCTGAAATTGCTCCCAGCCATAGCTCACCAATAGAAGGACAATTTTGAAAGACAAAGACTCCTGAAAAAAATTGCAAAGGTTTACACAGCATAGAATTGAGATAGCTTTTGATAAATTATTTTTATTTTGTGGCTTCACACTGAAGATCAAGAGATTTCTCAGCCTGATATGAAGTCCTACACTGCTCCTTTTCTCTGACCAGCTTCTTCTTATTTGTTTATTTTTAGCCTTTTCTCTCTTTATAAAGAAGCATCACTAATGCATTTATAAACTCTAGATGTGAGGTCTCTTCAGTAATCAGTGTACCTAATGCAATTCTCTTAGGCAATCTTTGGATTGCTCTTAATGAGAGGGTCTGAGGTAAAGAGAGGATGATGCTGGAGGGTATTTTAAAAAGGGAACTCTTTGACCTAGGACTTCGATTAGATGCTGTACTGAGGCAGATGCCTTTGTTCAATACCCAGAAAACAAAATTATTGCCTTTAGCTAACAATAATTGTACAAAAATATATTTACAAATGAATGAATATTTACAATGGCAATTGAACAGTAACACTCATTTTTCTCTGAGGCAATTAAAATATCTCATCTTACTCTAGGTCATCTCTTTGTCCCAGTAAATGAATAATTACTCCAGACAGTTTCTTAGGAAAGCACACAAAATAAAAAAGAAGAAAGAAAAATGTATTATTGAACAACTGCCAAAAATTTAGAAATGTATCCAACTTTTAACATTTTCTAAAGGATTAAAAGATCAAACCTGATTTAGTAGCATATTGCTTCATTTCACAAGGGTTTTCATTCATTCATTTAGGATAGGACAGAAATAGACCTTAACAATTGCCAGTATCAAGAGAAAAGTGCATTCCTAAAGGTGGAAGGCCAGATGGTTTGAAGGGTGAAGGCCAGTTAACACTTCTGTGTCTAAGCTTTCCTACACATCACAACTGAACACTTGAGGTAGGTGATCTTGCAGAAGAAGGAATTTCAAGCATATTTTGAAGGAAGAATGAAGGTGTCTGACTAAGAACATGGAGTATCCTTTATCTTTGAGGTATTTTGTAGGTCTTTGACTTCCCTTCATTTCCTGTATATCTGTGGGACTTTCCTTACCAAAGTTACAAGCCGGACTCTTGGGGAAGATGAAGAGCCCTGTGGGACTTCTCACACAGTTCTACTCATTCTCTTGCAAATGCTTTGTTCTTTGACCTATTCCTTTCACAACTATTTTGTGACAGCCCCGAGTATGCTTTCCAAAGTTTAGAATACTGAAGTTTGTTCCGCCTGTTTAGTATTGCTTATTTGTGTGAAATAAAATTTTTGTCATAATTTTATAGCACTATTTAAGATTTTTGGTATTTATTCTTTTTGTTGCCTGTTATTGCAGGGCGATTGAAAATTACTTATGAAACATTTTCCCCAAAGAGCACTGAGCTTGATTTTTTTTCCCCCCTTGATGGGAAACAATCTATCTTGGAATAATACTTCTGTTGGAGCAACACAGAAGTCAAACAAGTCTTCTACACTTCCTGGTCTGAGATTAATACTTGGTTTTAGATCAATATAAATACTTACATCTTCTTGAGTGAGCACCATGATACTATAGGAAGTAAGTAAACTGCACTGTAGGAGAAGTTAATTGATTGGTTGATGGATCGGGAGCATTGTTTAGCTAAAGCACGTCTCTCTGTATGACACACTGGTAGCTTGGATTAAGAAGGAGATTTCAACCTGCCCAAATATGGTGTAGAAAGTGATGGTAATGAAAAGTTTTCTTTTTGAACAATATCAAAATTAAATGCTTAGGTGCAACTCAGTAAATTGCAGCATATTTTTAAATAATAAATTTTTACTCTTTGCCTTTTTTTCTGACAAAAAAAAAAAAAGAATTCTTGATGTGACATCTTCTCTTGAGAGAGAATTTTTCACTTTCAATAAAATCCCAGGTCAGGATGTGTAACAAAGGATTGTCTCTTTCCTGAGGATCTCACAGACTAAAAGTAGACAGGTTTGTGGAAAGCAGACTAATAAAAAGAAATTATGAGGTGAGTCTCCATGCTAATATAAAATTTACCTCTCCTTTGTATGCATGACTAGAATAAATAAAAAGAAGCAAATGGATTTATGGCTTAAAATTTGTAAAGTTTTTACTTGTTTTGTATTCAGGACAGTAATGTAAATTACATGATTTGTTCAGTGTGGTTATAAGAATCAGTACATTTTTTGTAAAAGGCTCATTAAACTGAATAGTTTTATTTGCCCTCAGCAATGGCTGTAATGAACAATAATAAAGTAGGCTGAGTTTGCTGTATTTGGCTTTGGTTGGTTTTTTGGAGGCTTTTTTAAATTCACTTTGTGACAAATGGCTTTGCTTGAATAGCTTGCCTTGTTTGGTTTGATTGGTGTCCAGACTGAGTACATTAAGAAGTGATGATACTTATCTATGTGGTTCACATGCTAATTAAATTGACTTTACCAAAGCATACAAATGTCTCCCATTATTTTCTTTTCTCTTACCTTGTGTCAATACATTTCTGTAATAAATCAGAAATCTTTATTCAGCAGGCAGATAGTATTTGAGAAGTGCAAAAGATGCATTCATTTTGACGGTTTTTACTTTTTTCAGAGACTAGCTTGCAAAGGCAGAGAAGTATCAGGAAAGAAAAGCTTTCCTATGCCAATTTCTTTGGTTTGTACATCATGAAAAGAAAAGATAAACTGGTGGGTTGCTTATTCATAAATTGAAAAGGTAGATTTATATGACAGCTTAAATGAGGTCCGGCAAAATCCACTTTTAAGCTTGGGTTTGTATTTTGTGAGAGCTGTTTGACTAATCAAACAGAGGTGGCTGTATAATGAATAATTCATGGATGCAGTGCCTGTGAAGAAGCAGGCTGTAAATACCTGCAGCAGAACTCCAGTGACACCATAATCAGCAGCTGGCATTGGCTGGCTGGTGATGTCAGCATTGCTCTGATGTGTAATTATAACATGACCTGTTGATGAAGATGTTGGTGTGTAATATTTCCCCTCTCCAGTGGCATGCACTGTTTTGCACAAACAAAGGAGAGGGTACGGCCCTTCCACTCATTTATCCCAGCCCAGAAACCCCTGGCTGCACCTCCCTTTGCCTCTCAACACCCTTCGTCATCCTACATCCTGCTTTTCTTTTATTCCCCGTGATCTTCCAACCTCCTGCTAACACCATCAAGGGAGTTGTCACTTTTGCTTTTCCCACAAATTACGAGTATGGGGCCCACAGGCAAGGTCAGGGCTCTGCTAGGCACAGTCCCTCCCCAAATGTCCTGTGAGTGAGTGGACAAAACAGCCCTGCATCTTCAGAGTGTCCTGAATAGTACAGAGGTGACAGGTCATGAGGAAGGCAGTCTGGCCCCCTGTTCACTTGAGGGACAGCCCTCTGGGACCATGGTTCTCTGAGTGACTCTGACAGCTGTGGCACATACAAAAGCTAATCAACTGCTGTTTACTTAAAGATACAAACCCTTATCACTGAAACCCTAGCTGTTATCAGAAAGATATTGGTAGTCTTAGCAGACTGAGAAGAAAATCTCTCCTCAGAGCTGGGCATGAGAACAGGGAAGAAAGAGGGGGAGGACGTGCATCCTCCAACAAGGCAGCATTCATCAGAGATCCAGCAGGTATAGATCAAGTACCCGCAGAAAATGCAGAAGAAATTAGGACAGACAGCACATTTTTCAGGGAATTGGCTAATCTGGACCTTTTTTCATTTAAAAACAAAAACAAAAGCACCATCAACCAACCAACATAACCACTCCAACACAACTACTGCAGAAAAATACAAGAAAGAACAAGAGAAAGATGGTTCGGGGTTTTTTTGACCTCATGCTGTGCATGTGACGCAGAAAAAAATTCTCCTGTCCCATTCTGGAAGACCACATTGCACTAGTGACTGACTGGCTCTGCCCATTGCCTCCTGTCTTGCAATACACTCCCGTCATCACAGAGATGTCTTCTGACGATGCTGGTCAACACCTCTGTGCTGTCAGAAAGTTACAGTAGATTCGGTAAGAGTCCTTGTTTTCTCCAGAAGTAGTAAACTAGACCGGGCACTGGTCTACAGGATCCAGAAGATGGATTACTCTGTCTTTATTCAGAATTAAAAAAATCTCAGAAGGAGTCATCTCCCCTAATATAAAACTAAAAACTTGGAAAAGTTATTTTTTTAAATAAAGATGGATAAAAACCGTCATAATTTTTTTTTTTTCATTTCAAAATGTACTTATATGTATTTATCTTTACAAAGATTACTTAACAAAAGTAAGCGCAGACTCCAGATTCTTCAGATGAAATTTGAAAAATGTCTCCAGGGAATATAACACTGGAGGTTGTATATAACTGTTTTCTATGACTGGAATCAAAATTCAGATACATCTTTGCTTCTTTAGAAAGTCATACATAGGGAGGCACACAGCTACAGCATGTTGTAAAGATGAGCCCTAAAAGGTTGTTAAGAAATCTTGCTGGGATACCTTATAGTTAAGAAAGTCTGTAGGCCAGGAAGAACTTCATGGTTCCTCTTGGAACATGGGTTTAAAGATGTGTGTCTGTAGGCGTATCCAAGTGCATGCTACAGGACTTAGGCATTCTTCTATTCACTGGGCTAAGGTGAGGGAGAACAATTACTCCCAGTAACATGTCTGGTTAATCAGCCCAAAATACCCTCAATCAGAATTTCTTTGGGTGCAAAGCAGAAGTTACTGGTCAAAATTTTGTTGACTCTATTTTTGTTGTTGTTTTTTAATGAACCACATTGCTAACTTTACTTGTAACTGATGTGGAAGAGCACAATATTAGCTCTCTAACTTTAACAGACTCATGATAATTTGTGAACCAGTAATTTCCTTTGTCTGAATCTCAGAGGTGTTTATACAGCAGTGAATTGCTCATTTGTGCTGTAGGAATTTTATTCAAGGTAGCGTCCTGGTTGTTATCTCCTCAATGATGTCTTCCATAGGTGTTTGGATTTGTATTACTGCTGGTTAGTCTGTGATGTGTGTTCATTTAGGAGTGTAAATATTGGCTAGCATTTTGCATTGCAATCACACAGTACTCTGGGACTGAACTCACAGTCTTTCACTCCCAAAGTGAGAAAGCTATCCATAGAGCCAAAATAACACATGGGAAAATGGCATTTTTATAAAGCAGCCGGAGTGATATTTCTTTGTTTGGCACATCCGTTTTTTAATGACTGAGACTCAAGTGTGTATTTATGTTTGGAAAGAAATTTTAGTGGCAAAGGGAGAAGAAAGGAAACTTTTTCCTCTGTCACATAATCTGGTGCTTACAGAGATGAACATTTCCAATAATTACAAACCAGGGAAACACATTATAGCAGATCCCCGTTTAAAGGTTTTGGAGGGGTAGGAGACTTACTTTCTGTGTTGGGCCATATCAGTAAGTACTTGCAGATAAGGAAGGCAGCAAAACCTCTTCAATCTTCCAGGAAAGGATAAAATTTGTGATTCACAGACATTTAGAGAACTGAGTGCAACTTCCATTTGCAGTGGGCAGTGCTGAAGTGTGTGGAGGGTCTCTCTGACATAGGTGTGTATGGAAATGTCACACCTGGTAACATGGGGCAGTAGCTAACTGTAGGGACTTGCTTCTTTAGTCCTACACACAAAATTAACCTCTGGCTAATTATGATTCTAGCAACAAAATTTTAGCTAATCATTATCTTTCTTTCTGTGATTTGGAAGACTTGTAGGGATTTTCTGAGAAGGTTTGTTTTATTGTTTATATCAGCTTACAAAGGATCATAAGGAAGAAGTGGTGGGACCAGGAGACACCACCTGGCTGCTGAACAGTAACCCATATTTCCACAGAAGCTGTGGGATCCAGAGACTGTGGCACAGGAGCTCCCCAGGCAGATCAATCTTCCTCTGAAAGCAGCAATGCTGTTACAGTGTCTGAAAGTCTGGACCAAGTCTATTTAGATGGAATAATCTAATTGAGTGGTCATAAAAGCAAACATTATGAAGAACTGGAGGAGCTGATGTCTGACTGAAGAATGGGTTTGAGAGTCACAGCCTCTGCAGGCTGAGGATTTGCTTCCATTTTCTCTTCTGGCTTCAGCTCAGCCTGTGCTTGTGTGTACTAGAGGAAAGAGCCCGCAGTGCAGGTGTGAGAGGGACCTCTCTTCTCTGCTGAGATGCTCATGGTTGAATAACTGAGCTACAGGCAGCCCTTCTACTTGCATGAACCACTGAGCTGCAAAATCGGAGAGTGTCTGCACAAACGAGTACATGATTGCATCTGACTCTGGTACCCAGCGTGGAGGAGCTGCATATTGCCATTCTGTGGGCTAAATGATATCTAAGCCCAAGACTTAACAACAAGGCAATTCAAGTGTTTGCATGTACATTTTTATGGCACTAGTACATTATTCCAACAGTTTAGTACTGTGGCTAGCAAAACTGAATAAGAAATTTTGTGGGGATTAATTTTAAATTGACAGAAAACATGATTTCCCAAAATATCTAATGTTTTTCCCTCTATAATAAAATTTTTAAACGTACTCTTTCTATTTACAGGATCACAGAATAAGCTGAGTTGGGAGGGACCCTCAAGGATCATTGAGTCCAACTCCTGGCCCTGCACAGGATCATTCCCAAGAGTCACTCCATGTGCCCGAGAGCATTGTCCAAATGCTTCTTGAACTCTGTTAGGCTGGTGCTGTGGCCACTTCCCTGGGGAGCCTGTTCCAGTGCCCAAACACCCTCTGGGTGAAGAACCTTCCTCTAATATCTAACCTAAACCTCTCCTGGCACGACTTCAGGTCCTTGGGCCTTTAAAGACTCCTGTTTAAAACTAAAGTTATTATTATTATCTCTGCCTCAATATTTTTGCAGTTATTGCAAAAGTGAGAATTTTTGCCTGTTTATCTTGTCTATTTAAAATGCTTTCTTACTTCTATGAAAAAATTATAATTCAAGATAAATAATGTATTTTTCTAGAGTTAGGAAAACCCTCAAATTGTCAAATCTAAATGAACTTTGTGGAGATTTAAAGATAAAGCAAAATAAGTAGGACTAATCTGAAAAACATTACAGCTTTTAATAAGGACAAAATAAGTTTATGCAGGATAAGAGGTAAGATTTCCAATACCTCTACTCTTCTTCTCACCCTTTCCTTTTTCTTTTTTTTTTTTTTTTTCCCTCTTTCTTCACTTTGGGACTATCATTTGGCAGAAGTGATTACCAGAGAGAAAAAAAAAAACAACAAACCGGTTTTCCCCTGTATTTCAAGTTCTTGTTAGCACAGAGGTCTGGAATGTTAATTACAGAACTCAATTATCTCAAGTTAAAATTCTATTAACCACATAGGAAAGAAATGGAGTTGTCAAGGTAAAATGAGCTAGGCAAGGTGAAGAGTGGACAGGCTATGGTGATAGGAGGGATACAGAGAGTAATGGGGGAGTGCTTTAATATTTAAGTCTTTATCTTGTATTAATGTATTTTTATACCCATTTGATGATTTTCTGAATGTTTAAAAGAGTAGTATGTTGCATCCATATTTTTAAGAAAAAAACTGATTTAACTGTTAAACAGTACTGCAACAAATTACCTACACCTGTGAAATTAGAATACTTACCTCTACCCAAGTAGTCTGATTGTTGCTTTTTGCTTGTGTAATGTGTCTTTTAGTTTTGGATACATATTTAATTGACTGGTTGTGACAAACTAGTTGTTTGCTAGTGACATTGCTTCATTTATTTCTTTAATTTTTTTCTAACTAAAAGAAGGAAAATAATTAAGCAGATGTTTTTCTGTCTCTGATGAATACATTGAAAAATTTACACTGTTTCTGATATAAACAACTTTTTAAATGATATTTTTATTAAGATAAAAATAAGCCTGACTGACTACTAATAAATTTCAAATTTATTGGTAACTTTTATGTGTATTGAGCAATGATTAAACTTAAGAAATTTTTTCCTTTTATTGAAAGAAAATGAAGCAGCAAGGAAAAAGGAAGATTGTTATCCTGGGCCTACAAGTTTCAGTTTAGGCTGTAAATGTGGCTTGGGGCCATGAGAATAGAAGCCATTATGGGATTCAAGGTCATAGTTTCTGGAAGTAAATTCTTACAAGATAAGAGATATGTGGCAATATTTTATTCTGTCAAGCTTTGAACTGCTGATGAGACAAAATGTACTATTTTCAAAAAACACCTAATTGATGTAGGAGCTGTTTTTCTGAAGTTAATGGAATCTTATTTCAGTGAACATTGATGGAAATGTGGTTGTCTGATCTATTCAGAAGTCTGTTTTTCTGATTTTCTGAAGTCCTGTTTTTAAATGCTTAGTAAATTCATCTTTAAAGTTCTGAAGTCACAAACTTCAGAATGCATTAACCCAAGAATCTCCCCTTCCTTGATTCCATAGGACAAATCTTACTAGAAATTATTTTTAATTTTAAAAATTCTCTAAAATTATTGAAACAAAGTTACTGTTTTGACATATTTAACAGCAGTACTCTTCCAAAAAACTTATTACTAAGTGTTTCAGTAAAGATAGAGCCTGATTTTGAGAATGATTTTTAGTATGCAGAAAATTTATCTGATCCTTGGAATACAGCTTTTATGTTCTGTACTTTTCTGAATCTCTTTCTGACAATGATGGTATAATTTACCTATATCTTATATTTTATGTGGTATGGTACTTTTAGAATGGATGCATAGAAATTCAAAGAGGCATATAACATTTTCCATGAGAAGTTATCAACTCAAACACTATTGACTGAATTTTGAAGTTATATGCTTTAGATGGTGTAAATCAAAGCAGTTACTTGCATGAAGTAAAGCTCTTGTCCTAATTAATTTCATCTCTTCATGCAGATTTTTTGTTATCAGATTTCCTGAGAGATAGCTACTTCCCTTCCATTTCCATCTGTCTGGGGATTTCAAGTCCTACCTTTCCTAGTCTCTATAGAAAAATCAATATAGGCAATTTGTTATAGAAGGTATGACATGCATCTTATATGAGGGAGGTGTTTGCTTTCTTAGTGTAATGGAGCTTGATGGTGAACAAAATGCATTTGCAATTACTCCTAAAATTCATAATATAAAATATGACATTTTGCAGGATAGCCCAAGATATTTTTGGCGAAGTGACTCTAGTGTGTTAGTGCTAGATATGGTTTTAAGAAGTCAGACAGTCTCCACAATCTTGTCTTAGTGTGCAGAAATGATTCCATTGATGTCAGTGTTAAAATATGTATTGACTTCAGGGGGCCCAGGATTATTCCTTTTGTGTCCTTTCTATCAACACATCAATGACCTGCTAATATTAGATAGATATTTGAATAGGCAGTCATGTCAGAGGTAGAGCTGTGGAAGTTATTTATTATTAACTGGGAGTACAGTAGCATTTCATCTGACTTTAAAATCCTTAAGTTGCCCAGAAATCTTTGAAATAGGACACAGATTTTTAACCTTCACACCAGCCTTACTGAGAAACAGAAGGCAAATGCTAAAGCCAACAGAGCTCCACTAGAAAAAAGAAAAAAGTCAAAGTAAATGTAATTTCATCTAAAATCATACGAAGCCCCTCTCTTCTGGGTAACCACTCAGTTTGTCCAGCAGTGAAGCAGATTTAAATTGGAAAAAAAATACATTTTTCTCACAAAACTTGCCTCTGAACTCTTGTTTCTCTTTTACATTCCAAGGGCACTCACGTTCCACTCAAATACTCTTCTCATACCTATTGTGCACCGTTTCCTATGTACTCATTTCTCACTTCAGTGCTGTCAGGAGGCAAAACTAATTTACTTCTATTTCTTTGTAATTATTCCTTCCTGATTGATATTACTTATTTTCACAATGTTCAGAATGACTTCTTTCTTCATTTCAGCTGAGAGACACAATCAGATACAACTGATAGGAGAAATTATCTCTTTTCCTGATTGGCAAAATATTGGAATACTGAAATTTTGATTTTGCCTGCCAACTAGAATTCATTCCACAAGAGGTAAAAGGTATATTTCTGAGTTTATTTGGCCCATAGCAATGGACTTTAATGAGTGAAAAATGGAGACCGTAAGGTCACCTTCTTCAGGACAGACAATATAGGTCAGACAGGTACAATATTATCACTGAACATCTTTAAAGATCTGTTTGTTAGGACACTTACAGAAGGTATGAAAAATCCCATAAGAATCACCGCCATGTTGTATTATTTTACTAAAAACAAATAGTATCAAATTGGCTGAGTACAAAACCTTTTCAAGTCAATGGGAATGCATCCATTTAGTCCAGATCTTGGGTAAATCTTGAGTGTTATTTTGTAGTTTTTCTTATACAGCAATTTGTTAGGCAAGACAAAGTATTTTGGTTGTCCTCAATAATCTTTGATGCTACTTATTCACCTTGTGTAATGTTATCACATCCACCCCCGAGATGGTCTCCTATGTCATTAGTTAGAAATGAATGACTCTGGCCCTACCTGAAGAGAAAAAAAAACCCTGTATCTCCATCTGTGTGGCCACTGATCAGAAACAGATTTCAGAAAAAGACTGTGAGGGCAGAATAATAACAGTGCAACTTACTGTCTTTGATTCTCTAAGCTTACCTAACTTTCAGTGTGTTTTGAAATATTACCTACTTACTTCTCACACCTATTACAAAAGAACACATTAGCTCCAAAAGTAATAGTGTAATTTGGCAAGAGGACAGCTTCAGGAATTGAAATACAACTGAAAGAGTGCTGGGAGAGACATCTAGCACTGGTCACCATGGAGAGGAGACCTGGTCTGTCTTACATTTCTGTCTGCAGCTTAGAACCATCACAGACAACCCAGAAAACCCTTGCTTTTCCCCACCAGGAAGAAAGTTTGTCAGTAAAGATGTTCAATGTGAGCTATGTCTAGTCTAGGCAGATCCACTGCCTCTGCGTGGGACTTAGAACAAGGGTTTTGGTCAGCCAGGAGTTAAGCAGCTCACCTTCTCCTGAGGATCATGTCTGCAGTAGTGAGTGATAAAGTTGGCTCTTACTTTCCTCCCTTCCTGGACTCTTCTCTGAGGATGTCAAGAAAGTACCTAAACTCACTTGGGAGCTTTGTTTCAGAGAAAACTACCAGTGCTTATTTGAGCGCTGTCGTCTCTTGCAACCTGTCCTATTATTTGTGTAACACCTTAGGAGAGACAAAGCATTCATCTAAAGATGTGGGATGTCAAAGTTCAACTCCCTCCTCTGCTAGAGTAAATTTCAAAATTTCAGTCTAAAAAGCATCGTGTTTTTTGTTTGTTTTCTTTCCAGAAGCATCTCATCCATTCTAGATTATATGACCTACTGGAAGGGAAACCCCCATCCTTTCTGTTGGAGAAGTGTTGTAGAGCAGAAAAGTGCAGTGAGTAGAAAAATACCTGAAAAAAGAGGCTGATCAATTGCTTTAATCTTTTTTCCTCGATATGTTTTGAGATCTGAGCAGTGGAGAAGTATTTCTGTGAGTACTTCTATATTAGAAATTTTATTATATGCAGGTAGATGTTTATGGCTGAAAGGGACAATCATAAGGATCTATTTCACTCCCTCTCCAACACAGGTGGTAAAAATACTCCAGAGACTCCTGAATAAAATCTACTGGCTCAGATAAAGCTAGAAAACCTCATTTAGAAAACTGAATATTTGTGCTCTGACTATTTGTACCTATGAGCTAATTTTTTTGCATTGGCTCTTCAGGTGATCTATTGAACTTTGCACTACTGGAAAGTATGGGCATGAAAGTTTACCATTATATCAAATAGCACACTGAAGCACAGACAGGTGTGACAGCATACAAATGTCTGTTTTCTGAGAGTTGGACAGATTTTTTTCTTTTTAAAAAATGATTCCTAGAACACTTTCATTACCCCAGATCTAAGGAAATGTGGGTATTAAAGCCAGTATCTCAAGCTTTATATATCAATGTACAGAAAAGTGCTGTCAGGCTCAGACAGCTAGGAACATTAATAGCAAAGGAAAACAGTTTGGCTGGATTTTCATAATGTCTCTACTAGAAAACTTAAACAAAAATTTGTTTTTAATTTGCTGGCTTTTAAATCAAGTTATTTCAGCTAAGATTGTATTTATCTGTTATGCCCGAAAATAGCAAAAATGATACCAGGTCTGTCTTTTTATGCCTCTTAAAAAGTCAAGTCAGTTTAGAGAATCACAAAAGATTCATATTTTCCTGCCTTGTGGTGAAGAAGCTGAAGAAGCAAGTTCACATGGCTTGACAATACTGTTGTGAAACCCCATCTCAGGTCACAGATGGGATTAAGAAAAACATGATTCTTAATAAAAATGGTCACCTGGGCTCACCTCTGCTGCTCCCGGAATTTGAAAAATCATCTCTGCTGAGATGATTGTGCTCAAAGGACATATTCATGCAACCTGCATCATTATGCACAGTTCTTCTTCAGTCTATTATCTTCCAAGCCCCCTTTATCTGAGAACAAATCTAAATTTTGTTCGCCATCAGTGAATAAGACATACAGCTACAGAAGCACATGGGAACAAAAGAGAATGAATAATAGCTTTCAAGCAGAGATGAGTGATACATCTTTCAGACTGAAAGAGGGTAAATGAAATAGCATTTGGGACACAATTTGGGACACCAGCAGGAGTCTCTGTTTCTAGGAAAAGATATTCAATCTTGCTAAATTACTTCACTTATGATTAGTGTAGCTTTTAATTTAATTTTCATTTGTGGGAGTGTTACACTAGGTTTGCTGTGGTACTTGGTTAAGTGAGAGGTAATATCTTTATTAGTAGGGTTTCAAAGGAATGAACTGCTTGCATTTTGTAGGAGTACGACATTGATTTCACGTGGACAGCCCAATATATGAAAACAGCTGACCTATACTAGAAAGCACTAGAAAGGCTATTGGTCTTAATTCAAGCTGTCAGTCTCATAATTCAAAAAATAGTTTGTCTGGTCTGTGGAGCCTTGGAGACTTTTTCACTCCTCAGTTTCAATGGGACGATAGGCAGGAAGACCACAGCTGTCTCTGGTGACCTGTGTGTGACTGCTGCAGTGCTTCCCAGACACTTCAGCCATCTCACCCATGCCAGGACTCTGACTGAAGGGTGCTGTGGCTTTCTGGCCCACCTACTGAAGCGTCCACTATGCAAACAAGAGCAAGGGTGAGGCATGATTGGAAGTCACCAACTAGTGGTGGTGTTAAGTGCCATCCTCTCCCTTTAGACATCACCTGTGAAATCTGGAGAAAACCAAAAGCTGTCAGGCATGAGGAAAGGAGTGTTTGACTTTGTGAATGACAGACAAACTTTCCCATTTTTTTTCTGGTCAGTTTGTTTCCACTGCACATAGACCCCTCCCCAGCTGGTATTTTCTTCTTTAAATCCCTCACTGAAGATGTGTACGTTGGAATCTGATACCTTGATGTGTATGCGAGGGAGAGCTCTGCTGCACCACAGGCACCATAAATAACTACTCACATCAGAGGTAAGGCATATTGCTGGTGTGGCTCATAATGTTAATACTGAGTGTTAATGTCCTGCCCTTTATCTTAATTAGTGTTGCTTTCAATTAGAAGTAAGACGTTCACTTTGGAATAAAAGAACTGACCCACACCTCTTCCCTAAATTTGAATTATCCCCACAATTAAGTGCTAAGTATCTGTCTTGACACATACAGACCTTTATCACCATCATGTCTGAGTGACTGGCAATGAACTGCAGCATTCATTCACACACCCATTCCATAAATTTTTCATATCAGATATTAACGATGTCTTCTGTGATGCATTTCAGGACAGCATTTTATATGCTTTACAAAGGACTGAAAAATTCCCCTTATAACCTAATGCTGTCCTTTTACTTGGATCTTTTAACAAGTTTCAGACATTGATAATTTTGTGATACTGAATTCTAAGCAAGTTATTTACATCCCCATAGACTACCCTGAATTCATACCTTTAGTACTGATTCTGCTTGGGTTTACAGAGAAAGGGTCACAATAACTGCAGGAGAAAAAATGGCCAGATATTTGGAAATAAAATTTTTCTTGTTTATGTGTGTAATGCAACATACAACATGTGTTTGGTTTTCTGTATGTCTGTGAATGTCATACATACTAAAACAGCAGCTAGACTATTTGAACCTTATCCAAAAGGGCCATTACTTTGAATCTGAATTTCTCTGTCCACTCCTCTTCTGATATTAGCATGTTGACTCCGCAATCTGAAGGCTTTTGGTCTTTAATTTTCTCTATGCCATCTGACTGTATGATGCTTGTTTTGGGGTCCCTCAACAATTTACTGGCACATCTTTTAAATAAGTCCTTAATGCAACAATAATTTACTAAAAAGCAACTATTTTTAGAGTAGGAGAAGTCTGTAGTGAACTGGGGTAACTGTCCTGTTAGGCTGAGATCATGAGCTTCTGAGGCCCTCAGGTATCTTTCTGGTGAGTTTAGAAACCATAAGCACTTTACCGTGAAAATTAAGTTTTGTTTGTGCTTCCTGACTTTGCTAACTTGAGCATTGAAAAATTGCATCACATCACAAAATTTCAGAGGAGGTATGGACAATGATGCAGACTGTGAAACATTCAAACATCTGAGCATCTGGAAAACTATGGAAACTGTAGGGCAATGATGAATTCACAGGCTGGATTACCTGGATCTTAATCAACCCTTTCTAATGGACTCACAGCTGGGAAAAATGGAGGTTATCTATTAAACAACCTAGTTGACAAACCTTCCAGCAGCTCCTGAGAAATTTTCAGGAGTTCAGATGTTTGGCCCAGAGCAGTGATGACAGGGGCACCACTATGGGACTATGAGCAATAAATCCTAATCTATTTGACTTCATTCTACAGCTTTGTGTTACTAGAGGACCCAATGAGTTAGAAACATTCAGAAATGCTGTTTACCTTTCCCTTGACAAAGAGTAGAGAACTGTTGGTAACAGAAAGTGACACAAAAGAGCCACTTCTGCACATGTCCATGCCATAACCCAAAGGAAGGATGTTTTCTGATCTCTTTTTGATGCTTTATGGTTATTAATATCTTTTGAACAGCTGAAAGCAAAAGGGTTGGATGTACAAGTATGGTGTGAAAACGTGTTATTTTCACAGTTTCAGGAACCTCACCTTAGGACTGACATGGGCAGAGGAGTTTGGCTTCTCATATGCTCCATGAATGTAAGAAGAAGTGTCTTCACCTACAGGGATGAGCATACACATACAGAAGGGTGTGTGGGAATTGTGGAAATTATTCTGTACAGTAATTCCCTTCTTGTGCTACAAGATGTATAATAAAACACATGGTAAGGACTGTAACATGGTTTTATTTGAAGGTAACAACGGAATACTGAAAGAAGTGTGACTACAGACTTACAGATGCTTTTTTTTCATGCTTCTCAAAATGATCTCTACTTCTCAAGAAAACAGGTATTATTTACTGTGTTAATAACAGATGTCTTTGTACAGTCTGTATGAATTACATTAGTGATTTGACATTGTCTTTTAGTAATGCAATTTTTTTNTTTTTTTTTTTTTTGGTATGAGACCAGTCCAGACTGATCCTATAAGAGAATCTCTAAGCTATGTGATAGTCTATTTATGCCTGCAGTCATTTTCTTTTTGTAGAGTGTAACAAAAACTAAGTGGACAAAGTTGCAGAACAACAAAAAGAATATAACTGTTTCAAAACACTTTGAATTTGGCAAGTAAAAACAAAAAAAAAAACCCAGTAAAGTATGCCAAAAAAAGTATTCACAACAAGTTGAGTTAGCAAAATGCTTCCTTTACTGCAGATGTTCCACTTCTGGGACAAGAGGGCAAAGTGAGTCCAAACTGACCTAACAGAAAATCTTCCGGCACAGTAAAAGCCTTCAGTGAAAAGGGGGTTTGTGCAGGCACAGGCAGTTCTATTTTACTGTATTTTTCACAGTTGAAAACTATCCAGTACTGATGTGGACCTGGCAGACTCATCTGGAAACTGTTTCTGCCAACAAGATATCTTTGGAAGGCTGAAACAAATGAGAAACTAAATTCTTCACAGCTTGCTGAGATAAGAGGTTCCTGGGAATTGCTGAGTGTTAGATTGCTGCCCTAAACCCCTCAATTTCATGCTCTCTTTTTCTGTACTGCATATTTGTTCCAACTGGCTCCCTACCTTGAACTCTACCACATCCTGCTGGGTTAAATGTGATGGACAGTCTATATGAAAACCAATCAGTTATTTTGACAGGAGACTTAGAGAAGGTCAAGGCCACCTCTTCTCAAAAACCTGTCTGCCGAGGCTTCAGCTGTCAGAGATGAAATGTCTTTGAGGCTCTTCTTTGGACTGCGCTGTGTTTTCATTTTGTCCCAAACAATCAGGAATCCAGCTAGTGAAGGCCTTCCAGAGCTTTCATCATAGTGTTTATTTGATTGCAATTGTCCAGATTTAGAAGTGGGAAATTGTGACTCAAGTACAGTGGCTGTGTAGTCTGCTGCTATACCTCACATATGAAGGAAGACAATTCAATTTGATATTCGTGTGACGTACTCTTTCAGTGGTAAAGCTCTGGTGGCACACAAATGTGCTATTGTGAAACAATGCTTCCAAGAGCTTTCTAATATACGACTGATACATGGTTAAAGGATTATGTGGGAGCCAGTCTTGAAGGATACTTAATACATAATTTTTCATTTAAAAACAGACCACAATGAGGCTTGAAGTTGAAGTTAATTTCATTAAAATAAGGTTTATGCTTAATAAGCAAAGAGATGAACTTAACTTTATTTAAAGAATATAATTTTCACCTTCTCCAAAATGTAAAGGAAAAAAACATGTATTAAATTTAGAGCCCACAGCAGTATGTCCTAGGCTCACGTCAAAGCTTTTTTCAAGCTTTATGAGTTCTAAAGGATCCATGTTTCAAGCACAGATGTTCTGATCTAGATGCTTAATTTACTGAAGTTACTTAGTAACATTTAATTGCAACTACCCTCATTTCTTGAGGTTTCTAATTCAGCATTGCATTGTTCAGGAAGAGGCAGAATTCAGATTATAGTTGCAGAGAAAGAGAAGGAGAGAAGGAAAAATAATTTCCAGTTCTGTATTCTACAGGGATTTTGACAAGTGGCATATTCTGTACCTCTGATTAATTTTTATATTTCAAGGTTTCTGAGAAACCATTAATTCTGTTCAGTCTTGTGACCTAAGATTACATTAGGAAATACAAGGGAGATATAATTCGGTAGTTTTCTAGCATTTTAGGTGATGAAGAGTTTCTAGAAAAGTTCAAATGCTTACAGCTGTCAAATTTTCATTTTTGATATATCCATGTAGAGCATGTGATAAAATTGACCACAGCTACTTCTGAGGACTTGGTCTAAATTGTGCTAGAGAAAATCAACATCAAAATGAAACTGTAGGACAGAATAGACTACTACCATCTTATTAAAAGGTTGCATATAATTTACTAGAGCTTTGCTGATCTTTTTCTTTTGAAGGACGTGTTAGGAGCTATACCTGATCATTTGCAATAGTCAAAGGTGGTATGTGAAGAATGATATATTTACTCAATGCTCTGTTGAAATACCCTGAGAGTTGCTTAGTCAGGATGGTTTGTCACTACAGCTACTAACTGGGAATAAGCCCAATTTTGTAGTTCATAAATTCAACATTCTTAATACAATATTAATTGTGGTCATTATATCAGATCATTATTGAACCTACAGGCAACACTTCTTAATCAAGAAGTTCAAACAAGGAACCTGGGAAAATGATCTAATCATGACTCCCTAATTTCATGTTGTCTTATTGGAACATAGATCATTCAAAGAACTTCTAGGCTTTTCTAATTTATTGAAACCATTAAAGAATGACACAGGTGATGCAATTGCAGCATATACATATGGGAAGAATGATAGTAGGTATCAACCCACTAGTTTAATTAGGAAAATTATACCTAACTTACAATGTGTTGGTAGGGCTAATTGAGTTTTGCCTAGGTAATACCTGTATAACACAGAGAACACAGGATATGCTGATGGTGGTGTTCAGGGGCAGACACATGAACCAAAGGATGACAGCAGCTAAAATATATTTGTTCACCTGAAGAGCACTTGGGTGGCTTTCAGAATAGCATGGCTCTAAATGATTTTGTGGGAAGAGCTCTAGGTCCAAGTACTGGCCAGGAGACAAACCCATAGAGATAGAAAGTAAGGAAGAACTATCATCAGTACAGGTTGTCCTGTACCAGAGACACGACTAGAGTTACCTAGACAGGCCCCTGGTGGCATCCAAGACACCCTTAGGTATTGTGCTTGGCCTCTGGCTGCTTCCCTGAAGGGCCTGGACCCCTTGTAGGTGCCTGATCATACCTGCTAGCCCTGTGTGTGTGCCTCAGAAGCCCCAGGACACTTTAGGTGGTCCAGGTGCTTATGCATGGAGTTGAGCCCCAAAAACCACTCAGGCCCGTGGTCTGTTTTTATGAAGACATTTCCATAGGTTCTAACTTTAAAAATCTATTCTGTGCCATTCATTAAGGTTTTGCATTTGATTTTCAGAGAAAAGAAAAGCCCAAATTTTTATTCTCTTCTGTACCTAAGTCCCTGCAATTTTCTTCCTCCAAATCTTGTTTTTCTCATGTCTCATATTTAAGATGGGTTACCAATAGTAATATATTAATCCAGATGAGCATGAACTTTTGTGTTGGGCAATAACATGTTCCCGTTCAATTTTATTTCTGTTGTACCCTTCTCTTCCCTAAGCCAAAGGAAATAAGATGTTAGTGGAGTCAAAATATAAAGGAATTAAAAGGATGAAGTCTTTAGGATATTTGTGATCTGCTTTCCTATTTCTCAGAAAGGAGGACCTCTGTGATTTCAAACTTAACTTCTGTACACTCACAGAGATAGTCTAAGAGAAGATGAAAAGTATTTTCTATAAGAACTTGAACTGAAACTCAGTACCTGAGGCTTCCCCACCACTAATCCTGACAGAATTATCAAGCAACGTTGACGGCTCTGAGTTATCTACACACATAGAACAGCCTAGTATTTATCATGTCAAATAACGCCTAGGCTGTTTGCAAACCATTAGCAAAATTAACACAAGTAGCCATTTCCAATCTGGCTTTTTTTGTTTTGCTTGTTTATGGCGCTTCTTAATAGCAGCACTCTTTCGTCAGTTATTCACAAGCAATTCCTGTTGAAGGCAACAGGAATGAATTAAGTATCTTAGAGCAAAATTGAATCCTAAGTGTTTAATTTATGTTCTAATGCCTTTTTTTTCTTTTACAACAGTATTAATTAATTGTACAAATACTATTAAGTGTGAAAGGATTTCATGGAAGCACTGTGTTGATTACAACCTGAATCTATCCATTTCTTGGTTAAATACCCATCTATGTATTTAAATGGTGCTTCTGATATTTTTTCTTGCCTTGAGAGCCTGCTAGTAGATGTTAGACTGCTAGCAAGTGAATAGGTGGTTGAAAACCAGTCTTTGTCTCAGAGGGGAAATTCTGACATTTCTGAACTTGTTTTCATTCTGAACTGGAACAAAGATAACAATAAAAATGTATGAGAAAAGAAAACTTCAAAATAATTCATATGGAAATATGTATGTACAATTTCATTTCAGTCAGATAAAACTAGATTCAGTGATGTGGAAGGTTGCAACAAATATCCTATATATGTGTATGTGTGTTGTGATGTAATGCTTATATTAAAATTTAAATGAAATTGAACAAAATGAGTAAATAAAGCTAAAACTTTATTACTTGATTGGACAAAAATTATTCTTGCTTTATTGAAAAAAACTTAGAAAGCTGAAATAATTACTCCATCATTTCCTTGTGGAAAATTTCTTATCCTTCCTGAAATGGAAGTCATGAAGAAATTATCAAGTTTCTGATCTGTCCTCACACAGAGGTGAGTTGCATCCCTTACAGCGTAATTCTCTGACTGCTTCACCAGGCAGGACCATGTTGGACATTAGTCCTTTTCCAGAACATGCCTTTCCTTAAATGCAGCATGTGATTGCCTTCTTAAGTTTGTTTTATTTTCATCTGTATTTCACTCTATCAAAAACTGGCATAATTGGTTCAAATTTCTTTCTTTTAACCAGGTGTGTGGGTGAGCAAACAGTAATTAATAAGATAATTTTTAAGATATCATATAATTTTTGCTCAGCATTTCTGTAAAGGAAAGCCTTCTTGAAAGCTTTTAGAAACTATCATTGTGTTAAAAGGCCACCTCTGTTAGAATATTTAGCCTTTAAGAAAGATGTTTGGTGGTCTAAAATGGTCTAAATTGTATGGCTAGGTATTGCTCTATGTAATACCATAAAACAAGGAAAGGTTTTTCTGAGCAGCCAGGAAACATGCAGGGAAAATGAAGCATGGCAAAAAAGCTGAGTTAGATATTTCAAGGACATTGAACAAATAACAAAGGAAAGGAAGAGAGATGATATGGGGCAGTAGCCTGGTGTTGATGGATAGGGATGAAAATGCAGCTATGGGTTTACAATACACTGTAGCTCAGTTTCCAGCTGTTGAGCATTTGGAGGACTGATGGGAAAAATAGTTATGGAAATGCAAACAATGATGCAATCAAAATGGAGACAAAATGAAAGGGTCTTTAATGTTCAATATGTCCATAATTTAGAAAAGAAATGGCACATGAAATCACAGGCATGACAGCTGTAGCGAGTCAAATCAGGGGTATCATCATTCAGCTTTGGGGTACATGAGAGCCATCAATAAATTTAATATAGAAATTGAGATAAGATTTTTCATCATTAGAGAAGTGGGGATTTGGGAGGGTCTTTCAATTGGCAGGGAATTTGCCTTCCTTTAAGATGAGTTTACTAAGATGTTCCTTTGGCATAGATGACTAAGATGGAAGGGGAATAATCCTGATGACATGGGAAGTCCACACCAATTGTATTGTGTACAATCACTTGTTTCTTTCCCAACAGTTTTCTAGCATCCAGTAACTGTTTATTTTTTTCTGTATGCCAATTCTACACTAGTTTTCATGATAAATCTTCCTCTTTAGGTATAAGTCCTCCCATAAAGCAATTAGAATCCCATAATCTTTCCCTGTAAGTAATTTCAAATCTTGCATAATTTTCACTGCCTGACTTTGAAGATTTTCTATGGAGAATAGTCTGAAGTTCAAATATAAGCCAGATTATGCTGCTTAATAACTTATACATTTAGAATTTTTAAAGTTCAGTTTCTGGGGTCAGCATTATCAGGATGTTCAAGTGAACATATTTCACCAAGTAACTCCTTTGAAATTTGTATCCCATAATGCTCTTAGAGGAATGTTCCGATTCTTGATGTGAAAACCCTTCACAGATACTAGTGCGGTGTTTTCTATCTGTCCCAAGGAGGGGGGATTTGTTTCACTTTTTATAGCCATTGAGAGAAATTGGTGGGTTAGAGTGTGATTAATCTCATCTCTTTTAGTGTAGATGGATGGCCCACGTTTCCTGTTCTGCTATAAAGTGACAATAGAGGGAGACCCAGGTGACCAGCACAGATGAAAGTGTTTCACTTTTGATTTAGTCAATCTTATCACAGTTTTTTACCCATCTTATTTTGTCCTTATCCCAATACTGTACACTCTGTTTTCCTACAAACTTCAAAAGCCTTGAAAGGTCAGCGGTAAGCCACGTGCTCAGCTGACCAGTGCACCACAACTAGTTTAATAAGAGTTGTGGTACACCTGTCCTCGCTGCTTATGAGTCACTGCATGCTCAGAAAATGCAGGGGCGTGTTTAAAACATCTTCCTCTGGCCCATTTTAGATATCAGACTTAGGATGTGATGAAAGCTTCCCTAAAGGGTCTGATTCTCTCCTTTAATTATAAAAGGAGTCTGTAGTGCCTAAGTCAGAAGCAGAGAGCTTGAGCTCCAGATCTAACTCCTACCCCGTTACCTACTAAACACTAAGATTTGCTACAGTTAGGTGGCAGAACATGAGTTTTGAAGAACAACATGTTAGCTATGATCCTATATCTTTTTGTGTGCCTTGTCTTTACAGTGGTAGAGATGGGAGGAACATTTGGTTGAAATGGAGAATTAGAGTGATAAGATCCAGTAATTGTGAAAAGTGCTGTGAATATTTTTTTTTTTGTATTTTTTGTTCCTGGAGAGGGGCGAAAAGTTATGATGTTTCCTGCTTGAAAGAAGCTTAGAGAACCATCTGCCCCTTCTCTTGTACGTCCCTCTTCAATGAGACAGTTCAAGGCAGAGGAGCTTGGGATTCTTGCATTCAATTTTGAATCATCTGACTGTGAGTAATGACAGGACTCTTCTCTAAGGGATGTTGGAGAAGAGTGAGTGCAGGAGGGAGTGAGCAAGAAAGGAAAAAAAGGACCTGATTACTCAGCCTCAGGAGAGAAACACATTTTAAGCTTACTTTGCATTTCATGGTTAATAAAACAATGTTGTTTTGATGCATCATTTTTCTTTCTGTGCTTTTCAACGTTTGGATATGTAAATGTATTTGTGTTATGTAGTCATATCTAAGGTTGTATTTCCTGACAAAATATCTGTTATTCACAGGTTAGAAATTATTAATTTATAATCTTATGTACATTTTAAAAGAGATGGCTCTGACTTGTACATGGGGAAAACATTTCAAAAAGCAGGGAAAGAATTTCAAAATCGTGTGCGTGTCAAAGTCTTGGGCACTGCAATAACAAGTTTATAGTTGAAATGTTCCTTTTCTGCAGTTGTTAACCAAAAGTATTCTACCTTCACTTAAAGCAACCAAGGAAAATTCACCTTAGAGATATAAAAACTGAAAATAAAAAAACCCAAGGTAGAATATTTTCATTGATCTTATTAAAATATTTTTTTCATGGTTTTGAGATGTCAATGTTGCATCCAATGTTTCATCACTTTTCTGAGAGTGGGGTTGGGAGGTTTTCTCTCTTCTTTTGGGAAACCATTTTCTTCAGGTTTTATCTTTCAGGTGGTGCTTATCTTCCATGACAAGAAAAGCTGTCTGGGAACAGATTTCAGACAGGCAAGGGGGCAATAGAGAGCTGCAGCCTTCTTTCTGCATAACACTGTGAATGGATCAGATGCATCTCATTTCCATCTGTACATTCATTTGGTATTTGGATCCAGCACTGAGGCATATTTTATTCTCTAAAGAACACTGTCAAGTATTATAAATAAGACTCGAGGTCTAAGTTAAACAGCTCAGTTTTGGATTCAATGGTCAAGAAAAACATAAAAAAATACATGAGCCCACGTAATCTGTCACCTCTGCCTTTAACTCCAGCTGCTTCCTGACTTACTGGCCTGAGGTAAGTATTTGCTTGCTGAGCTATCTACCACTGGTTTTCAAACAGTGCTCCTTGAACCCGTGGGCTCTGTGAGTGATAATTAATAAAATGAAACTCAGTCAGTGGATCTAAATCTGCTACTCAGAGTTTTCTGCACTCCTAGGAAAGAAAGAATATTTAGGGATCTTCAAACTGAAAAAAGGTCTAAAAAATTACTGAAATATGTTTCAAGTGATACATTCTTGAGTCATTATATTTTATGTAATCCTTAATATTTTATCTTAAAAAACAGATCAACATCTTCATAATAATCAGTCTTTCATCCACATATCACAGCAGCAGTTCCTCAGGTATTATCTAGAAGATTAATATTTGCTCAAGTCACTACCTCTAAGTAGGACTACTCATCCAGTAATTCAGGAAGGAAAGAAATAGCAAATGTTATCTCTTCAGCTCTGTGTTCAGCACTGGGACAGAGCAGCTTGTGTGATCTTTGACTGGATGTTATAGCTGGGGAGCAGCTGAGCCCAGGCCAGCAGTGAGCCTTGGCAGCAGTGAAGGCCAGCAGTGCCCTGGGCTCCACCGGCAGGAGGGCAGCCAGCAGATCAAGGAAAGAGATTATTCCCTGGACTCAGCAGCTGTCAGACCACATCGAGAGCCCAGTGTCCAGTTTGGGGCTCCACAGTACAGGAAAGGCATTGATAAACTGGAGTGAGCCCAGGGCAGGGACACCATGGTGGTCAGGAATGGAGCACGAGGGACTGGGACTTGTTCACCTGAAGAAGGAGTATCTTTGCAGGGACATGAAAAGGCTTACAGCTTCACATCTACAGCTTATATCTAGAGTCACATGACAGGCTTCATAAAAATATATCTCAATTTTTACTGACAGCAAGTTCAGAGCGCTGATCCTATTCAGTGTGGTACAGCCAGCACATTGAAGGCTGCTTATCACTGCTGGTTACATATTTCCATCAAGTGAATCTTATCATCATGATCAGGCACTTTTTGTGCTTTGACCTCTGAAAAATATTGTACTTGGAAAAGGTGGAATCCTCTCTGGATACACTTACTGAAACAGCTTCAAAATCTTGCTCTATCATTAAAAGTTAAAATAACTTAATAATCTGAATTGTCCTTTGAGTCTTTTCAGCAATTTTGATTCTTTTAACCAGATAAATATTTGACACGTAAATTCTAAGTTTCCTCTGGCTGATAAAATTAAGTATAGATTCTAGTTTCCTGTGCTAGCAAAATGGTTTACCCCTCAGGGTAAAATTATTCCAAAAGGAAAATACTTATTGTTTTTCTTGCTGTTGTTCCTTGAAGGTTGTACTTTCAAACTACCTAACATTGCTTTCACCAGGGAGCCTTATAGAAAGATTTTTTTTGCATTGTATTGAATTAACTTTATCTCTATTCACCTTATTTAATCCCCCTCTTCACTTTGCCTGGTTTAATTTCCTCACCTCATCAAGTGCTTCTTAGTAGAAGCAGGATAGAATTTTTAAAATCCCTTCCTCTAGATGTCTTCTGCTGGGTGTCCTGAACCTAATTTCAAGAAATATTCTAGGAATATATCTTTTTTAAAAAAATTGGATGTTCATTGAAAATAAATATTAAAAAATGTGCAGGAGTTTATGATGGAATAGCAGAAATCAGGGGAGCTCAGATAATGTTTTCATTAAACCTGAACATTTCCTAAGAGAATAACATTCATATCAGGATGTGCTAGTGAACTCGTTTGTGTGTGGGCAGGCAAACATGCTGTGGTATAGCATCTATGGACAGACCCATAAGCATCTCCCTTTTCTTATGTCTCCTGAAGCTGATGAGTTCTCTCCTCACTATTGTCCTCCCATAGGAATATATTTCTTGTCTTACTGTTCCAAGGACCACTTTGCTAATGGGGCTATACTGTTCATATGATTTCTTCCAGATTTCCAGCCTTCAGTCCCTTCCTGCTCTCCTCCACGCCAGACTCTTTTCCCATGTTCTTGGGAAAATGGGGCAACCTGACGTTGCTATTTCTTAAGAGTATCTCCATTTCTGTGTGTGTATGTGCACACGTTTGGACAGAAGGAGTTCATAGAAATAACTAATTAGGAAGGGAGTTTTTTTATCTGAACAGAGCACTTAAGTGTTAAAATCTTATCAATTTCAATAACATTTAGGAATATGATTGTGTATGTGCGCTAAATATAATACTAAAAACTAGAGAGAAACTTAAGCACCCAATGAAGTGGGAAGGAAAGGAAACAGGGCATTAGCAGCCTATCCTTTATGGTTCTCCTCTGCCCCACTCTGCTGCTGTTACCAGCTAAGGGAAGTGACAGCAGCAGCAGCAGCTGCCTTCAGAACTATGAGAAGGGATAATAAACACAGTTTGACAAGATAAAAGTGTAAAGGTAACCAGTATTAGACCCGATTTACCCCTGTTAAATGAGATAATTTAATGAGGTTGCTTTTGAGATGATTTTTGATCATCACAGTTCCAATAGGTGACAGCAATTTGGAAAAAAAATCCAATATAGTTTTCAAACATCATGAACACTTAAATCATGATGCATAAAACCTGAACAGTTTAGAGTCTGAAACTGGTAGTCCGGCATCCAAGTGGTGCTGTTGATGCCTGGAAACAAAATGGAGATCTGGATTTATGATGTCCAACTTCAGAAACTGGCCCATGGGTTAATATTTTTTGTCAGCGTGACTTAATAAAAATTACTTTCCTGGGTGCCAGTCAGTTCAGATTACCACAGAGACTTGCTGCTCATCGGCAGAGAAAATGTGAATCACTTGTTTCCTTCAAGCACATTTCTTAGCTTTTTAAATGTTATTTTGGTGGTGATAAAAAAAAACTCCAACAAAGCAACAACAGGCTATACAACCATCTTAAAAGGTTGCTTCTAATAATTTCTGGTTGGAACACTGGATTTGCTGATGGTGAAACTCAAAGTTCTGCAGTGCTTTTAGAAGGCTTGATCCTGGTCTTGTTTTTGCCAGGAGCTCTCACCTGCAACATGGAAAAAAGGGCTGTGTGAGAGCTGGGGCACCTACAGGGGACAGTGGTTTGTAGCACAGCAGGTATGACTCAAGAGACATCTCTGGGTTGAGGTACCAGCTTTGCCATGCTCAGCCTGATGACATCATTTAAGGCCTCCCTGGACTCTTCTTTATAGAGTTTGGGAGTATTTTATCAAAATTTTTGACCTGGTCAATACACGTAACCCCACACCTCTCAGAAGGATTTTTGCCCCAACTCTCAGCCAGAGTAAATAAAGGCTTTCTAGAACAAAGAGCTGGAGAATTAGCTCCTGCCTGGCAGAACTGGGATTGTGTCCTGAAAATAGTCTCCCTTTTTCACAGGAGGCAGGACAGCAAGCTTAGTGAGAGCAGCAGACTGTCCCACCTCACCACAGCCCTGGTGGGCACGCCAGGAAGAAGATCCTGATGGTGCTGTTTGTCAAAATTCCCCTGACAGCTTCCTAATCCAGCTGAATGTTCCCACCAGAGGGCAGCTGTGTGCACTGCCTGCACCACTGCCATCCTCCACGACTTTAGGAAGTGGACCTGAAGATATTAGTGCTAAAGAAAATGACAACAGGTCCAGATTTTAGAGTGTGTCCATAGACAACAGTTAACTAGGTAATTTTGCCACAGAGTTATAAACTTTAGAACACTCAAGGAAACTTAGTGTCTATAAAAATCACAGGTAAATGGAATTCAGAGCTAGGTATAGGTCCAGTTTCTGCTGACCTCAAACGTGGTGAAGCCATTTGACAGCTTCTGAGGTGTTTTGTCTTGCATCAGAGTCATAATAATATTCAGTGCCTTCCTGTGTATGGATGTATGCACAAAATAATTCAAAGAACAGTTCAATGTACTTGGCACTTTTGTACAAAGATTTCTAGGTTAAAAAAGAGATTTTTTTACATATATTTCTACTCAATAAGATTGTTTTTAATTCGAATTGCTTTAATTTCAAAAGTCTCATCAATTTATATTAAAAGAATGAAATGCTGAAACAAAAAAAAGTAAAAGAGCTAAATAAAAATTTCATTGAGTCAATCTGATGCTTTCCTTCATTATAAATCATTGTAATTTTTAGGATGCTGTTATTTTGTATCAGTATGGTCCAGCCTGGGAAAAACAGAGCTGAGGAAAACCATTAAGAACTACATATACAGTTACAGATAGCAGAAATAATACAAATTAGATTTAGTTACACATGCTTTGGCAAAACAAAAGATTGATTATAAACTTTTATTTGAATGGAAGGAAAAAAATCCGTCTTCAAATTAAAATTGTCATGTAGGCAAGAAAAAGAATAATGCAACAAATGGCTCTTGCTAGCATGACCTAAACCATGGAGATGGAAAATATGAGCCCTGCAAAGGAAAGAATAATTTGATCCTCTATATTTGTCAAAAATATTATAGAAGTATCTATTGGCTGGCTGATGAAACAAAATCTTATCTAAATCTTTTTTTCCCCCATAAATTATATCAAAAGAATATAAAGAATTAGACTGTTTTCCCCTTCTACATTTGTCTACTTGGAAATAAACAAATGAAATAAATAAATGCATCTACATAACTAATTTAAAAGGTAGTGAAGAAAATAAAGAATTTTTCAATTTTTTCCTTAATCCCTCCTGTCTTCTGTGCTCTACAGATTTGCTTTGCAGGGTCCTATTCTGCTGCAGATAAAAAACATGAATGAATAGCACAACCAGCAGAGAGAGAAGGTTATTAAACCAGCAAATGAGGAAGCGGCACAAAGAATAAGAACACCTTGCAAACAGATTTCTTTGCCTCTAGAGAGGAAATACAGCAGGGTTGTTTGGCTTAGGGGATATGCATATGCTCAAACATAAAAGGCAAGTGGCTTTAGTAATGAAAACTCCCACATAAAGAAAGTAAGAGGATCAAATGTCACGTGTAACCTCTAAGGAGCTTGCAAAGATACCACAGCTACAACACGTGTAGCAGTCTTTGAACCAGTCATTTCAGGTCTGTATCCTTCAAAACATGACAACCACAAGTAACAGTTTTGTTGCGACTATTCGTTAGTTTCCAATAAAAGGGGAGGAGGAGACGCTGTCAGGAGGGAGAATGGCTGGCTGATGAAGCTAGTTATAGAGCAAGAGGTTATCTACCAGACAAATGTGGTTACTAAGGCTGTTACTTAAGAGTAACTACAAGGGTGGCCTTTTGCTCTTTCTTTCTTTAAACTGAGATACTAATAGAGCAAAGCTGAAAGGAAAAAACAAACCACATGTAGATGAGATTTTAGTGTAAATGCTAATTTCAACAGTTTGTTTTTTGTTTTGATGGTTGTTCCAATACTTCAGTGCGATGATTTTAAGCAAGCTATTTACTCTGTCCTCTTGCTTAAATATCCTCCTGCCATGTTGCTGAATAACCACACAGAGAACTTCCAGGGTATTCCTAGTAGTGAGAGTCCTTCCAGCTGCCCTACTGAGACTGTTTGAGAATAGCACAACTCCCTGCCGTGCTGCTGTGGTTTATGCATGCCATCCTGAAGGCATATCCATCCTGATGGATATTAGTGGAGGCCAGCCTACAAAAGGACACTGTGCAGCCATGGAGGCAAAACAAGACCTCTGCTGACCCTGTGTGCTGGAACAATTAGTGTCTTTTGAACCACAGGAAAAAAAAAATCATAGAAATATAGAATGTCCTGAGCTGGAAAGGACTCACAGGGATCATCAAAATCCACTCCTGCTGCCTCTCTTCTCAGAACTACCTTACGGTTTTGAAATGTTTCGTGTGTCCTCCTTTCTTTTGTAGAAATATTCTCTAAGCTGAAATATTTCTCTTTCTCATTGATTCTGTGATTTATATGTGCCAGCTTAGTTTTTTTTCAGCTTTTTACATCTTTTCTTGTTTTTATGCTCTGAATAAAAGCAGGGAGAAGATATTCGTATCTTTCTAATGCTGAAAATCCAGTATGCGGGAGTATTCTGTAATTTTAAAGATGGAAATATTTCACTTATGACCATCTCATTGGAGGTTGTTCTTGCAAATGTATTCAAATAGTTTACAGGGATGAGGATATTTTAATGTTTAGAGGGCAGTTCAGACAAAATAACATATGTGTCACTGGCAACCAGAGGAAGTAAAAAGCACTCTGACAGTTTGGGAAAGAAGCAGAGAGAGAAAAAAGCTATCAGTTTATGATTAGTAAATATAACAGAATATGGTACCAATATACTGCAAAAGAATAAATTGTTTCAGTTTTTTTGGGGAGCAGCACAAGTGCCTATACATTAAGAAGAGAACCATGAAGTTTTTTTAAAGCCTTTTTTGATTTTGAGAAAACCTGCTGTGCATTTATCTGTGCTAACTTCTGGAGCAGAAACTAGATAACAGTACTTTAAGGTAAGTTGGGTCAGATTTTTCTGCCATTACTAACATTCTGTCTGAGTTTAAACAGCCTTTGTGCATTTAGGGAGTGACATTTGCTGGCTAAAAATCAATTCTCATCAAGATCTCCTTGGCTTATATACTAGAATCTGTGCTTTGAAGCTCAGCGGAATTACTGAGAAGTTAAATGGGAGAACAGAGAAAAAGGGACCAGAGAAGAAGCTCAGAAGCCCAGTGGGGAAATAACTTCTTTTCCCCCTCCACTATACACTACTGGACTGTGAGAGAAATAATGAAACCAAAGGAGACCTCAGAGGAAGCTTATGATTAAGCAAGGTGTATGGCTTTGGTCCTTTGAGAGCCAATTTAGGTGCATCTTCAGGCTGAATCTTTGAGACATTTTGTTTACTCAATGCTTTCCAATTGTCTGATAAGAAAGTAAATCAAAACCTCTCTACTGGAGATGCTATGAGAGCTCTTTCTAGCCAATATCACAAAAAGAAAGTATAGAAGCAGCAGATGAAGAGTTGAAATGGTGCAGCTTAGCTCACATCCTACCAGGTGCAAGTTCAAGGACAGGCTCTGTCCCCATTTCCAGGAACTTCTCATCAGCAGACCAAGCCCTTTCTTCACCACGAGGTCAAGTGACAGCAGCTTTGCAAAGATAGACATATACAGAAAGCAGGATTGGCTTTGGTGCTGAAGTTTGCTGCCTCCTGTGTGATGAGGATTCATCATTTTCCATTAAAAAAAAATAATAATTCTTGAACCCACTTGCAGTTTCATGTATCACAATCACCAGTGGAAGAAAAGGTCACTGGTTTAATTCTTCATTCAGGCATAGGGAATATTAAAATGTAAGAGGTAATGTGAGATATCGTATAGGATAATTAGGACATAACTATGTTCATATATTTTCCTATAGATGAAATTACTTTGTCTGCCCTTCCTCTTTAAGAAATTACAGTGGACATTGTTCCTATGGTTACTGGGAGGCAGCATTTACAGATACTGTGGATTTCTGTAAAAGGAGCAAAAAATCACAACTGGAATGGTCTGGTGTGTTAAAAGTCACTTTGCACTCCAATTTTTATAGGCTAAGGGGATGCTAAAGATTTTGTTTCTAATCAGGTACAATGTGACTAATTAAACATTTAAGATGAGTAATACAGTGTAATTAATTTTGTCAGCTTTTATTGGTTTACCCCTCCTCTAACCCCCCTCTCCAAAGGTTTGAGATTTAGAATGTCAAAAATCATCAAGAAGATTTTAGAACAGCAGAGGACAGACTGATCTTAAACATGGTCAGAATACCTAAAAATAAAATTCACTGCATATTGCTTTATGTAGCATTACCATCTGATCTGCATTTGAGGTGCATTTGGAAATACTGACCTCTTATAAAACACATTCATTGACCACATGTTAATAACAGCCTATATGATACATTTTTTACTTCTTTTTCTCCCTGTTCATATATGACCTGAAGAAAATTTGGAATAGCTTATATGGGGAAAGGAATTGCTGTTCTTTTGAAAACTTAGAATAAAATAATCTTCAATGTAATTCTAGTCCTTTAGGGGAGGACAAATTAAAAGGCTGTGAAATGTTTTACCTGTCTGAGGAAAATGTTTTGTCAAGCTAATACAACCTGTTTCAGAGAGCCAGATGAGAAAGAGATTTCAAAAAGTTTTCAAAATTTTCAACTCTTTTTGACAGTGTCAAAAATAAGTCAAATAGAAGTGAAAAGTTCTTGTTTATTTGACTGAAATCTGTTACGCTGCCCTCATGGCAATTCTGTTTCGAAGACGTTTACACTCATAAAAGAATGCCTTTGTTATTATTTTGGAGTAGAAGTACCCCAAGAGTCAAGCTGGAGCAAATGTCAGCTTTTATGTACTTTCTGTTGGGTCACAGATAAAAAGCATTTTATGATCATAAAGTTTGGTTCTCATTACACAATATAAAGCCCAAAGAATATTGTCTTTTTAATGCTGCACCATATTTATAATTTTTGTTGGAGCTTCAATTTATATTTTAGAAGAATATTCAGTTTTGATTTAGGAAAAAAACACACAATAGATAAAAGAGCACCTTTTATATTCAAATTTGTTCTTCATATCACCTATTTCTATTGGTTTTTCCACTCTGTTTTTCACCCCACCCCCCCTAGATTATTTTATTTTTACTCGTTATTCACTAGACTACCAGTGGTAAAACATGAAGTGAACAAAAACAAATCACTCCTCAACAGTCTGAAAAGCCAAAACATTACCATTCAAGACAAAAAGTCAAAACTATGATATTTGAGTATATTTCAAAATTAGACAAAAGTTACTTTGGTTGCTCTTATAGCTCTCCATGGCTATGATTTCAAAATTTATTTTTTGGCCCAACCAGTTGACTGATGATTAGCTGAACACATTGCTCATCCCTGAATGTACAAGACTAACTGGTTTTGGAGAATGCAGGGATTTAATTTTGTTTTAGCTGGGGCTACAACACTGCTTTCCTCATTCTGGGTTGTTGGTTTTGGTTCATGTGTGGATTTACACTAGCATTCAAAACAGACATCTGGGTGACATTTACTGTGAATATTGACCATGGACACCCACTACAATGTTTAAAGGATGATGCACCAAATCTCATGTCTAAGTCATGTATTCTCATAAAATGGGATTGGCAGAGCACAGCAGCCCTAATCGGTACAGCAAAGCTCACTCCCCGGGCTCTCACAACTGACAAGGAAAAAACAAACAAAAACAGTCTATGGAGAGCCCACATGATGACAAACTTATGCAAATTCAGTAATTAAAGCTTGGTAATTCAAAGAAATTCACTTGAACTCTCCTATGAATTCCTGGCTCTTTTCTTTTGGTCTGAAGGATCTGAAAGTTTTGTCTTTCAGAAAATGTCTTAAGGCATGTCTGGCAGCAAAATATTGTCTATTAATGAACAGGCAGGATCATTTTTACTTTGGAGAATACTGAATTAATCACTGGGACAGGTTCTGTCATCTTCCTTAAATCTCCTTTGGACTGTTCAGAAGGCAGTTGCTACTGCATACTTTTAAGAACTCCAAGGTGATAACAAGTAGATTATGCCACCAGTACTCACCTTAATAGATTCTTCCCTCTAATAGCGAGTTAACAGGTTAACTATTTTAACTGGTGTAAACTAAAATAGTTCCACTGGTTCCAGTGAACAAGTACAGGTGCATAACAACTGCAGATGTGTCCCAGAGAAGAAATGTGAAGTGTAAAATATTCAAGACAAAATCTCTTTCCGTGCTAATGACTTAGGATCAGAGTTTTTCCCAATAGAAACATTTGAAGAAAACAGGAAAGGGAGTCATTAAGATTTAAAATGTGTATTGTGTATAGCAATTATTCTACAGTAATAATAACTGCATAGGTGAAATTTCACACTTCATAGAATCATGGAATATGCTGAGTGGGAAGGGACACACAAGGATCATCAAGTCCAACTCCTGGCTCTGCACAGGACACCCAAGAGTCACACCATGTGCCTGAGAACATTGTCCAAATGCTTCTTGAGCTCTGTCAGTGTGGTGCTGTGACCACTTCCCTGGGAGCCTGTTCCAGTGCCCAAGCACCCTCTGGGTGAAAAACGTTTTCCTGACATCCAACTCAAACCTCCCCTGGCTCAGTTTCATGCCATTTCCTTGAGTCCTGTTACTGCTCATGAGAGTGAAGACAAACCCCTCTGCTTCCCCTCATGAGGATGTTGAAGACTATAGTGAGGTCTCCTCTCAGTCTCCTCTTCGCCAGGCTGAACAGACCAAGTGACCTCAGCTGCTCCTCATATGGCTCCCCCTCCAGCCCCTCCACCATCCTTGTTGCCCTCCTTTGGACACTCTAATAGCTTCATGTCTTTTTGATATTGTGGCACCCAAAACTGCACACAGGTCTCCAGGTGAGGACGCTCCAGTGCAGAGCAGAGTGGGATAATCCCCTCCCTTGACCGGTTAGTGATGCTGTGCTTGATGCACCCCATACACACTTCCCATAGCCTTTCTCTAAGTACAATACTTTGGAAGAGAAAGGGACAGCAGAATAGCCATAACTGCATGGTATTCAGCAGAGAAGATATAGTGGGAGGACTCTCAAACTCCTTACATATCATTCCAGGGAAGAATGGCAAGAACATGTCATCATTCAAAATCACCTATCTGCAACACACATTATCCATTAAAATGACTTTAAAAAGTTCAATTGCCTAAACAAAAGCTCAGCCTGAGCTTAGTGAGGTTTCTTGGTAAAAGCTGGCAGCATTTTTGTTAGATAATGTGTGCTCTGGATGTGAATTATCATATAAAGATCCTGTACAAAGAGAGGTGGCAAACTGCTCTTTGCCACTTATTTCCACAAGAATTGTGCTTTCTAAAGGTGATTTGCTGTCTTTTCATGAATTCTGAGAAACATGAAGAGAGAAAAAAAATAACCCCCAAACCCTGACAGTGTTGATATAACTCCAAAACCAAAACTAGCTATTGCACTTGTTTACCTGCTATCCATTAATATTTAATCTGCACATGGATAAAATGTCAGCTGAGCTGTCCAGAAACATCTGGATGCTATGATACCTAACAAATCTAATAGGCATAGCTAATGAGCCCAAAGACGGGGAATACATTATGTGGTTGCTGGTACAGCCTTCACCCAATGAATATAAATAGGCTTTCGTTGATCTTTTGTCCTACTAAAATGTAATCCAGTTTATTGAACTGGTGAATTGCATTAACCATTTTGACATTATTTCCTTATAAATCTAACAGAGTGTCCTTGTTCTGTTCTTTGTCAGTACATAATACTAACCAAAAGGAAAGGACAAAATCCCGCAGCAGAGAGGGGTTCCAAACCACTGATGGATGTTGATTTAAATGGGAAATGGTTTTTAAAGCTCAAAGAGAACATCACATATCTGTAGAAAAGATCTGGGGAGGAGGTTGGAGGAATGCATTTAAAAGGACATATTTCATACTCGGAAGGCAATATGTTATAGACTTGGAGCATGAGTAAATGAAGGTTTGTAAGTAGAACTCAGAAAAGGCTTATGTGTCTGAAAGATTGCCTAATTTTCACTACTATAGTAGTTTATCACATATTTACAAGCCTCACGTCACAAACTGAAACCAGCATGGCTACAGTGACATAAAATAAACAAGGGGGCTTAATTAGCAGTGACTCTTTTACCATTCCATTTTAAAATATCTAAAAACATTTAATAAGCTGGCAGCAGGAATATAGCAATAAAAAATTGCTGAAGTTGGAGTTGTATGTTTAATACAGTCTCTGCTGTTTCTGTGTAAGTGACTGAAAGGGTTGAAAACACAGTTGTGCCTCAGAGACAAAACATAAACTTTCTCTTACCTTATCTAACTTTCTTGTTCAGCTCACAAAGGACAGTTTCTTGAAACGCTGAATTAACTCCATTTGTGATGTCACTAGTTTATTGCACATATGTTAATATAAATACAAAATAAATGCTTCTAGTACTTAGGTTTATAATGGCTATAGACACTGTCTAGGGTGGGTTTTTTTAAATTCACAGTTTGTGAGTCTGAAGAGTTTGACATAAAACTTTTTGTCAGATAAACAATTAGAACAGTTCAAAGACAGATTTTATTCCTTCTACTTTATTTACTACCATACTGACCTATGACTCCCTTTTATTTTAAAAACACATATTGGTTTCCAGGCAATAGCAGTAAAAAGGCTGAGATAAAGACAGGTTACAGAATTCTTGTCTAGCATCTCTGAAGAAGGTATGTGCATACCCATGAATCAGACTGCAAAGCCAGGAAGTCTTCCTATAGCTCCTCTGAAAGAAAAAGGAGGTGGTTCATCCCAAACACCTGAGTCCAGTTAAGTCCTTTCATCTGTAAATTTGTTTTTGTCGGTATTCTGTGTATTTCTTTTCCACAGTCATTGTTCCTCCAGCTCTGCAGATTATTCAGCTAGCTGAAGACCAAGGGTAAAATTTCCATGATTTCCTCAGCTTGCCAGTCACATTCAGACCTTGTTTATATGAGCCTCTCAAAGAATGTCAGACTACAGTTAAGAGTAAAGTTTGGACAAAATGTTTATCAAGGAAATGACAGACAAGAAATTAATCCAAAACCTTGACTAGGCTCATCCAAGAGAAAAATAAAAAGAACAGGGAAAGCAGAAATAGTTACATATTTCTTTGCTTTTGAGTCTTCAAATTTTAGGGGAAAAAAAATTATTCTAAAACCTGAATCTTCACCAAGACACAGTTTTGATTAAAATTAAAAAAAAAAAAAAAAATTCCTGAATCTAGCATTATTGCAGTTTTCTATGTAAACATAACTATTGATGGTAAAAATAATTGATTACAATTTTGCCCCTACAAACACTGAGTAGAGCTTTCCAAATGTGCAGAGAGGGTCACGGAAAGATAAGCAGCAACTTGCTGCATCTGGTGATTTTTTTGTGTTTATTTAATGTTGCAGGATATCCTAAGGACTTGCAGTTGCTACAGTACAGTAGAAGAGATAGCATCAGAGAGGGGACACAAACAAAGGACATAGGAGATGAATGAGCAGCAAACTGCTGTGGTTAGGAAAGCAGCATGGCTCAGAGGAACAGCAGAAATCGCTGCCTGCTTTACTGATACCCTAAGAAGAGGAATCTGTAGTTAGAGTACAAGCAAATATCTTGCAATCTGTTTCTGACAATGGAAAAACAACTTCCCTACTATTTTAATGATTCATCTGTTTTGAAAGAATTATGAATATTGATGGGTCTGACAGCATCATGTCTGCTGTAAAGGAAAAAAAAATGAGAGTTTGCAAAAAAGATAAAAAATGAGGATAATGAATGGCTAAAATATTAAAGGAAATCAAATAAGAAATCATTGATATCCCTCCAAATACTAAAACCTTAAATGATCAACATTTTCTTTAAGATTTATTGTGAAAAAAAAAAAAAATTGAGAGGAAACTCAGTCCCTTAGATTAAATAAATACTGCACTAGTAAAAGCCTACACTGAAGTGGAAAACAAGTGAGGAAACGATTGCTAAAAATTTACTGATGAGCTTTTGTGTATGTACACATGGGTAAATGTAGTTATTTTGGTCTTTATAACTTTGCATGTGTAGTATAAAGAGAAGGTTAAATATTTTCAACCATTTTTTTACCCAAATCTCTGTGCCATGTTAGCATTTCTAAGGAATTTGATAAAGAAAAGAAGATATTAGATATTTGCTATGCACTTCTTTGTAACAATACAATAGATAGATCAAGAAAATAAATTCAAGCCCAGTGTTTAATATTGAACAATTTGGTGGAATTGGAATACATTTTGCTCTTTGGAAACATAGATACGACAAATGTGTGTCTGTTTAAGATGGCTTTGGAGTCAACAAGGGATAACAGTAGAACTGGCCATCTTCTGTCAACATTATCCTTGCCAAATTCAGTCCGTAAATGAAGCTCACAACTTAATAGTGGCTACTGTGGCTTAAAATGAGGACTGAGAAATTTGCATTCCAGTATGTATTGCAGAAACTGTTGATGGGATATGAGAAAGCAAACAAGTAAAAGCTCAGCTCTTTGCTGCCTTTATTGAATGAACATTTCATATTCTTGGCATTGTAGATCATAACCAAGGGAGGCTTTTTCACCTGGCAAGATAATTCATGTTAGGGAAAATTTGTTCTCTTTCTTTATTTCACAGTGCAGCAGAAGCTTGAATAAGTGGGATGTGACAGGAAAATCAGGTCTTTTGGTTGCAAGTTGTGATTTTTAAAGAAACAAACTTCAAAAGTACTATTAAGAATAAGAATATTAAACAACTGCAGAGCAATGATTTTTAAAATCTTTCTAAAATAATAGGCTACAACTCTACTTATGTCTGGGTATTTCTTTCCTTTTCAGAACGATCTGTACAATACTGCAAATGGCACATATTTATTATCTCAGCAGATTTTTGGTAGTTGAAAATTAACTTTGGGATAGCTCAAAGATGCAATGTCGTCTTCAGATGTTTAAACTACAGTAATTACAACACCTCCTCAATGCTTGTTACGGTTTGGTCTTTTTTTTCCTTTTATTTCAACGTTGTTTACTTGACACCAAATCTGCTCATAACAGTAAAAAATGCACCTTAAATAGGATAATATACATCACTTTTTTAGCCTTTCTCTGCTTGACAATTAGCATTTTGGATGCAATACTCTTGTTAATTTCTGCTGTGCAACATATGGATAATTTCTTTCTATTTCCATTGCATTTAGTATTGCAATAACTGCTGATAGTTCTGCCAGTGTTTCCACTTGTCCCTTGAAATGCAGGAATCTTCTCTGCATGCCTAATGTAATATGGTTGTTCTCTGCATCATAGCTGATGAGCTCCTCGATTGGATTTTAAATATATAAATTATGTCATATTATTTCAAGAGTTAATTACATCTTTAGAAAAGTTCTATAGTTTCTAATTACAACTAGCTTTCAGTTTTGGATAATTCCTGCTTACATACAATTCCCACTATGATCATATCCTGCACAGTCAAAAAAATCCTTCAGGCTACCCTACAATACCGTGGAATCCAAAACAATCCAGATGTGATATTCGCTCTAACCACCATCATTAGAGGTGGTGGACATGTTTGCTGCTGAAGGTATTTGGGTTAACAGGATTTAGCAGCGAGGTGTGAACAACTATGTAAGTTCTGAGAGCACATGGAAGCTTCTGGTGAAACTTTGTCCACAATTTTTTATGGGCCCTAGCAACAGTGGTCCATCCTCTAAGAAGGATGAACTGAACAACATCATGGGACAAACAAACACAGACCCCAGCCTAAAGTCCAGAGTTGGTTGCAGATGTATATCTGCATAACATTTGTAAGCAGCCTGTGCTTTTTCTAGCTGTTCAGAAGGAAATAAATGTATATGTTGCAACCACCAAACCAGAGTCCTCAATGGAAAACTCCTGGAGAACTGCCCCAGCATAGCTACGTGGTCATGGGACTGGAAACCATACTGCATGTACAGAGAGGTCTGCTGCTTGGAAGAGCAGACACTGCTGTTATAGACAAATTTTGCCAGTGGCAGCAGGCAAACCCAGCCATCCACAACCATTAATACAACAGGGGTATGGCTTCAGGATCTGGTTCACCTGCTTTGTCTGATTATTAGACTGTGGGTAATATGGGTTGCAAAGCCTGTATTGCACCCCCAGCAGGCCCAAAAGCTGCCACCAGAACTCAGAAGTGAGCTAGGTGTCTCCATTCATCTCCACACAGCCCAAGGCAGCCCATGGCACTGAAAGACATGTTGCAAAACCACGTGTGTGGTCCAAGGGGCTGGGGACAACCTCTTTAGCGGAACAAAAACAACCGACTTGTAAACATGTTCACCACGGCAAGCACAATTCCATGGCCCTGGGATGCAGGCAGGTCCACAGTTAAATCCATTATTATTGTCCATTAATGTGCCGTGGCTATGCAGGAGCTGATAAGGGTTGGGATAGACCCTGTAGGTTTGCATTGGTCTCTTGCCCCAGACATTGACACTGCAAGCCTGAGCACAGCTTGTGCCACCTGCATAGACCAAAGGCCATCAGGAGGTGGGTGGGACTCCAGGCAGAGTCTTCAGACAGCCACTGTGCCCCACCCTCAGCACATCACACCCACACTGAAGGACCTGTGTTCCCAGTGGGGATGTACAGCTGCTCACTGCCACATGGAACACCACTCTTCTCCTCCAGGTATTGCAAAGTATGCCCTCACCAAAACTGTGTGGCCAAAGGATGGGTCTCAATACGCACGGAACTTTAAAAGTCGTCGGTTTGCACAGCTGCAACAAAATGTTGCAGAGAGAAAAGAAATTACAGGGGTGTGGATCTACATATATGACACGCTCAAAATGAGAGAAAAATACATGAGTCACAGGATCTATCAGACAATAGCTGAGAGAGACTGACAAGTGATAGAAGGAAGAGGTAGAGCTCACCTGCCAGTCAGTTCTATAAGCGCTCCTGAAAACCCACCAAGGGCATTCATTGACATAATATTTATAAAACATTTTCTCTGAACAGATTGCCCACAACCCTGACAGGAACATCACCTGTCCCAAACTTCCAAACCTGCCTCTGCATAGCTTTCAAAGCAAATCTCCATAAAGAAAAAGGATGTTTGGTCAAGAATATACTCACACAAAGCATGGATAAGAGGCATAAAAAATGTCAAGGAGAAAGAGATGCATCAATGCTGGAAGGGTCCAGAAAGACTCCGGCAGATGTAACCAAGAATAAAATTCTATGGAAATGGACCAAAAAATCTTCCCATATGTTATGATAGAAACTGCAGCACTTCTACCAAGGCAAGGACTCAGCCAAGGCATCTCTTGGGGAGAGTGCTATATAAAACTGAACTTTGTGAAATGGACTCCTTTCACAGATGTAGCTTACCCATGTGTGCTGATTATAATTGTCATCTAAGCATTCATATTTTCCTAAGAACTAATAGTAAATATAATGTATCTTTTCTTTTTTCCTACTTATGTTACTTTTCAGTTGTCACCACGCCTATGGAGACTACCCGCCTCCTTTGGAGGGAAGTGAGCTTTTTAAAATTCTAGTCATAGTTTTTGTAACATTCATGATTTAGCCTCACTTTCCAGGGCTAAAACTTTTTTATTTTAAGCTTTTTTTTTTTCCCCTATTGCAATTTGTCCAGCTCTGCTTGTACGGCAGCAATTTCATGGACGAAAGCCTTCCACTGGGGGTAACAGAATATATGTAACAATTTATATTGAGTTTCCATCATGTTGTACCAGTTGCCACATAGGAATGAATATAAGTTTGCAACACCCTTGTGAGGTAGAGACATATTGATTTTCCTTTATTATAGATTGGAAAACAAAGACTTTATGCAACAAAACCTCAGTCAATCACAGAACCAAGAGCAGATCCCAGCTTTCTCCAAAGTGGACTTGTGTTGGCTATTGCAAGACTATTTTCTTTTTTTCAAAATGGTGTTATTTTTCAGACAAAAAGGAACAATAATGTTAATATCAGACAGCTCACAGTGAATGTAGTAGTGAATGTACATGTGGACATCCTTTTAAAGTAGTTTCTATAACTAAAAAATGTTAGTGGAAGTTTTGAAATATTTACCATTGGGCTCTATGAACTGTTACATTGGTTTTTGGTTTGTTGTTTTGTTTGTCTTTTCAAAGTAGCAACTATTTCTGAAGCTTTCCCTTCCATTCTCATTTTTCTACTGAAGAGGAAGGTCTGGTTACCCTGAGCTATAATTAAGAGCACTCTTGAGCTCCCCACATCTCAGAGAATTAAAGAATGACAAGTTGTTAGTAAGAGCACAATTACACCTTTTTTCGGTGGTAAAAAATCTAGCTGTAGCTGTAATGGAGCATATAAATAAAGTCAATTTTAAAGGATTTTTAACAAAGTTTTTGAAAATTTATTGCAATCATTAAGATCCTAAAGTTACAAAGTCATTATACTTTTTATTTTAATAGAATCCTTTGTACTTGAAAATTTGTCCTGCAAACATTTTCTAGGAAGTGTTTCTAGATATAAGTGAAAAGCCAGAAGTATCTTTGTTCATTTCAAAATTCCTTGAGTTTTCTTCTCTTATATAGCTTTCCTCTTAAGAGTTAATTACATCCTCTCTAAATATGTGCAACTGAAAAAAATGATAATGCAGTAGTAGGTTTACACATGCCCTTAAATACATCAGAAGTGTTCTGAAATGCTGCACGTATATTGACTGTATTTAAATAGTCAGTGTTCAAACAAATCTTTGATTTTCAGATGTTGGATGTGGAATGCTACAAAACCAAATTGGATTTGATCTGATCTCTGCATGCAAGCCTGTGCTGAACTTCTGTATGAAAATGCAGGTTTATAATAAAACAGGGAAATAGAGACAAAAGTGAGAACAATTGTTTGCATTTATCCACCGAGGAATTCCTGATCCTTGTAGCACTAAGTTCAGTGCTTTGACTACAAGCAGTTTCACCTTAGGGACCAGCATGATTAGAAAAGCAGGGGAAAACAAAAAGCAGAAATTAAGAAATAGAGGGGAATTAGTCAAATACATAGTTTCAGGTTTTTTTGGTTAAGTAAACTACAGAACAGCAGCTTTCTTTCATTAGTGCAGCAGAAAAAGACAGGTGAAATGAACACCACAGAATGTTTGAAATATAGAGGATTAATTAAATACACCAGTTTTGATAGATTATTTTAATGGCATGAATCTGTGGGCTGACCTGCCATGGTGAAACTATCACTCAAATAGGACTAGAGTTCTGGGTTTGATGGTTATATATTGTCATCAGAACATCATAATACTATGTATGGAAGCCTGCAACATGTAGAACTCATTCATGTATGGATATATGTACCAGCCATAGCCTGAAACACAGATGAAATAGCATCCACATGGACAGATTTACGTGTATTTTATTCAGAAGATAAAAACATCCAGAACAGAGTGCAGTTTTACAATATATTAGGAGTTCCTTCTATGGTGGGAGTTAAACTAATTTAATGGTATCAAATAACGTCTCTTATCAAAATTGCCCTTGAAAAAGGTCCTGCAAAATAAGACTTCTCACTACAATAAATCACACTAGTATGGATGTAGTTTCCGGGCCTGTTGATAAATTAGTGAGAAAATGGGTCACCGAGTTAAGTACTTGCTATAAGCAGATACTCATTAACATGGTAGTGTTTCACACATTCCCATGTTTTATTATCACACAACACTACTATGAACAGTTACATTCTAAGAATATCATTAAGCTTCCAAACCCAATCTCCCCAAAGAAAAAAATGTCAGAAATCTCCTTTTGCTGTTGTAGTATAAGCTCATTTTCACTGCCTTTGCTGACAGTCTTCAGCTGCACGCCAGTACTTTTATCTACATGATCAAATACATGCTTTGGTCTACAGCAGAACTCTCCCTTGTCCAGTCCATAGAAGGGTTAGTATTTGGCTCTTATCTCAGTATTTTCTTTTGGGGTTGTTGGGTTTTGGGTTGTTTTTTCTTTTTTTTTTTTTTTAACGCCTGATCCACATTCCTGGGTCAGAATTTTTCATTTCTTTTTGGCTGGATTATGGTGCTTACCAATATGCCCTCTGCATATCACTGAGATCTCTTTGCATCATTGTCAGTTGTTGATGTGAGTGATCAGAGCTGGCTCAGGCTCCCTCTGACTGTACACCAAATTATCTGGCTTGCAGCGCTGCCACACAACCCTCATTTAAGGGATCAGTGGCAATTCTTGAGAGGCAATGTCAAGCACTCTAATTCTCTGTCAAGAGTGGCAACATCTCCCTTTTTCTGCCTCTCCTCTCTGCTATCAGCAATGGTTCACATCAGCAGATATCTTGCCTCCTTCAGCAAGATGTGAAAAGTCAGCCCTAAAGTACTGAGAGAAGTGGAGCCCATGCCACCAGCCCGCAGAACAGCAGGGCTAAGCATCCCACTCCTCTTTTCTTTTCCCAGGAGAGATGCTGCCTCATACTTACTCTCCCACACTTTCCAAACAGCATATTCCTCCTCCTCTGCTGGAGGTCCATGTTTCATTGCTTCTGTACCTTTGAGTCCTCATTCAAAACAGCAGGGGTGGCTACAAGTATTTACACGCTTCACAGCTGGAGTAGAAGCTCATTGAGAAAAGGATGCACACAGTTTAAAATGCAAGAGAAGAAAAAAGGAAGGGCAAAATGCATGAACTTGTAGATGGGATGATTTACTGAGCACCGCACATGCACCACTGAATATCCCTTCCCATCATTTCTGTTTTATCATTGAAGGGGACTAGATGGTGTGCAGAGTACCTTAGGAGACCTAGACCTGGAAGGGGACATTCAGTGCCTCCACTGCTAGATCCCCAGCCCTGCCTCCTATGCCTGCTATGGACAAAGAAGTTAGGCCACTCTTCTGCTATCATCGTATTGCCCCCATCATTCTGCGCCATGTAACAATTAGTTACTTCTGTTGCTATGCTTGTGAATCCAAAGATGCTGGGAGAGATGGCATGGAATATGAGACAAATGGAAGCAGTGGTTACCTGTGCAAAACTCCAGAGCCTGGAGTCCACTCTTCAGGACGTAGAAGGTTTTCCATAAAACCAAAGATTGAGAACAGTTCTCCAAGACTGCCTTTGCCTATGAAAGACAGATCTTTATCATCTCTAAGTGACTTGATTCTTGCACTGTTTATCAACCTGTGCAAAAATTGAGCAGGGAACATGCAAAGACCTATATTCCCTTGGTTTTTGGCCACCTCTTCAGGTCAAGTCTATTGTGGGCACTGGTTGGTTCTGAAAATGCTGAAAGAATTACTGTCCCTGACAGAAGCTCATTCTTCTTTCTACCAGGGTTCCAGTGAAAATAGCCAGGAATTAAAATAAGGATATTTGTATTTTGAAAATGGTCTTCTTTTGTTTGTATGACTTATTCAGTTGCTAACTTCACATTTAAGAACCTGCACTGAATGTCAACACAAAACCCAGAATATTTTATTAGCCTCAAAATTATGAGAAAACTTCTTTTTCTAGAATGAGAATGTAGAAATGTTCACAGAATTCTGCTGGAAATTCTTATGCAGTTTTATAAAAGCTAAAATTAAGGCCAGGGGTGATTTTAGCATCCCACAAATTTACTCCAAAGTTCTGGAGAAATTGAATATCATTCTTTGTGAATTTCTGCCATATGAACTGTTAAATGGACGTAAGAACCCTTAGGAGGTATCAAGGTTTGTTTACTTTGTTTTTCTCCCCTAATTTGATTAACTTAAATTTAATACAGCACAAATACCAGCTGTATGGTGAAAAATGGGTATTAATATAACCATTCCTTACTTTTAACACTTTTTGATCTTCCCCTTGAAATAGCTGGCAGTTAGGATTGCGGAGCCTTAAATCTGTTTTATCTTGACCCTGAGAAACAGATTCAAACAAGGAAACCAAGGAGATTTAAGTTTCTCTAAACTTTATTGTAATTCCATAGTTTAAAAAGAAAAAAAAGTTTTTATCTGTCTTTATAGAGCATATATGTACATGAGGTGATAGACTAGAATTGACAGTCTTACAGGGTAAGAGTGTGTCACCCAGATTCTCTTCAAAAATGTACACAGGCAAGTAATGTGAAATACAGTCTGTGAGAGTAATTGTAGACTTCTCCTTTTCATTTGGGAGCAGTCTTTCAGTCTGGAAAATAGTTTTCTAAAATGAAAATATATAGGTTTTCAGATTTAGGGTTTTTTATAAAAAAGCTTTTTACATACTCTAGCTTTGCAATGTTCTGAATACAGCTGGCAGCACATTAAGTTTTGAGGAGGCGTCTGAGACACTAAAAAATACATTGTATGTGTTTGAATTAAATATCTTAAAGCACTGACTGCTGCATAAAACTATCTCCATGTATATAAGCTCTTCCTTACTTCATTGCTTTTAATAGAAAGTTTTGTTTTTCAGGGCTATCACCATGTGATGTGAAAAGCATCAATGTATTCCATTGTCTACCCCTCATTTTATATAATGATCCCTTTACATTTATACAGTATTGGACTTCTGTGCAAGATGTACAAAACATAAAGCTAAAATCATCATTCTAGTCAAATGAAGAGCTATGCTTGCAGTACTCTTTAGCACTATCAAGTGGCAGTAGATAATCTGCTGCCACTTTGCCTTATCTTCAGTAGGACGAATTATGGATCACAATTTGTCCTCTAATGTTTGCATACACTTAAAATGTTCATCTATCAGACAAATAGCACAACTTATTTGAGAATGCACATTTCTGAATGGGCTTTTGACTCACAATATATTTGACTGTAAATAAAATGAAACAGGAACCTTTAGCCATTACTCATGTGGGGATAACTTGTAGATGCACATGCACATGCTGTGTAAATGGCATTCATCTCCTATGAGAGTATGTGACTTGTGGATTTTAAATTTTCAGATTCTCAGTCTGGAAAGCACCAATTCATCGTCTAGTCAGACATTTGCTCTGTTGCTAGCCCTGGAGTTTAATCCAACTACCCCAGTGCTGAAATCAGTAAGTTGGATTTATGCTGCATTGCAAAGAGAGTTTCTGAAACTACATTCACTCTTGACCCACTGAGAAGAGAAATTGTCCTATTGCATGGGAGGTTTCATTCAGTGATTCATCATCTCCACTGCTAAAAGCATAATCATTTCTTAATTCTTAGCTATGTTTCTAAAATGTATGGTGCCCTTTTTCCCGCAAAGCAAATGTAACTATGTCTTGGTTTAAGCCAATTTAAGAGGTGGACACTAAAATGAGTTACTTCCCTCAATTTCAACCAATCCATTTCCACCAATAGGGAGGAAAAAAGATAGGAGCTGATATAAGTGACAAAAATAACAGTTTGCTAACAAGCTAAACAGTAACAGGAAAAAAAATAACTGAATAATCACTATGCACAAAGTTGCTGAATCTCAGGACCCCCATGGAAACAAAGAGACACCCAAATTGTGGGGGTACCGCCCCCTCCAAGATGGCGGCCTCTGGGGCCTACCACATGTAGGGAGACAAAGGGAAGATGGCGCCGGCTCTCTCCCCCAGGATGGCGGTCTGCAGTCGGAGACAAAGGGAAAATACGGCAGTGAAAGGAAACCCCCCTGGGAAGGCAGGAGCGTATGAAGCAGCTCTTCTGGCTTCTTCTAGAGAAGTGCCAGCACATGTGGGGTCAGAGCCAGCCGCCACTTCCTCCTGCCGCCTGCAGGACTCCGTTGGTGTTGGTGCTGGTGTCCTCCAAGCCGTTGGTGGGCTGGAGGGGGAGGTGATTTACTAAGGAACGGATATCAATCTAATATCGATACCCGATTGGAACAGACAAAGACTCTCTAACTTGTTTGGGTTAGAAAGGGTGTGTTTATTCCAGCGCCGGGAAGCTGTGTGGATAGCTCCAAAAGCACAGCTCCAAGATTACAAAGCAATCCAAAGCCTTATTTACCCATGAAAGTTCTAAATATTCAAAACACAAATACCATGGACCCCTCCCATTCTCGCTCCGTATGGAAATTAGCCACAAAGTCATTAAGCATGCGTAGTTCTCTCTAGGAAATGGGTCAGTGGTCTCATAATTATGAGGAGGGTCCTTCTTTGGATGAAGTAACTCTTCTTCCTCGCTATGACCTTTTTACCTTCTTAGTTTTTAGCAATACCTATGGCCTTGGAGAACTCCCAGTTCCTTTCCCAAAACAAGTTTTGAATGGGGTCATCAATAACTGCCTGCTTCTTCCTCTGCAGATCCTTGTTACAGCCCAGCTGTACAACATTAGATAACCAGTAGTCAGTTCCCAGGCCTGAGGAATTTATTCCGGCTTCAGTTTCTTTGCTTAATCATCAATCCCATTGTTTTAGATTCTGCTGTGTTTGCTTCCTATTCTAACTACTCTTTTAGCTAAATTCTTAATGTTTAAATGTTTAAGAAAAACTCAATCTAATTACTTAAGAGAGGCTTATTTTAAATGTTGCAAAAAGACTCAATGTCTCAGAGGAACCGGTCTCTCTGCATCCATGTGGGATGGCCTGGACTGGAGCAGAGCCACTCCACTGCTTCGCTGGTACAATGCCAGGGCTGCAGTCAGGCACTCTCCCCGAGGCAGCCCAGGACTGGGGCATGGCACACAACCTCTCCGAGAAGGAGAAAAGCACCTGCTTGGAGCAGGGCCCTAGGAGAAGAAACACAAGACAACCCAAAAGAGGTGCCTTTGCCCATGATTCCTCAGCTCTGAGGCAAGAAATCCAAGACCTGAACATTTGATAGTTCATGTCTTGAACCAACAAGGAACATTTGACGACTTTCAATAACTTACATAGTTGTTACATTCTAATCTTACCCTAACCAACAGAACTTATGAACGTTAGCTCAATTCATAGTCCTACTTAGTGCATGTGTCAATAATAAGAACTTTGCCAAAAAACTAACTTCTTACTTATTGACGAAGATATTTACCCTTATTTTATTTAATCAGTCACTATCTGAATTATTTCAGTGTTAAACTAGTGTGTTTTCTCAGCCATATGAAAGCAGATCAGATATTCCCAAAACAAAATCCTGGCTTCTCTGAAGACAAAAACATTTTGAATTCTAAACTCAAAACTTGCTTCCTTTCTGAGTATCAAAATCCAAGAAAATTATGAATGCATCCTGAAATGTAATTGAGGCACTGCCATCCACCTACAAACCAAGCATTTCTCAGAATCTTTCCTCTTTTACAAAGGTCTGATCTTGGGATGTGCAAGACCCATTGGTTATCCTCTGTCTTGGGGGCTTATGATTCAGCCAAACCTTGGTATTTTAGACAGTAAGTACATTTCACTTCTCCTTGGGAAAAGGGGAAGAAAAAAAAAAAAAAGAGAGAGAGAGAAGCAGATATAGAAATAATTTGCTGAGTTTAATTTATGCTGTGCATTTGGGGAAAATGTGTTCTTCTGAGCCAGCCCCTGCAGCTATGCAGTCAACAGGGAGTTTTCTTGCTATAACACATGTGGTTGTACACTTTTCCTGCTACTCCGGATATTCAAATGCAAAATCCAGCATTCAGAGACATCATGTGGAGTTTTGACATTCCCAGCATACCCAGGGTCTAGAAGCTGATGAATGGATTATAATGAGATATAAATATAGTATCTTTAACTCTGACAGATATGAACCAGTGCCAATAATATTTTTCATTTCATGTAAGATAAAACAATATGCACACTGATCTACTAAAGAGGCTAAAACTTGGCAAATATAAGTGGCATGTGTTACGATTTATTAAAGAACTTTTATTGTCACTTTCACTAAGACAATGGGAAAATTAAATGTTCAAAACACAGTCAACTTGAGGAAGTTTTTAATATCTTCTAAAATTTCAGATTGATAGGTCAAGTAAAACAGGGATAGCTTTCACTGTTTCAGAATTTGAACACCGTGTCGGTAAGCACGTAACAGTAATGAAATTGCTTTTATAAAATACAGCTGCGGGTTGCAGCTCCCTGTGGCCTGTGCCATCCCTCTTTGCGAACTGAAAGGCGTTATATAATGGCTCTTCAAAACCAGCGCTTTGTAGAGGAGGTCACATGCTGCAAACTGAGAGCTGTCACATGGAGGACCCATCAACACAAAATGCTACAATCTTTACAAAATGTTATATAGTGAGTTACGCTACTGGACTACTCATTTATTGCTTGCCTTAGCTGTCACAGCAGGATTATTTGGAGCAGGGTGAGAGTGGCGGTGGTGGTATGAAACCAAAGCATTTTAATTTGGGTTTTTATCTTCTGGAAGCACATGAGGGCTAAAAAGCACCTAGCTAGACTGCCTCACTGGAACAATATTCAAAATTACCACAGCAATTTGGGGGTGATACCCTAAAAATAGTGACAAGAAATCCAGCTGTGATCTGGAAAGCTGTTAAAATATGTGGACAAGCATGTAATATCCTATACCACTCAGTGGTAAAGAAGCATCCTTTCTAGCCATATTTATGAGGTTTGGAAGCACACCACCATGAAAATTTGTCTCACTAGATAGAGAGGAAGAGGTATGCTGGGTGTGTGGACAGAGCTATTCAAAAAAGCCATTCACCCCTTTCACTGCTGTGATGAGGAAACTGTTCTGGGAAGAAAAATTGTAGTAGCTATTTCTCTGCAAAAGCTGGAACTAATTGTCTTGTTAATAGGTAAGACAACTGCTAGTGCATACATTCAAAGTTTAACTTAGAATCTTTCCATCAGTCTAGCTTCTATAGACAACAGAAGTGTTTCAGACTGAGACATATTTTACACTTTTTCACTCATCCAACTCTTTTAACAAGCTTGTTCTTATGTTCACATAGTTTGAGATGCAGTGAGAAAATGATAATTAAAAAATACAAACTGAAGTTCTTTTCAGTAACATAAGTGTTCCATAAAAAAGAGATCATAATTAGCATTCAACAATATCAGTATATAAGAAAGTGATGGAGATTTATATTAAGCAGTGAGATTACCTGGTGCAAACTGAGCCATGTGTCAAACCCAAAGTCCTTTAGACTTTTTGGATTCTGTATAAGTGCATCTGACTCACTGAATTTGGGTCATTCTTTATGCAAAGTCTTTTTTTGGCACAGAATTTCTGCAGTCCTAAACCTTGATTGTGCAATATATCTAACTTTTAATGATGATAAAAATTGAAAATATTATTATTACTTAAATTGTCATTTCACTAGTTCTGATTCCCAGCTGGCTCCATTTTAGGCTCTGACTCCATTGTGTTAATTGTGCTGTATGAACAGAGACAAAAAGCCTTTTCTTCAGAGAAGTGCCTTTAACTTCACTTATAATAAGTTTCAATGAAGCAGCTGTTGTGAATATTAGGGATTGAAGGGAGAGAAAGCAAAAATACCCCCTGCACTTATACTGGTCTGGTAGCTGCCCTGCTTCATGCTTCTGCATAAGCTGAATGTGTTTTTAAAATTATACATCCACAATTTTCAGTGGCCTTCTATCTACCTATTGTCAAAAATGATTGATTTACTGTAAGAAATATGGAGTAAGGCACAAATGCTGATGAGAATCTCATGTCTGATATATCCATTTGTTTCATTTTTATTTATTCTTTTGTAAACAACATTGGTTTTTTATGATATGAAGTGTTGTTTATGATCTTCTGTTTGAAATGTATATGTGGAATGAAAACAAACTCAAAATAAAGGTACTTTAAAGGAATAACTCCTAACAAAAACCCTGAAATATTCGGTTACTGTTATCTGGTATGCTCATGATACAATTGATCATGAACAAGGCAGCCAAGAAAACTCTGTTCCAGGGTTGGTTATCTTTAAAATTTTTAGTTTTCGAGATGACAGATTTCTCTGTCTTTCTCTGTACAAATAACATTTTGTGAACTAAAATATGAAAAAAAGACACTGCTTAAATGTAGAATTTGACTGACTGTGTTTATCAAGCACTAAAATCTATTGGTATCATTCAGAAAATAAATTAATGAGTCTATAACATTTTTTTTTAAATATTATTGCTAATGATTATATTATACTAGCACCCATGTGGTTATTGGTACTTCCCAAGCATAATGGGACAAATATCATATCAGGAAAAGTGACACATAAAAATGGGACAAAAAATTTGATACCCTGGCAGGATATTAAGCATGAAGTTTAGAAGGGATTATCTACCTTCTTAGGAACTTTTTCTCATTCTTTTGATTTTGACACCCTTTTTTACAAATAAATAACCACCACTGTGATCAACTCTTATGTCTGGAGTTCATGTCTTTATCTCATTTACAAGCTAAATTTTATCAATTGGAAAAAATACTGGGCAGGATCCACTGACTGAAAAATTCAAGGATTTTACAGCCATGATAAAAGTGAAAAGGAATATGTCCTAGTGATGAGGTACTGTGGTTCATCCAGACAGGAATGTTACGAAAGCAAGGACAACCATCTGAAACAGAGCAGGCAACAGGTAAAAGGGGAAAGGTAAACATCCAGATAACTGTTTGGAAAAATGTAGTAAAGAAATCATGTCAATGCTCTGTTCCCAAACTAAAACCATCTTTCCAGGGCCATTACTGTTCAGAATTTAAATTAATGACCTTGGAAAGTGGAGTAGAGAACAAAAACCACATCTTTTTTTTTTAAACTTGCAAATCACTCCATATTGGGAAGAGCTGCAAACACTTTGAAGGACAAGATTAGAAGTCAAAATAATTTTGACGAATTGGAGAAGTGGCCTGGAAAAGTAGACGTAATTTAATAAAGATAAACGTAAAGTTTTATATTATATAGAAATAATCATCTTTACAGACAGAGGATGGGGAGCACCTGGCTAAAATCTGATATGTGTGGTTGATGGCAGAGTGAACGCATATAAAAATACAATGATTTTGTAAAACAAAAGAAATCACAACAAAGCAAAATAGAACTAACCTATGAATATCACACTGGTTTGTACAAATATTTATGCTTTAAGATTTGGAATAACGCTGTTATTTGGATCTGATGTGAATGCAGTGGGAGAAATTTGTAGCACAAGATACAGTTGGAGAAAAACAACAAGAACGATCAGAGGTCTAAATAACATGATTTCTGAAGAAAATCTGAAGGAGCTGAGTTATCTAATTTAGAGTAAAGAAGTCATGACAATAGATTTCAAATACAGGGAAGGTTAGTTTCCAAGATTATGATGATAAACTGTCTTGTCATATTCACTTTAGCCAGAACAAGAAGCAATAAGCTTAATTTGCAAAATGATCAGGGGTTACGAAATGAGTTACAGCAGGCAGAATAGTTGAATAGTAAAATGCTGTACATAGTAGTTTGTGGGGATTTTGTTTGGTTTATTTTTATTGTTTTTGTTTGGGGGTTTTGGGGTTTTTTTGTGTTTATTTTGTTTTCATCCTTGAAAGATGGCTAGAGTAAGTCAGGTGGCTTTCAAAGGTCTAGAGACAGGTAGAACCCTCTAGTCTTTCTGTAGGGTAGATGATCTCTTGCCCTCTTTTCCAAATCTATTTTCCATTATTCTACCTTCAGTCCATCTACTCATAAATCCTATACTTCTGTGTCATACACGACTGGTTGCAAAATTTATTGATAGAGACTATTTTCCAAAGAGAGGAAATAGAGGAAATAGAATGGAGTCTATCTTCCAGGTTGTGAAGCGAACACTTTCCAGTGGGGCCGGGGGTGCAGAAGCAGAGAACGGCTCTAGCTTCCACCATGGTGGTAGCTGGAGACCAATGGAAAGTGCAGAGAGGAAAATGGATCAGAAAAATGTGATAACTGTGCAGATGGATTAGATGCCTTTAGGGAGGAAACTTGATACAATCAGGAGTCATAAATCTTTTATACTAAAAAACCTGTTTTCCTATGAATAGATAGTAGGCATGCAGGCTAATATATGTATCTCTCTTTAGATTAATAGATTAAAAATGTGCATGGTGGGAGGAGGGTGTACATGTGTGTTTGTTTGCTCTGACATAGGAATAAGGAGAAACAAGACATCTCTCTATGATGGATGATGTGATTCTCCATTTGTGTCTTACACGAACAATTAGCAGCAAATCTACTGAACAAAACTTGACCCTTCCTCTCACCTGATAAATCCGTTCCAGTCTTTACTCACAAGTTCCAGGAAGAAGCTTTTTCTCTTGAGGCTGTCACTGGCCAGAAATTTTCCAGTAGGAACTTTTTCTCACTGTAAAATTAAAGTCCACCAAAACACAGCCTGAAATGACTTAGTCATTTCAAAAATCTGAGGTCCAGGATTAGAGTGTTTTGAGTTTTTTTTTTTAAGTCAGAGAGAGACAGGAAGGACAGAAACATCATACTGGTAATTTGAACATGGTGTTTCTATGACAAATCTCTTGCTTTCAGTTCTTGCTTTCTGTTCTTTTACGTTGCACAGCTCTGCCCTGACTGCAGCCCTTGGCACACCCTGATGCTGGTCTTTCTTGCTCTGTTTTGTTCAGGGACAGTGGAACAATCTTCCCCTTTGTCTGTGCAAGGGACCATTGATTAGAGAAGGGCTTGAGCCTGGTTTACCAAGTGACATTAAGTATCTTTTTTTCCCAAACTTTCATGCTATAACACAATAAAAAACCCAGACAAACAAAACAACGAAAAAACCCCGACCAAAACCTCTCAGAACGACAAAACAAACAAACTAAAAAGAAAAGAAAAGGAAAAAGACCTTGCCCTTCAGCACTCTGTTCCATGTCTTCAGTTACGTTACTGATTTGAGGAAATGGCAATTTCCTTCGATTTTTATACTTACTGCTTCATTTCTTTCTCACCAATGATTTTCAAAAGAAAACTATTGGTACCTCAGATATGTAATAAATGCACATGTATTATATATATGTATTTTTAATTCAAAATAAAATCCACGGTTTTCCTCTTTTTTTCTTAACTTGTGTTAATTTTGTTCTCACAATTCATGTTTCTCTAGGCTCTCTCTTGTCTACCTTTCTTTGTATTTTGGTTTAATGATTTATCTTGAGTTTAATTAACCTTATGCTAATCTCTCTTTCTACCAAAGCCCGAAATGACCAGAGACCACTCTTGTTCTGATTTAAGTACATGGCAGCAGTTATATTCACTTCAGTAGGACAGGATACAGTTTCTTATGGCTTCAGAGCACTGGATTTACATTTTGATCAATTTCGTACTAGTAATACATTAATTTTCTTTAGAAAATTTAGAGATAAACTCATGTGCAGGGATAATAGTAAGATGTCATTTGAAATTGATTTCTGATATGTCACAGCTGAGTGTAAAAATAAACATGGTAAAAATAAATGCATTTGTTGCATTGTAGCTATGAGACTGAACAGATGCAGAAAAATGGTGACTTTTTATATGACACAAACACTACATGCATATTCCCACTACATTTCATTAACTGACCTGGAAAAGAAAAATCTCAGTTTTTCATTCCATTCATAAACTGAGGAAAGGAAGTTAAAAAACTGGAGAAAAAGACAGGCAATATGAATCTAAATTGCTTACCATGGGACTAATTTTTCGTTATCTTATTTTTTCCCCAGCTTTTTAGAGATACAGAGCATTCTACTGTGTTTGTAAAACTGCTCTTTGAAGAGCTACATTTAGCAGTGAAAGTATATAAGGTTATTTGACAGCACAAACCAGACGCAGATTTAAACAGGTTTGATTGGCATGACTCACTGAGACCCTGCATCCAAAGGGACCTGCTGGGATTACCACTTATGTTATTTCCTGAGAAAAAGTAGGGATACAGCTCTGTGCATGGTCAATGTGCACCCCAGATATGAAAGTGTAGAAGGTAGTTGTCCACACTGAAACTACTCACCTTGGACTTTTACAAGCATTAGATCCTAATTTTTTTAATACTCATCTAATGCTATGAAAGATGAAAAAATTAGGACAGAGGTGCTCCTGGAGCTACTTCCTTGACTATAAAATAACAATTAGATGCGTAAATGAGAAAGGGCAATACTGAGAGCTCAGGTGCCTGGTAACTAGCTTTACTCTCCTCTCTTTTCCTGCTTGCCCCAGGCAAAGGTAAGGAAGCTGTGTACAGCTATGCCACCTCTGCTCTGCTCCTGCCCTTCCTTCCTCTGCAATTCTTCCTCTCACACCTCTGCACTTGGCCACCCCAGTTGGGTATCATACATTTTTATATCCAGCATAAGACATATATTTTGGTGCCAACCTTCTGCACTTTCATCATGCAGATTGTCTTCTATGCATGCAGTGAGTAATATTTTAGCATCTTTTCTGCCCTGAGATCAGCAGTGCCAGTAGCAGACAGAGGGATGCAGAGCAGTAAAGAGGCTACAGACTTTTGGGTCATTGGGAGTGAACTTTTGAGGGGGATTGGTGCTTGGAAACATTTTCCCTAATAGTCACATTAGCACCCAGTGGGCTTTGTGCTGCAGTTGCTGTGCCTGTAGCCAGAAATGGCTGGTCTGACATGCTTGGAGAGAGGGCTCAGCTTAGAAGTGTTAGGGCATTTCTGCAGTTGCTGCTGAATTGTCTTTTTTAAACAGAAGGACATATTTTGGTGGTTCGATTAAATACGAAAAGCACGCAGCCATACATTGTAGAGAAAAGTCACTTTTCAAGAACATTAAAAAATCAATGGCTGATTTGCTAGATAATTATGACAGGATAGAGGCAAGGTACTTCCTGACTCCAAGAGAACATACAGCAACAAAACCCGTAGATTTCCTTCAGGAAGTACATTTGTCACTGTCACAACTTGTCTATATCCTGAACAATGCCAATAAATCTATTTCAGACTTGTGTTTCTGACACAACAAATCATATTTGTCCCTTTTCCCTGCAGCTCTTTTTTTCTGTTTCTTGGACAGGAACCACATGGCAGATAATATTAATCTGACCTTTCTCTTGTCCTGGTATGTAAAGTTTTTTCTCTTCTTTTGTTATCACTCTTTATGTATACAACTATAATAAATGTCAGAAACTGACGAGCAGTAAAATAATTTGTTCTCTTCCAGCTCTTGTGTAAGTCAGCCAACAGAAAAAAGACATCTTACAGTAACATTTTTTTAAAGACAAATATTTTATTCAATGTTTGTGAAACAGTGAATGACACTGCTGCTCATACCATCCTTTTCTAAAATGAGACAAAAAAACAAGTAAGGAACAGTCTCCTGAAGTGTAGAAATGAAGCAGTGCTGTCTCAATGCCATACAGCAAGTCAGGTTCATCCCACCCTTTTTAGACCGGACTTCCAGAGCCACCCACCTCTCCTTAAAAGCCTAATCTCTTTAGAATATTCCTCCCATTTCAAAGACTGGTTTTAATGTACTCTTTTATTTAAAATAAGAGGATTTTGTAAATATTGTACTTTGTTCAAGAAAACAGAAGAGCTTCTCCCTTTCCTCTCCCTCCCTTTAAAACAAAACAACTTCAATTTTTATTAGCATTACTTAAATAAGGTCCTTTTTTTTAAGGTAAGTGCTGAATTGGTTTTTCTATCATAAGTTTATTCTATGAGAATTTTAATCTAAGTGTACCTGTAACAGTTTGTATACAGTTAATAAATTAATAATAGATCTTTCAGTAAATTATTCATCAGCTGTTAAAAATCACAGCAGTCTAGCTTATCGCCTTGAAGTGGTGGGCATGTATAGTAATATAGCAAGTATTGTTCATACCTGCAACTCTTAATTACCTATTAACCCTTCATTATTACAGGGGACTACATGAGTTTTTTCTGCCTCGTTCTCTATCTGTTCAGTTTCTTGGCCAATGAAGAGCATTGAGTACCTCTTGGCCCCAAGGAACCCATATTTTTGGTAATGCCTTGCAGCAACTGCAGGAATTTTGCCACAAATCTTTTCTTCTAAGTGAGAGCTTTGTATATGATGATTGGGACATAGAAGGACTCAGAGCAGAGGCAGGGAATGAAAGCAGCTCACAGCTTTGGTTTCTAGGGCTTTACTGACAGCCTATTGACAATTCTAAAATATTCCTCCACTCTAACTTCCTTTCTCACTTCCCACCTGTCACTTGATTCAGAAAGACTAAAAATAAAGTGGAAAGTTGCTCAGAGGGTGTGCTGAGTCTTTCTTCTACAATGTTTGTGAATATCAGACTGTGAAAACAGCTGGGTGAAAAAATGTTAAACTCCTCAAAGTACAACATTAGTGCAGCCACTGGAAAGACTTCCTGGCATAATCCCTTACACCTACACCTCCTCTTCTGCTTTACTAGATCAGTGGTTTTGGGTAGGATATTTTGAGTAGAATGAACCAACCTTTCAAATTTAAGAAAAATCAAGATCCGAAACAAATCTGAAAGCAAACTTCCTCTCCAATTTGGGCAGATAAGGTAGGCTCCCATGTATTTTCTTCAGATTCAAATGTGGATAATAAACTACTCACACAATGTGATACAGCAGGTTCTATATTCTTTTGCTAACTTTTCCTTCTTTACTTATGAATGCATAAATACCTGTATTGAATTGTTCTGTAACAGATAGGCTGATGTGGTGCAGATCTGCCTAAGTTTAACTTAAACTTTTTTTTCTTTCTCCATCATTCCCATCCAATACTCCAAATCTCCACTTTGCTGTGCAACCAGTGTCATGTAAGTGCTTGGGGTGTATGAGAATTCTTATTATGGAATAGAGACTTGATTGGCAGGGGAAAGGTTGAATGACTAGCTGAGAAGCTGGAATATAAAAGAAGGAACAAGAGTTGTTTGAAGAGATTGAGCAATTTGCCTGCAGAAATAATGAGAAGAGAGGAGAAAATGGGGATGAAGGGCCATTGACACTGGGCTATCCACCACATGGAAGTGATGGGGGAAGTCAAGTACTCCAGCAGCATGGAAAGATCCCACGTCAAAAGCAGAGCTGTTTTTCAAAATAAATGTAATTCCATAATTGTAGAGTTGAAAAAACAGGTGGAGGAAAGACTTCCTCACTTAAAGATCCTGTCCAAATTTTGTGTACATAGAGATGTGTAATATATGTAAGTGTTTTTCTTTTAAGAGAATTTTTTGTTTATTATTTTTTCCCCATAAGACAAAACGATTTGCTTTTTTTTTTTTTTAAGATAGCTGCCTTAACTTTGAAGGCATAAATTGAGAAAGGGAGCTTTGGCTGCCAAATTACTTTGCTGCAACATACCCAAGTAACGTATAGCTTGCTGAAGCATATAAAGGATAGAACAACTGGAGGGTAAAAGTGGCCAGTCTTAGAAGCCAGTAGTGTGGCACCACAAAATCTGCCACTGCAGTAACTCCATCACCTATGAATATCTGTACTCCTCTTCAGAGCCAGGAGCTAAGAGCAATCCTCTCCTGAACTCAGGGAATTTGAAAGCCCATAGGGTCCTGCAGCTAACTCTGCTCACAGTCAGACAGCATTCAGCCAGTGGATGAAACCTGCCTGTCCTAACTGAGCTTATTCCATCCGTGTCCTGCTGGTGAAACACTGACCACCTGAAGGTACTGCAGTAAATGAAGTTTCACTCCAGGTCTTTGTTTTAATTTTCCACTATGTTTTCTGTATGTGTTTACAACAAATGTGGATTATAAATAACAGTACTAGCATAATCGTATTGATAAATGAATTCAGCAGCTCACAATGAGATTGCTAACCTATTGCAATTAATTTGTTAAAACTATAAAATATTGTCATGTTAAACAGTTTTAATTTGAGCACAAAATATTTGGGGAGGTAGTGAGTTCCCAAACTGACATAAACTGAGAAAGGGATTGATATATCAATGGAATACATGAACTCTAATGTGACTTAAATTTATATGTAAACGAGCTGAAAGCTATTTATAAGACATTCAGACACACTAGGAAGGAAAACTATGCCAAAGAACTCCTGACCAAATAGCAGTCTGTTCAATTAGTTATCCAGCATTTTGTGACTTATTACAGAAGACTAAATAAAATTAAACTACTTCTTTCTGGAAATGAGGACACAATAGATGAGCTAATGTCATGTAGAAAGGTCATGATAACTCGATTGTCACATATGTTGGGGGTATAACATTTGATTTGAGAGTTTGACAGCCACAGCTCCAGTATCCTCACTTCATGTCTCACATTCATCTCTAATGTCACCTAGCTGATATCTGACACAACTTTGATTTCACAATCTTTATGTCACTTCCATCTATAAGTCTGTTAGCAATCATGCCCAAAAGACTACTAGAATTCTCAGTGATTCCTCTGCCAAAACTCTTGTTGGTGTTCCAACTGCATTTCGGCCTCATTGCTGTAGTTCCTAGTCTGCCTAATCATAGTTATCCAGAAGAAAACATAATTTACCCTACTCCTATGTAGAATGAATGTTTCTCCTCCAACTTCATTCATTTCATGCAAGCTTTGGATTAATTTTCACGTTGCATCTCTTGTTGTGAGATATCAAGTCTGTGAAGCTCAATCTGCTCCAGCAGAACCATCTGTTAAAACCCCATCTCTAGCCAGCTCCCTCCTTACTGCTGCCTCAGGGTTGTCTGGGGGATTTGGGTTGATGCTTTGCATGACAGGCAGCCTTCCCTGATCCTTCAGGCCTGAACCATGAAATGCTTGAACCTGTAGGTTCTTCCTCTTACCTTTACTCCCTTATTCTCCTTTTCTTTCACTGGGAACAAAAAATAAGTTAGCTTGGTGCCATCTCAATGTGGGCATGTGGACATATACAGGACTTTTGTCACTGGTGGTTGAGAAGGGTGCTACTCAAAATAGATGTAGCTCTTGGAAGAGATGGGTTCAAGGGCTAGAGGAAGAGAAAATGCCCAGTTTGCATAACCCAGAAACTATTTAATAGAGGTATTTTTTCCCCACTTTTAAAATAATAATTCTGTCCCCAGAACTTTGGTTGCCAGGATAAAGCAGCATCTTGTGTATGTTGGTACTCACCATCTCTCTATAGTATACCATTTTTACACAATTTGATGTTCTCACATGACCTAGGGGTAACAAGGAGATTTAAGGATCATACATATGGGAATATTTTATAGTCATTTGGAGACTATTTATAAGCTGAGAGCAGCAAACCTTTTAATGTACTTTACAATAAATCTTGTTGCAGGAAACACAGGAGAAAACAAGAGGACTCTGTCTAGTCTCTACATACACCTGTCACGGATAAAATGAGGAACTTACACATTCTGTACACAGAAAAGTCCTTTGTCCTGTGCAAGCACTATTCACCTATAGCTAAAATGTCCCTGTGTTGTCAACACTGTTTTGGACAAATATCCTAAACATAGTCCCATACAAGCTACTCTGAAGAACATGAACTCTCTCCTAGCCATAACCAGTACCCTGATACAACCAGCTTTGAAGTCTTCTAGGGACTCCTAAAAAAGCCCTTTGGCTGCTGCTAAGAAGGCAGCATGCCTCACGTGTGCATGTTCCAGATGATGGACTGTGAAAAAACAGCTTCTTTGTTCTGGGAGCTGTTACAGCATCAGCAACCTCTGCATCCTGTTCTGATTTCCAAGTAGGCAAAGTTTTTGAGGGATGTAGAATTGGGGTACTGACAGAGTTTGTTGTGTTTTGATTTGGACTTTAAACTTTTTATGTTACTCCTGATGTGAATGAATGCAGTGAGGATTGCTTTGCTTCCTGGGCAGACACTTCAGAACTCAACCTCTTCTGAGAATAATGGTCTTCCTATTTAATTCTATTTGATCTGGTTTGATTTGATCTGATTTCATTTTGTTCTATTATGTAAAATATCAGAGCATCTGGAAACATGCACCTCATTTACCCGGTAAAATCGGGCTTGCTCATTGTGACAGGATTGCATGAGTGGTACTGTTTATATGACCAGAATAGAAATATTAGTTTCAGATTACAGAAAACTGAGGCAAAACTAGAAGCAGACAAAAATAGTGCTTGAAAAACAATGATCTGGTTGTAAATCCTTAGGACAATAACATTGGACAACTGAATTGATGACCTGGGAAATAAGTTCAAATTAAGAAACATAATACTATAAGAATATTGGAGGCACAGCAACAAAAGAAAAAATATAATGCATCATAAAAATGAGGAGACTGAGTCATTCTGAACTCCTTCTAGATGGTAGAATAGTGTGTTGTAATCATGAGAAACCTAATCAGGTAATGCCTTGCCAGTGCTTCCCAAATCTGTGTCTGCTGGAATGAGGCATCATGTTTCTAAACTGCCACATAAATTTGAGTCTAATTTTCAGGGTTCAATACTTTTATTGAGATTGCAGTTTTTCTCTGTCAATGTCGGAAATGTATGAAAGCATTTAAGAACATTAAAAGAGGAATGAAAAATATATGACCTTAGAAGGGCCACTGCTCTATCCTGCCAGTCTGGGAGTCTATGATGGCAGACTAATGGATGCTGAATTCTTCTGTGTCACGTACAAATGTCATTGCATTTCTGGGAAAGGTAAAGTGTAGGAAGCTGAATGGAAGGGCTCTGCTCTATGCTACATAGTGAGCTCTACCTCAGCACTGACTCACTTGTGTTATATTGTCATCACTCCAGTTTTAATGTATCATCAGCAAAGGACATTGTGTTCTGGCCCATGGGGTTGCTGCCGAATCCAATAGTTGTGTGCAGCTTGCTGGTGCTCTCCTGACTTTGGGAACTTTTGCTGTGTGCTGTTCTACACAATACTTTTATCTTTCTCCTGGTCTAAGTTCCTTCTGTATTTTTTCCTTAACTTTTACCTTTGCCATTTTTCATTATCATGTGAGATTATTCTCCAAAAATTACAGGCAGGCACCTCTGGATCATAGCCATTGTCATTTTAACTTTTGGACTGAAGAAAGCTGGATATTTCAAAGGGTTTAATGCTGGGTGCCTTGTTTTAAAGATTTATATCTTTTAATGTTGGGCACTTACTTGCTTTTCATTTTGGATTAATTCATAGCAACAAAATGTTTTGTAAGTTGAAAACTAAATAATTGATAATGTGGGAAATGCTGTCCATTTGACAAATCACGTATACTTCTCTTTATTTGCTGTGTTACTGGGCTTAGACAAGGAAATTTTTTATAGATTTGCTGGGATGTTCTGGAAATTTTTAAATGTTTCTTAAAATTTTAACAGAGCTAGTTATGTTCTGCAGCTCCTTTCTTGCACCCTAAAAATGCAAGTTTCCATCAGACAATAAACTGACTCCTCGACATTCAATTACATTAAATAGATTATGTGGGAAAAAACATAGAAAAACTAATACTGATTTCTGTCTTTTTCTGATCTGATTCATTAGAGGAATAAGGTACCATATTCCTTAGAAGAACAAGGAAATAATGTCATTTGTGCAAAAAAAGATATGTTGTTGTTGAAGTTGTGTACAGCTGCAGAAATTGTATCAGTCAGTAATGCAAGTGTGCAATAAAAACCAACCACTGAGATGACCAAGCTTACTTTTCATACCCAGGCTTATGTCATATAAAAGCTGTATAAGAAACAATCAGAGTTCCCACGTGAAAAGCAATATTCCTGTATTAAAATTGTTGCTGGATATAGACATCTGCACAAATCAGGTCTATTTGGTAGGTTCCCAATGCTTATCCCGTTAACTGTCTTTGATCTGAAATTCCTGCAATGAGTATTAATGGTTTTCTTCACAGATACAATTTGCAAATACCAGAATGTATGCCCTGCTGCTGCTACTGCAGTCTGGGCAGATGTTGCTGAGGCAGTCCACAGCAAGGCTGAAGAGCTGGAATTGACTCTTAGCTGTTCTTTAGAAGGATCTTTCTTTCATAATTCTAGGCAATACTGGAGATACCATGTGCATAAGCATAGTTAAATCAGTGTTTCAGTACCAATTAAAAATGAGAAGCAGTGATATGAATGAATGATGTCAAAAAAAAAAAAAAAAGCCTCAGAAAGCTAAACATGAAACGGTATAGTGAAACAGTTTCTAGATCTTGATTTTAAATTCTGATGCATTTAATTTTCCTCCTTGCTAATCAATGCTGCTTTTAAACTTGAGTTAGTAAAAAAGCATAAACCTTTTTCTTCTGCTTCTTTGCTTGCTTTAGTTTTTGTGTTGGTTTTTTTGTAGTTTATTTTTTTTCTGTTTCTATTGTTGTCATTTTTGCTTTAATAACAAGAGTGTAATATGACTCTCCTGCATTGCCTGGCAATGCAATACATAGGAAGCTCTTGCCTAGGTCTTTAGTCTGTTCTGGTGGCTTATTCAAAGGAAATGTATTTGAATAAATATTTTGGGGTTTATTTCTGTGATTTTGCAAGAAGAAAACCCATAAATAAAGAAAAGATTTTCAAACTTTTTTTAAATCACTTTCAAGATGCGCCTTATTATCCAGGCTGAGTTTTATTATCTGTGTGTCCCTATAATGATAGCAAATAATCAAATTATTAATATTTTGTTTATTATTAATAACAATGATTAATTTTTATCTTCATGTTTGCAGACAGATTAAGGCTGACACAGATACTTGCAGACCCGTAAAGATCCTGGCTGGACATGTCAATAGACTCACAAATTGTGAGATGCCAATAGTCTCACAAATTTATGCAATGGGTGAACAATGTTTTCGTGTTTTGGGTGCAAAGCATTCTAGTAAATGGGGTTACATCAGGCTCATGACTTGTTGGCTTTTAGGAAGAGGTTCTTCACCCAGAGAGTGGCTGGGCACTGGAACAGGTTCCCCTGGGAAGTGGTCGCGGGACAAAGCCTATCTGAGTACAAGAAGTGTTTGGACAACACTCTTAAACACATGATGTGACTTTTGCGGTGTCCTGTGCAGGGCCAGGAGATGGACTTAGTGATCCTGATGGGCCCCTTACAACTCAGCTTATCCTATCGTTCTATGACTCTGGATTTAGGGTGCTAGAGATAGGCACTCTTTAAAAAAGGAACGTAGACCCCTTCAATTAATTAAAATAGTTTTCATGACTACTATGGCTATTTAACTGAAGAAAGAGGTGAATATCTGCTGTTATTCAGAACCACTATCCTTTCAGACTCCTGAGCCCCATATTATCAGTTAAGAAACATAATTGCCATGCCTCATCCTAAAAATAAGGTTACTGAGAAATTAAGTTATTTATTTCTCGTGTTAGATAGAAAGAAGTGTTTTGCAGCTGCCGGATATATACATATAAGTAAGTAAGTAAGTAAGTAAGTAAGTAAATAAATAAATAAATAAATATCAGCTGAGCCCTGATACAGCAGAAGGCTGAAACTCAGCATGTATCATCCCTTCCTGTACTTTCCTTTACAAAGTGTCTCTGGCACATTGGCTGAAAGATGACCAGCATCCCTTAACACTTCCCCTGATTTTCTACCTCCAGAACAGACAGCTTCAGGAAGAAACTAGCCTGGCAGGAATCTGAGTTCTGTATGAAGCCTGACATGTTGTGATGTATGTGTTTAGAGAGAACAAGGGCAGGATATTGATCTGAGCATATCAAGTGCCATTTACTCTTAATCCACCCACCGATAACTTGATCTTACTATAATTTATAATGTATACTCCAGTCATACACTGATCTCAGATGTGTGCTTGGCGTGGACAAAACATAAACAGGAGTTTCAAACTGTTGTCACTAGCTCTAAGTGGATTTTGTGGCTATGGTAATATGAATGGAAAACCAGTGCATTGTATTTTACCCAGATTTCCTGCAGCAAACAGAATCCCATTACACTCACTCCAGTGAATCATTTTTTAGATTCTTCTATTTTGGGTTTTCTCCCCGCAAGCAATGTGATACAATTCATATGTGTAAAGCAAAATTTTCTTCACTTAGCCCAAGCATTTTTATTTATTATCTTCTCCTTTAACCACTGTATAACTCTCTCTTTTCAGTTAAATCTGTGTCTCTTTATAAACTATTCTTTTGGAAAAACAAGTCTATTTCTGCAGGCTCTTTTTCTGCAGTGTCCAATGACCTGATGACTTTCTGAATGTAATTCCTACATTTGGCATTATTTTGCAACTGAACTTCCAAAAATGGGAAGACCTCAACATAGAAACAACACAGTTACATTTATTCTGATAGATTCTGCCAGTGGAGGCCTCTGCCAGCCCTCATCCCCCTGTTTTCCTTCTCTTGTGTCTCTTTTAAGCTGAAACTTGCATCAAGCTGAATATTGAAAGGTGCAATGTTTGAAAGGACTTGGGGAGATGCCTGAAACTACAGAAATAGAATAGAAATAGATGTGAGAACCACCCACTCATGCAGATGTAGAGCATCCTGCTTCTTTCTCTGCAACAGCAAGGGAATGGATGTACCCACCTCTTATCAGAAGGTGTCAGTGTTGCCCCTGGCCTCCCCTGTGCAGCAAGGCTGAACAAACAAAACCCCATGGGCCCTTCATGAAGTTTCATTTTGCCCTACTAAAATGCCTTTCAACACCTGCACATATGGCTGTAGTATTTCAGACAGTATTTCTGGATACCAGTTGGTCTCTGGGTGATGTACAGCATTGCTGGTAGGATAAGGTGGGGGTGTCAGCAGTGGGGGTGAGAAGGCTCAATTTAAGAGGGCTGAATATGCTTTCTATACTGGTAACTTTTGGTCTTTCCAGAGCATAAAAATATTTTAAGTTTAGTTCAGGTACCTTTTACTTGTCAAATACTAATGGTGCATATATGCAGGTTTAAATTCGCAGGTGCTGAGAATAAGTTATAGCTGCCCAAAACCAATTTATGAAACCTAAAATTTCTGTTCCTTGTGTTCTCATCCAAATCCTTCTGACGTTGTTACCTCCAGCTCAGGGAAAGGGAAGGAAAGAGATAAACTAGATTGCTCCAAAATCCACAAAGTATACAAAAGGCACAGGAACGCAATCCAGAAAACTTGTAGGTGCTTGATTCAAAGATGTAAGGGTCTGGGAACTCAGCAACACCTCACTGAAACCTCCCAGACAGAAAAGAGTTCTGTTATCTGTTGTTTTCATACTTTGGTTCTCATTGGAAACATTACGTTTATGTCTATTTATCAAGTTTACCCCCCACACATATACCATTTAATTATTTTCAAATTATATTAATTAGGCAAAAGGCAAAAAGGCGTTGGATGGGCTTGATTTGACTTCAGCCCTAAACTAGGAAAATTTGCAATGTTTGACTGGGATTTTTAATGAATAGATAAGATATTTAAATTAATCCCTGTATTCACTTATGCTGAATAATGCTTTTGCACTGAATTAATTTTTTGAGGAAACAAATCCAGCAGAAGGAGCTTTTTATGCAGATATTTTGACTTTGGATAGCTTCTTCTCTTCCAGTTCTTGATAATATTATTTCTAAAACCTAAGAGAATTTTCAGTGAATTGCATTTTAACGTTGGTATATTTTTATCACGGTTTGCATGTTTCCAATTAAGTGTCTTATTCTGTTGCCACTGGAGTAATTGGCGAATTTTCCATCAGCTTCAGTGGCTGTAAAGTGAAGCCCAAATATTTCTACTCTGCTAGATTGATAAAATCATTTTGACATTTTTGACCTCCTCATGTAAATAACCACCAAAGAAAACTTCCAAACCCAAGTGCCAAAACCCAAAACATTTAGGCACATGGTAGTAGATTTTTGTTCTATTCTCTGTCTCTTGAAGAAACTAGCAATGCTGCTTCAAAGACTTCATTAATTATATTTAGCTAACCGAATTATGCAACTCATGGATTGAGACATAGAACTCTTTCCTTCGTTCTTTCAATAATCAGTTTATGCCTTGAAGCAAAAGTTACGTTTAAGTCTAGTTAATGAAAAGAAAACATCAAATCATGTTTGTCTATAATGCCATTTAACACATCAAAAATGAGAGGTTAAATAATTGGATTCTGGCCTCCTGCAACACGGAATCTCAGCAGAAGATTTCAAACAAAGACCCATGTCTTCCTTTGGTTTTATTCCAGTCCTGCAGAGGGAACTCTGCTCTCTCTATTCACTGACAAGACCTTATGCTCAAGTAACTCTAATGTTAGTAGAGATGGTCATCCTCCCACTTCCGGCAGGCAGATCCCTAAGAAAAGGAAAGAACCTTTGAACTAGTTTTTTGTCTGAATAATATTCTGCTCAGCTGGAGGAGCTCTGATGAAAAAGCTCTTTCCAGGAGGCAGGTTTCAGAGATACAAGGAGAAAGAGAGGAGACAGATCATTTTCATATCATCCCTACATAACCTTGGGCATCCAACACCAAGCTGTTGCCCCTAAGCTGTCATAGGGCATTTTGACCACACTGTCTAGCAGCTCTTCTGGCCAGGATAAGCTCCAAACAAAGCACTCAATGAATGGATTTTCAGTCATAGTGGTGAAAATGGATTTTTCTGTCTGTTACATGGTACCAGTTTGCCACTGTTGCCATTAGGGAGCCTTGGAGGGAACTCATTGTTGGGAGAATGAGAGGAGTAATGGCTTCTGTTTCAGGAAAGAGATAAAAGGTCCAGTGTCTCTGGTCCAGGGTCAGTTTTGATCTGGTACACCTGAGTATCTGTAACCCACATGCTCTGTGGCCCCCTTTTAACCATCCCCCCCTTCCCCATGGCTTGGCTCAGCTCAGGTCTAATATGTGCCAGCTGCATAACTTTGGCTTAGGCTGATGAAGAAATTTTGTAGTGCAGAAGAACTGTGAAAGAGTCTGTAGAGCAGAGCCACATGAGATAAGAAAGGTAAAACTGAAGAATCTGGATTGTTGAGACAGGGGTTTTAAAGATTAAAGAGGAAAAACACGAACATGAAAAGCAGAAAATACTACAAAGGGTTGGACTATGGCAAGTCAGCCACACTGAAGATCAACTCCAGGGAGCAGCAAAGGCCAACCCTTTGCCTCCTGAGAGACCTTTGCCGGGTCTCCAGAGAGCTCATGGTGAGCATGCTACTGCTGAGACTACCAATGGTTTCTTAATCCTAGCTCTACTGGGTGTAGAGCTGATAAACAATAGACCCATAAATAATTGCTTTGTACTTTTAATTAGCATATACCTTGCTTGCAAAGTCTGTTTGTGCAATGCTCGAGGTGCCCAAACAAAAGGCTCAAAGGAGGGATGGATATAAGAAAGACCTATCTGGTGCAGATTCCTGCATGACACATACCCCTGCCATCAGCGGCAGTCAGCTCAGCTTTCCAGGGGGCTGCTGTGGGCAAAACAGAGCACAGGACCATGTGTTGCTATCATCAGCTGTCTGCTGCCCTTGACAGCGTCTGGCTCTGACTACACTTTGCATGAGCATTGCCTTCAAGCTAGCTAGTTTGCATGCTGCTGGCAGTGCAGAAGCTGGTTATCACAGGCTAGCAGGGTTCCTTTGCATCTGTCACCAGAGCTGTCCACTGGACAGTATCAGCATGATTGCATTACACAAAGTGGAGCTCAAGTGCAAATTAACATATAGCCCCTGCTCCAGGCTCTGGACTTTATTTGGATTGATTAGATAAGTTTAAATTGATAACACTTGGTATTGAAAAACTGCAAGGAAACCTGGGTGAGCAAATGGGAATAATAAATGTATGTACTGTTCAAGTAACTTGGTGAGGGACATCTGACCTCAGGAAGATGAATTGTAAACTGAATAAACCAGCAGCTCCTCTCCTCTCTACCTAGATCCTAAACCTGCTGTCCTATTCTTATCTCATTCCCATCTCAAATATTTCAGGTACATATTTAGCATAACTATTCTTGGGCAATAGACTTAAAAGACTTCTGTTATTTGAGCAGGGTTGTCATCTTATTGTGATCCTAATTATCACATATAAGTGTAAACAGTCTATTTTTTGCTTAACATCTGTGTGAAGGGTTGCTTCCCACGCTACCTGCATATTAACTGACTAGTTCCACCATATTGGGGATGTTATCACACATTTTCCACCCTCAGCAGATGGTTGTTCAGGGAATATTAGTTCACTGCCTTATAATAAATATCTACAAATTATTGAAAATCAAGCTAAATCAAGCACTCTCTTATGCTAAATGGCTAATAGTTTGCACTGTCCACTTTGGTGAGCTCTTTACTATTTTTCTGTCAAAACGGTGAAATAGACCTTTATAGAAAGGGAGAATTGCTTGCTACTGCTTAAGCAGCACATAAATCGATTGACAGTAGACTAAATTTCACACATTCCTCTTATTTTAACTCTACTGGACTACAACAGTAGAGGACAAGTGAGACAATGCTGTTGTCTAGAAATCAGGTGCCTGCTGTGTTTGGAATTGACTATGTCTCTGCAAATTCAATCAATTTACTTCAAAAGAGGTACCACTAGAAAGGATAAATTCAGCAACACATTTGTGCAAGAAAACATTTCTTTTCCACTCGCAGACTTGAGTTTTATAATAAGAAACACCCAAAAAAAGTATCGAAAGTGCAAAACTAAACCAACACCATCAAAATCCAAACTAGGGACAGCAGTGAATATTATAGATTTGAAGAAAGCTAGAATGTGGCTGATTTGTGGGTTTTTTCCTTAGGAAACCTTTATACTGTTGATTACTGTGATGGAAAAATACTTGAAACAAAAAAATCAGGCCATGGTTTCCTCCCTTCAATTCCCACACTCTCACTGCTGAGCAGATCTTTAATTGCACTTTATTGAATGTGTGGTCAGGCTAATCAGGAATAAAAGAGTCCTGAGTGAGACTTTGCCCTTTGAAAACTAGTCTACAAATTGTTTTAGTGCAGCTTTCTAATATATCAGGGAAGGGGAAAGGCAAAGGAGAACTATTTGAAGGTAATTTGGTTTTAATATGCATTAACCACCAGCACAAATACTTAAGGGAGGATATGTTCTCTTTTCTGAAACAGCATTTCTACTTCATCAGCAATGAGAAGCCAGATGAAAAGGTGAGAGAGAAGATGGGGCAGAATGGAAAACGGAAAAGAGAACTTCTGTTTTGATTGTCCCAGATACTCTGAGCTTCCTTTTGTTCCAAGGTGGCTAACTAATGCTGTCAGTCGTGGTGATAATGAAGGCTTCAGGGAGGCCCATTTGCAGTCAAGCTTTCTGGATGTCAGTAAAACCAAAGAGGAATGATATCAGAATTTGAGAGGGTACATACAAAAGAGGAGTGTAGTTATACAGAAAAAGAGCTAACAGAAATGACACGAAATAGAAAGCAAGTGAAGAGAGGATGCTGGGAATGAAGCAAAACTCAGAGAATCTACTAGATAAATTTTCACAACCCCTGACACTCAAGTTCTTCCCACAGGAGTTTCAAAAGCTGAAATTTTAACCTGTAAATATGAAACATTTTAGTAATCAATAATTAATTTTTAAGAAAATTGTTACAATGGAATGGAAAGTTTCTCTCAGTTTTTTTAACAATGTTTCCACCTTTCTGAATCATTGCTAGTTTCAGTTTGTTTCTTTTTCTCTCCTTGGTATGAATATTTAGAAATTGTAATGACCTTCTGTCATCTCTCTCTTATGGGAAGGTGTGATACCCTGCTCCTAAAACCTGATGGTAATGGTAGGAGATTGGCAGCAGTGAAGCTTACACACTATTTTTCAGTTCACTAATTTTGCAAATCCAGTGCTGCTGAAATCCAGAGTGGTGTTCTAAACGGAGATACAGAGGAACATTTCTGACTGTGTGTTCTCTGCGGTGACCATCTCCTCCACAGTGATTTTAGTCACCATCCTGGAGATCTTATTCTAGAAAACAATTTTTACTGACTGACAGAAGGAGGATTAAGGAATTTCAGTAGGCTGTTTAGACAGCTGTAGGTTTCAGACATATTTATGGGTATATTCTACCCTGCAGTTGCAAAACCTATGTAATTACTTTTACTACACATTGACATAAAGTCTTTTTAATCTCCTTTGTAGCCACATGGTAAAGCATTTTTTCTACTTCATTATTTTTACAAAGAACATCCCCTCTCTCCATGGGTTCATGGACAAACACCCTTGTCAGAGATAGGTTCATTACAATTTTAATTATTTTATAATTGCATGATAGTTTCTCTCATTTTTTCCCCTAACTGATGAGTTTCACATTTCCTCTTGACCTGCTCTTAAATCCACTATAATTATTTCTATAATGATACATTGTATTAATGTATCTACCAAAGGACATTATAAGAGAACCTGTCTGTGTGCATGTGTGTTACATACTCAAGGCTAACTTTGGTTGTAAGAGAACTATTTCAAGGTCTATTGAAAAGGTGTATTTTTGTTCTGGGTAACATTTTACAATTGTGAAATAGGCTGCATGTCTTCACATGTATACTCACTTGCATTCAGCATGTCTGCAGGGGAGGATAATCACTTTGCATGCTTAATCACAACACTTCCATCTGCCATAGAGCGTGCATATGCACTCATTTGAACAACAAACTTTGACTCTCAAAGGTAGTAAAAAATACCATATGAATTCAAGCTTATGATGCTGTCAGGCATGGGTATTTTAAAAAACAAGGGCTGGCATTTTAATCTGTTCTTTTACATTCACCATGTCACTGCTAGTATTTTGTGCTTGGAAAGGACTGTGCACATTTGAAGTACATCTTATTCAATCTTAAATATAAATATTACCATACCTTCCTTGTTTTTCTTATGTTTTCTATTGTTTTGTCCCTGTGAATGAAAAAGTACATGCTTCTTTTCTATTAGGCTGTGTGGCCTGTGTCACTTTAAACTGAAACTACAAAACCTGTATTTTGTCATCTGAGTAGGTTCCTGATTCCTGCTGCTGTTTATGAAACATATTGCTACTGGAATTCAGTAATTTGCCTGAGACCAGAATTTCTTTGTCAGGTGAACACTTCTTCCCTGGGATAAGACTTGAAAAGTTGTCTGCTTTTGCAGAGTCTTTAAGGATTTGAATTAATCGTTTTGAAACTCAGCATTGTGTCAATCCCAGATGAATGTTGCTCCTGCGGAAAAAAAATAAAATCGTCCCCATGAATTGTGTGCTGCTCTAGAAAGCTGTCAACTCCCATTCAACATCAACCAGGACTCGGGCGACCTTTGATTAGCCTCATGTCACCTTCCAGTTAAATGAGTTAGTAGCTATTAAAGCTGAAACACACAACCTACCTTGCATTTTAAAAGAGTATTTAGTATTTATTCAGCTATAGACAGCTTCTAAAGCTAGTGTACAAAGACATTCAACCTATAATGATTTTTCCACTTATATGAAGCTCCTCCTTTCATCTGATTACTTCTGGCAGTGGTGAAAAACAACATTTATTTTAATTATAACATTTAAAATAAAGATTCCATTAACCCTACTGCATGTCACAAGCTGCCTTTCATTTGCAATTCAGGCAATACTTAAAACACTATTAATATGGGCTGCAGAATTGTAGCAGAGCATACACTGTGGGCAGAAATTTCATTTTGTATGTATACTGTTTTCTCACTTTTCAATATGGTTTTCTGCCTTACGTCCTCCATAACATTTTCTTCCTTTTAACCTGCAAAAGCCCTGCAGTGAGAAGCAATGTGCAAAGCACTAAATGGAGGGTACAAAACAAATGCACAGACCAGATAATGAAGGAAGGCTAATGTTCTGTTCTTTCTAACTTAGGACAAAACACTGAAAGTGCTTTCCTACTGAGAAGAATAATAGGCAGATACAAACGTGTGTAAAAACAAAGGTAATGCTGCAATTAAACCATGGGCATTAGAACATTTGTCCAAGATTGCATGAAGGGTCTGTGTAGTTCCGCATCTTGTCTCTGATGGTGGCCAACTGCATATGTCCAAGGGGTAGTATGAAGTAGCACAAGCATGCAGGGAGAGATGTCTTCCCTGAACAGTGGAAACAGTTCAGCTTCAGCAGTCTGTGATTCTGGACATCCTCAGAGCATGGTACCAGTGATGTCTCAGAGAAGGAGATATTCTTGAGGCACAGAGATGCATTCCACACATTTCTTTCTCATCACTGGTCAGCACATCCTTCTCTTTTGTCATTGGCCACATTATTTTCCTTCCTTGGTCAGGGTGCCCTCTGGTCCTCCTCCCTCCTTGTCCCAAATTTCTGGACCTCCTCTTTTGAACAGAACTGGCTAGACACACTCACACACTCTATGCTGGGATTCCATGCTGTACTCCAGTCCCCTAGCAGTTTCCGCCCAGAAATGGGGTACCTGAAAACTGACCACTCACCACAGCAATCACAGTGTAAAAAAGTGTAGGTATACAATATTTTTACTTAGCTACTGGTTAGGTCTGGAGGCAACCAAAACCAATAAACCATGCTTCCCTAATGTTCCCTAAATGCTTCTCTAGGAAAAGTCAAAATCTTGAGCTGCTACATACTCTACTTGCACTGGATCTATTATGAGACTTGAAAATGGGGTTGGAGTCCTGTTTATTTTTATCTCTAGAAGTTCCTTCATTCAGGAAGCTCAGAACACACTTTTCAGGTCTGGCATCATGCAGTACATGACCTGAACCTAGCAGTCCAGCTTTAAGGCCACTGCCTGTGAGTTTAGTCATTTCAGTCTCAGCTCTAAAAATATTCTGAACTGCATCACCTGCCTCTCAGATAAACACAGCTTTTCTCACTCCTTCCAGCCAAAGCTATTCTGTTTTGTAGGCATTCATAAAATACTTACTCTGCCAGACAGAAAACATGACCATAGTGTTTTATGGTTAGGGTGCCACGAGAGAGAAAGTAAGCACAGCTCACAGGAATGACTGCTGAAAATAGTAAATCTCCATTCAGTCCTTTGCTGCCACTAAATATTTTTACTAAGCAGTTTGACTGTTCTGCTAAGCATTTTTCTTAATATTTTCTTGAGAGCACTTAATTTTCACTTAACTGCATCTGGGCATCTACATGTCAAAATCCAGGTCACAAGTTTATGTCACACATTCCGTTCTGATTCAGCTGAAGCTGGACTGCAGCTAATGATGTCTTCATTTTTTCATATTGGTCTTTCTCTCAAAAACCAGAAGAACTTAATACTTCCAACCATATTATTGATTTTTAGTTCTCCCAGCTATGTATTAGTTTTGCTATTAGAGGTAAAACAATGCAGCTTTCTTCTGCTGTTGTACATTTCCTATTTCTGTGCTAATGTAGCAGGGTAAAACTCTGCAGAGATCTGGTTTTAGACCTGGTAATAATAGTGAAAGGAAAAAGAGACAATAATTACCATTAGCCAAGAAAACTCTTTAACATGAATGACAGAAGTGGAGAATACTCCCAAAGGTCTTCTTTGTGACACCTGGATTGAATAAGACTCTTGAGCCCTAAATCTGATCTGCTGTTTTGCACTATCTTCTTCTGCTCTTCATGGTTACATTTCAAATGACCTTTGCTTCTCCAGAGTATAGTGTTACTTCTGGGTTCTCTGATAGTTTTGTGGTTTTAATTAACAGGAGAAGTATTGTATTCTTCAGACTATACTGGTCAACTCTTGTTTTCATTAGGAGAGTGATGTCAGGTACATTTTGGCACCTCTGTTGTGAGTTAGTTGGCTCTTGTTTGCTTTTTTCACCTTCTGATTTCTACCTGTACTTCAAACACTGAAGTTTGTGCAATAGAAATGTCAAACTGTTTGAGTTTACGTGTCAGCATGAGATGTTGAAGTGGGATCTCGTGAACACCTGTGTAAACTGTTCTGTCTCATAGCTTTTTGTTCTGAAATTTCCCTGTGGAGTTTTAGCCACTTTGGGAAATTATATGTAGACATCTGCAATCTAGATATTTTCATCTGAGCTAGTCACGTTACACTCTTTTTTAGCTGACAAAAGAGACACAGGAACTTTTAAGTTACCACTAGTCTGATTTACTTTAGAAGACTTGTAGAAGATGGGGTGAGATGCCCTTTAAAAGTGCTTATTCCTCTGAATTGCCTAGAGAGGAAACTTGGTGAGATTAGGTTAGATTAATCCCAACTTTCATTACTTTTCCCTTTTCCTACCATAAAAGCAGAAACTCCTACCAAATCTTCAAGAAACCTGTGATATTTTTTTTCTTGCAGGGATTTTCTTCTATTTCATGCTCCTTTACTTCTCCTTTCAATATTTTACTGAAATTAACATTCAAGGAAATGTCCTTTCTGGGGTCTTCTTTATTTCCTTGAGGCATGATATTTCTTCTGCAGTCCTGCAATTTTGCTGTATTTCTGCTGAAATACAGTTGTGTAACTTCAAACACACTGCCTCCAAGGGTGGCTAGTTTTTATTCAGTTCCAATCTCTAGTTCATATCTCTATGTCTTTCTCACTCCCTAATCTGTCCCTCCATTCAAAATAGAATTTCCTAGAGTACAGTTCTGGTTTAGATTTGCACTGTGCATTTTCTTTTCCAGCTCCTCTTTACTCCCTAAATTTATATTCATTTCAGCATGGAAGGGCTGTGACAGCTGCTGCTTCTTGCTTCCCAATGTGATCTTGAGTCTTTGACAGAGGATCTGAATTTTATGTTCACACAAATGCGATTTATCTGATTTTTTTTTTTACTGTGACATTTGAAGAGTTCTATGTGTTCCAGCATTGGAATGAAAACAAGAAAAAAAGCATTTTTGGCCAACAATATTCAAGACCCACTACTCTTTCCATGTTCTTATGCATTCTTTGACATGGTACTGTGTGTTACAACCCTCTATGACACCTGTCACAAAATGTAAGTGGTTGGTATTCAGCTAGTTGTTTTCTGAATGCAAAATACTTTTGTCCTGCTTTCCTCACTGGGGCAATGACTGACTGACTCAGACGGTTTTGAGATCAGGAATACGATGTCTTGATTCCTACATGGATACTGTGTATTCTGTAGAGTGTGATATCATGAGCATCACCTCCCCTAACTGCTTATCTTGACTTCTGCCTGAGGAGCTGAGATAATTATTTTTTGTAAGCACTTCTTATCTGCAACTACTCCCTCTGATGTCAAGGGTTTCAGATTTATAGTTTTCTCTCTTTTGGCATGATTTATGATCTCTTTACCAGGTTTGATTTTCTTTTTCAAAGACATCAAGCTCAGATCTGGCAACCATGAAGTAGGTGAACAGGACATGATTGGAGGGAATGTGGGTGTCCTACCCCACATCTACAGGAGAGAGGTGATGGGACAGGGATTTTTTTGTGCCAGGACAGGTAAGGAGGTAATGGATGAGCTGTCTGTTAGCAGCTGATCCTGAAAACTGATCATGGGAGGAGAAGGAATTCCAACTAGAAAAGAAGAATACAGTTAAAACATGGCCATACTTTACAGCAAAACTCTCAGGCATGTGAGAAACAGAAGTTCATGTTACTCCAAACAGATGAGAAATCAAATTTGCATAGGCAGAGTCCTGTGTGAGGGAAAGAGTTGTTGAGTTATCAGGCTCAGTCCCTCCTCTGACAAAATTTTGAGAAAGAGTTCAAATGGGTGACTAACTTTGACAATGGGTTCATTATTTAAGCCTGAGCAGTGATAAAAATAGTCTGGAATTACAAAACTTAGTCTTTGACTCTGAAGTACAAGTTCTGTCAGCAGTATTGCAAGCAGCTTCTCCTAGGAGCTGCGTGGAGTTAAGATGCTGGGTCATGCATGGGAATTACCCTGCTATAAGCAGGAATGCAATGGTCCCGGGAGAGGCAGAGATGGCTCAACAGGGATTTCCCAAGAGATTTCTTTTAGCAAGGCACACCCCTTCCTTACCTCCCAAGAAAGACAGAGGGGCCATCACTGATGAAAGATTTTGGCTTGTAATTGTCTGTTGTATTTCGTTTGTCACAGTTTTTCTATGTGTGTTAATGGGACCTCCTAAAAAGTCATCTCTAAAGGGTTAGTAAGAATATATTAATTTAAAGAAAAACTCTCAGCATTTTCAGATATTATGAAATATCCTTGAAAAAAAAAAAGATGATGCATCTGGTGATGCATTGGATAATAATCATCTGCAGATGATATTGGATAATAATTAATGGACCTCAATGTGAAAATATAAGGGAGGAAGAGAACTCTGGGGAAGAATTGTATGTTTCAAGAGTAGGCACTGGCACCGATATTTTTTCAAATTTCTGTGTCTGGTAATTACCACTCTTGAAAGGAACCTCTGTTCCCTGTGTTCACTTCCATTTAGAATTGCTGAGGCCAATTACAGTGTCAGCGTTTGTGCAAAACATAAGGAAAAACAGGTGGAAAATGGAAACATTTGTCATTAAAATTTTCACAAAAATGTGTCCCTTCCATCAACTACCTTTCAAATTTCAAATTGTATGGCTGACTCTGACATAAACAGCTAAGTCATTCTTTGTGTAAATGGCTTCCCCTCTGCCTTGTTTCTTTTTCCATTGAAATAAATCTTACACTGAATCATTTGAAAGGATGGAGTTTAACATTTTTTGACAATTTGAGTACTTCAGGCTCCTTTCTCAAACAACTGAAAGAATGGAGCTTCTGGGCTGACAGACAAAAATATCATTACTATATATTAACACAATTAAATACGTAAGAAATAAAATAACTGCCTCTTTGCAGTAACACTCCTCCACTGATGAGTGGAGAACATGAGCCATGTAATTTTCAGGCATAGTCTTCCAGACAACCCCCTCTTGGCTAGCTAAATTTTGGCGTGTTACAAGCTGACGATTCACAGAAGGCAGGAGCAGCAAGACAGACACACTTGGAACCCTAAAATATAAAGCAGAGTTGCACTTCTGTAGGAAAGTTGAAAAGATTAGAACATGTAAGTCTCCTACCTACCCAAGGCTGAAAGAAAACTTCAGGAGTGGAAAACATCTCTTTTTAACCCATGCTTTAACCTTTTGAAGCATGGAGGGCATTCATCCAGCATTTTGCACTTTCTTTGTTATTCCTTCCTTTTCAATTATATTGAATTTCCATAATGCTTCACTGTGACATTTCCTTAGCCTCAGCTTTCTTATAAGCATCTCATTCTTCCAGAAAAGAAATCACAGATAAAGTGGAAAACTACCAGCAAGGCTTTATACCAGCAGCTCTGAGTACGGGAAGGAGTTCAGTGGAAAAACACAGCATTTGGCTGTAGAAACACAAAACAGGTGGTTATAGGTCAGTTCACGTTCTTGTCAGCCCAAATTACCTTAACAAGCAATTCCACAGTGCTTAGTTTCTCAGCACATTCCATCTATAATGTCACCAACTGGACTTTGGGCACCAAGCAGTTCAGCTTCAGGTTATTGACATCAGCAAGAGTGATCTAGCTGATGCCACCTGGCCAGATTTTAAGCAACTTACAATTCTCTTCTAAACATTAAGGCTACTCCTAAATCAAACCCAAACTCTTTCTTCTTCCACAAGCTATCACAGGCACTGTTGTCTTTTCTGTCGATGCAAGTACACCATTGGTATAGGACAAGAATAGTAATCAAGTGTGTTATGAAGGCACTTTAAGAGATACGCCGCTGAATACTATTCTTCAGAAGGAATCGTAAGCTTATCAGTCTAAAGGAAACCATTATCACATTTGGATGATGCAATTTAAAACTCAGAAATTATAACATTTATAGCCATTCTCTTACTGTTTTCCCTCATCACCTTCCTACCTCCCCTTTCCTACTGTGAATTGGGACCAATACAAAAGGTAAAAGGATAAAAAAGATGGTAAGTATTCCTGTGCTCATTAAGAAGATGCATGCAGGACAACCTCTGGCCACAATGCCATCTCTTTCAACTTGTTTTACTCTAGGTGCAATCATTACAGTCCACTTTCATCCATTTAAATTTAGAGCAGAGAACAGTCTTCATAATCTTCACATTTACCTCAACTTCTTTCAGATTGTGTTTGTTTTCCTGAGTGGAAAGGTAAGGAAAAATACTGAGAATACACTACAGATAGTTGGAGAGGAAAACTGCAGGCTCCCTGTGAAAGACTGGCAGTATTAATGTTCTTAATCTAAAACAAAACTTGTCAAGCGTTGGTAATAGCATGTTAACCTACGACTGATCAGCTAACTTCCTGCAGTTTCTCCCACCTTTCCGTCTCTAACACATAATCCCTTGTTCCACTAATATTTTTATTTCTCTTTTCTCTTTGTTCTTTTATCTGTTTTATTTTCTCAGGGTATTGTTTGCTTGTTTTTAAGATTATGAGATCCTGGAGCACAAGCAAGAAGTTCTCTTGTGTGCAAAGAATTCAGTGCTGCTAGCAACAGTGATGAGAGCTGGTGAGAACACTTTGAACTGATCATTTTATGTCAGGAAAAGCTTTTTTTCTAAAAACAAAGACTGTTCTATGCTGTTGATTTTAACAGCTTTCCCCATAGACGTTTCTGAGGATTGAGATGAAGTGTCCAGTAAAAGACTGAGACGGAAACCTCATCTTTCCTTTCTAAAAATGGATATTTTTCAATGCAGCTCCATTTTGTGATTTTTTAAAAGAGTTTACAAGTAAACTTCTTCAAAGAAATATTCAAATTTTTTGCAAAATTTATATTCTTTTGTTATATCTGAATAATATTTATAAGTAAGCAAACATGTGTCTTTGATGTGTAATTCTGATCTAATATTTTTTCTGATTTTTTTTTTTATTATTGTCTAATATTCAGGTCATAAGTTAATTTTCAGATCATGTATTTCTTAAGTACCATGATGAGACATCTGTGACTAGTTCTTTGAAATGATTCACATTTTCTCTCACATTGGCTTTGCTCTGTTCTGGAAGAGGTAAGAGGCCTTTTGATTTCTTGCTTGAAATCCTGGGTCCTTTGAACATAACAGCATGCCTGTGCTCAGTTTCAGTTCAGCAACAGCTTCACCCTTTATCTCTCCTCTTAAGAAAGTGGTGATCATTCCTACTTATTTACTTGTGTCTGCTTACTGCATGATGAAAACCCTTTCCGGGGCCAAAGTAGAAGCCATTCTACACAATCTGCTCTAGCAGAGATACTCATGTACTGTGACAATAATGAGTCAGCAGTGCCCTGGCAGCCAGGAGCCAACCCTGTCCTGGGGAGCATCAGGCACAGCATCACCAGCCGGGCAAGGGAGGGGATTGTCCTGCTCTGCTCTGCTCTGGGACAGCCTCATCTCCAGTGCTGGGGGCAGTTTTGGGTGCCACAATAAAGGGGAGATATTAAACTATTAGACAGTGTCCAAAGCAGGCCCATGAGGACCATGAAGGGCCTTGAGAGGAACCTGTATCTTGGTCTGTTCAGCCTGGAGGAGACTGAGGGGAGGCGTCATGGCAGCAACAACTTCCTCATGAGGGGAAGCGGAAGGGCAGCGGGGCAGACACTGGTGTCTTTTCTGTGGTGCCCAGTGAGGGGGACTGAGGGAATGGAATAAAGCTGAGTCACAAGAGGTTTAGATTCGGTATTAGGGAAAGGTTCTTCACCCAGAGGGTGGCTGGGCACTGGAGCAGGCTCCCCAGGGAAGTGGTCACAGCACCAAGTCTGACAGAGTTCAAGAAGGGTTTGAACACTCTCAGGCACATGGTGTGATTCTTGGGGCTGTCCTGTGCAGTGTATTTACATTGGGAGACCAGGTTTTTTCCTGGCTGTGAGAGAAATGTAACATTAGAGCTCATCTAAGTTTCCCTATTCACTGAAATTCATTGGATTTACATGCATAAAACATAGGCAGTCATGTAAACCTCCATTCCCCCCAAAGTCCAGGATTGGCACAGGTTTTAGTTGCATACTTATGCCTTTTAGGAAAGCAAACTAGTTGAAAGCAATGGTATGCCATCCCATATGGCTTGTTAGAGGGGTCCCCTCTGACAGGCAGATGCCTATTCCTGTCCCTTCTCTGTGGTTCACTTCCCCTTCATTTGCATTAGCACCACCACAGGACAACTGTGCTAGGAAATGCGTTAGGAATATAAATCATGTTAAGATAACAATTTAGGCAGAGAACAGGTTTCAGGACTCCTTTCAAATCCAGATAATTTCACCATCTCAGTTTTGCAGTGCATCCTCATTAGCAATTGCACAAGTGTAGCTGAGGACACTAGTCTGTGTATTGGCAGGATTAGAAGCAGAAACCCCTGGGACAGCTTCATCACCAAGCAAAGGACAGTGGGAATATAATAAGGTTTTTTAAAGAAAAATGCCACATTGTGGCAGGATGTTCTAGGACAT